>CM057340.1:741869080-742184460 GCA_030015575.1 Agapanthus africanus
TGCGAGTAAGAGTTACTCCTGGGAGAGTTTTGCACATTACAATTAGTCGATCATAGTAGGTATCTAGAAAGGTGTTAACGGGGTTACGTCCCTGGGAAAACGAGGTTTATTTTAATTAGGTCCGTGCAAAAGTACGGGGAACCTCCCTCAAAGTACCGGCACTGGCCTGACCAAAAGATTGGCAAATTTGTAGGGTGTAATTAATCCCGGCTAGTCTTACCTTTTAGGGTTTGAAGGAAGATTTGATAAAAATAGTGGGAGCCATCCTGATTAGATAAAATAATAACCAATCTGATCTTGCAAGAGCATACGCAGAGTGTTTTCTTCTCTCTCTCTCTCTCTCCCCTGGTAGAGACTGTGACATGCCTTAATCAAGAAAATAATATAGACGTATTGATCGAACCTGCTTGTTATACTGAGCTGGGGAACGTTGGTTCCGCTCTATCTTATAATTGTTATAAGTCCGAGCAGCAAATAGGGGAATACCAGGATTCCCATGCCACCCAATCGAGAAAAAAACATGTTGATGCATATTCTGCGGGTGTGTTCGTTACCGAGAATTATTTATCAGTATCCTCTACGTCCTAGGTATGAGATACCGGATCAGGATCCCACATATGTAATCTGTTACATGGGCTATAGAACGGTAGAGAGCTGGGATTGGGTGATATGTCTCTAAGTGTAGAGAATGGTGCAATTGTTGCAGCCAAATCAGTTGGCAAATATCACCTCGTATTACCAAGTGGTAAATACATTGATTTTGAACAAATGTTATTACATGCCGAACCTCATATACAACATTACATCAGTTTCTTTATTAAGTTAAAGAAGGATAAAATTTTGTACTGCAGGATAATGTTGTGAACATTTTCCTTAATCAAGAGTTGGTTGGATCAGGCATGTTATATAATAGCATACATGTTCTAAATCAAACCACAGTTCAAAATATATATAACACACACAAGAGGAGTAGTTCAGAAATGAACGAATCCTTCTTATGGCATTGTAGACTAGGACATATCAATGCGGCACGACTAACTAAGTTACATAAATGATGGATATTTGAATCCGTTTGAATTTTCATCTTATGATACTTACCGGTCTTGTCTCAAAGGTAAAATGACCAATACTCCGTTTACTGGAAACGGAGAAAGAGTTACTGAACTCTTGGGAATGATAGATAGTGATGTATGCGGCCCTATATCTACACATTCCAGGTTTGGTTCTTTGTACTTCATTACATTCATTGATGATCTCATAAGATTCGGACATGTATTCCTATCGAAACACGAGTCTGAACCTTTTGAGAAATTCAAGGAATATAAGTTCTGTTCCCCTCCGAACGGCGGCCAAGACATGGACGTCTTGCCTGAAATTCGGGGCAGATACTATTTGGTTTTATCCGTCCACCTCTCCGAAGATGCCAAGTTGATTTATGGCACCGTGTATCGGAGCTTTGGACGGATGCGCCCGATGTAGCAGACTTCGTCAGATTCCCCCTCGCTTGAGGGGTTTTTGATTGTGGGGATGCTCTTCCCTGCAGGCGCAAGCCCCTGCAGTTAATTACGCTACCGCATCGCGGTAACAACTTTCTCCTTCTCCAGAATTTCACTTCGTGTCGTGTGTGTTTGTTTTGTTTGTGGATGCCCGTGGATTGTATACGGAGACTAAGTTATGTCGTCGCCCGTAGGACGTGGATTAGTCCAAATCCGTATTTACTTAGATTTAGATTTGGTGTTTTAGTTTAAGGATACGTTAGCCATATGGAGGCTAAGATCAACTTAAGCGTTCGTTAAGGATACGTTAGTCTGATTTGAGACTAAGATCAACTTAACGGAAAGAGCATTTAGGGGCTCTATTGTTCTAATTTAGGAACGTAGTGGTCCACAGGTAGTTTAAGGACAATGCGGTCCATTGGTTTAAGGACGCTTAAGTCCGTGGGTTTAAGGACCCCACAGTCCGTATCTTAGTTTAAGGACGCATAAGTCCGCGGGTTAAGGACCCCACAGTCCGTGTTGATGTGTGGTTGTCGGGACCCATCACCTCTCTGACGTCGTTGAAGGATTACAATGATAGGTGTCAGAGGAGTTCAGAGATGTACCCTCGAACCGGCTGTAAATTGATTTAGGAGAGCAGCTGTGCTCAGTCAATTTAATTTGAGGACTTACGGCCATGATTGGGCTAAGTCCAGTTGGGAACATTCATTGTTTTTATTTATCTTTGGCCTATAAGGCATGTGCTAGGGCTTTGCCCCCTTTTAATAATGCACTGCATTTTTATTTTGTTTGGGCTCTGCCCTTTTAATGCATTGCATTTTATTTTGGCCTGTTAGGCCTTTTTTAATTAGGCTTGGCCCTTCAAGAAACAATGCAATGCATTTGTCAGGCGCTCTGCGCCAATCATTGAGCGCAAGCGCATGTGGAGGTGACACGTGTCACGCTCTGGTGAGCGCAAGCGCAACGGTGCAGTGCGCTGTGCCAGTGCGCTGCGTTGTTGCGCTGCTGACACGTGGCGCGCTCTGGTGAGTTGCGTCAATTTCAGAGAGCAAGGCTCTATCTTAAAAGCGCATAGCGCAAGTGGTTCAGGTGCTGACACGTGGCGCTTTCTGGTGGCTTGCGCCAACCTAGGAGCGCAACAGTGCAATTTTGCAAGTGCAGGGCACCGTTTCAAAATCTTGATCCAATTTTGGATTCAGGAAAAGAATTTTTAAGATTCTAGAACCAATGGTTCATAAAAAGTGCAAGGCACTATTATTATTTATTTTTTTATTGAAGATCATTGATCTTGTTCTTAGATCAATGATCTATTAAGAAGAAATTCTTCTTTTTTATAAAGGTTTTTACCTTTTTTCTCTTCTTGAGTTCTTCTCACAATTTTTCTGAGCTCTCTCTGGTCTCGGTGTTGTTGTTTTTGATCTTGATGTTGATAATCTTTTGAGTTGGGGTCTAGGGGTCTTTATATAGTGCTCATAGATTTGCTAAGTTTGTTAAAGAGATCATTCTCTGAGTGATTTGGGGAATTTTCCCCACCGTTGGATTTTTGATTCAAGGGCTTCTGTTTTACAGAAGACAATCTTCTTGTTTTAACAAGAACAGAAAAATCTTACTAGAATTTTAATTCTGTTTGGCGCAAATGCCCCCGCGCTTGACCCGTGTCACGCAGCGTAGAGCGCAGCGCAACTGCGCTGACATGTATCGCGCAGCGCAGCTGCGCTTGCGCAACCGCGCTGACACGTGTCGCGCAGTACCGCGCTTGCGCAACCGCGCTGACACGTGTCGCGCAGCGCAGCGCATGCGCAACTGAAGCTTTGCTTCCTTTAATTTTTGTTTTTAATAGAGCCTTGCTCTGATTGGGCGCACTGCCTTGGGCGCTGCGCTGATGTATCAGCTTCTGACACGTGGCGCGTTGCGCGCAGCGCACGGAATTTGAAGCGTTGCTTCAAAATTTGAATTTTTGAAATTCAAACAGAGCCTTGCTCTGATTGGAGGAAACAAATGCCCCCCAACCGTTGCGCTCACGTGGCGCACACGTGAGTGCAGCGGTGGCAAGATCCTAGCCATCGGATCAACTGATAAGTTGAAGGGGCGCAGGTGCCTATAAATAGGACCCTTGGTCCTTGGTAAAATTTTACCATTTTCCAAGAACTTGATTTTCAGAGCTTTGCTCTTGCTTAAGAACTTCAGAGTCTTGCTCTTGTTTCTTCCCAAGAACTTCAGAGTTCAGAACTTAGAACATTTTAGGTTAAATTAAATTAAATTAAATTAAATTTAATTAACAGAGCCTTGCTCTTATAGATTTTTGATCTTAAGAAAGCCCCTTTGGGGTTTTATTAACAGAGCCTTGCTCTCAAAAATTTATAGATCTATAGAGATCTTATTCATGGGTTTTAACCCATGAACAGAGCTTTGCTCATGGATCAAATGTAGATCTTCTTTTTTTATCTGAAAATGGAGAACTCCTAAAAGTTTTCATGGATCTTTAATATCCCAAATTTTTAATCTTTAGGAGTTAAAGTTTTCTTTTGATAGATTTTTCCATCATTATTATAGAGCTAGGCTATTTTTAGGAAATTTTATTCCCTTAAGACCAGAGTTTGACAAATGTCACTCTGTGACAGAGTTTTGCTCTGAAAGAGGAGATTTTCTCTTTATCTCTAGGGATTTCCCATTAATGAGAATATTCTCTTAGGGATCTTTTCATTAATTGACAGTCTCACCCAATGATGGGGCTGTCTTGTTAAATGATGCACTGTCATCCAGATTTTGTGGGTCCCTCTTTGGTCCCCCTACACTGCATTGCAGTGTAGTATCAAGTGTCAGGCTTTTAAAATTAAATTATGACACTGACGGCTGAATTTCGTTCTTCTTCGCAGGCAATCATGTCTGCTGATCTGTCTTTCCCATTTGTTCGCTTAGAGGGAGGATTTCCCCAGGCACCAGTGGACCGAGTAGTGCTCGCTCTCATCAAGGATCATGACCCCGAGTATAAGAGCCTTTACCTGTGGGGTAGGTGGTACATTGAGATCATCCAGGGTCGCCGATATTTCGGTTCCGTCACGCCGTCTGAGCCCATATCTTCACTCCCTTATGCGGATGAACCCCCGGTGAAGTATGCCGTGGAGGTTAAAAATTAGAACTCGGATGACCTCCTCCAACCCGCAATTGGTGCTATTCCCGTGCAGCCGCCGCCGGCAATAGATATTTTAGGGAGGCGAATCTGTCACGGTGAAGTACGCCCTTGGGGACAGGCCTATAATATTGGATTGATGCCGCGACCGTCCGCCAGATATTTGCAGTGGGCCCGGTATATCTTGTCAGCGAAGAGGACTCATCTGATGAAGATTGGATTGTATTCGGCCATCTATGTCTCGCTCTTCGAGTATCCCTCTCCTCCAACGTGGTGGGTTAAGGCTTTTATTGAACAATGGAACATCCCTACCCACACCTTTCTGATGACGGACATGGAAGTCTCTATCTCCTTGGAGGAGTTTTCTTAAGTCTCAGGTTTGCCGATGAGGGGGGAGCATTATGAGGAGCTGCTTCCTCCTGACGAATATGTCTTTGCCACCAAGCCGTTGGTGTTCAACTTGACGCCGGAGAACGCTATTCAGCACCAGTTTCCGGGCCTGGTGAAGGTGCTGGAGATCTATGAAGGGCTTTATCTGGAATCGGGCATCCGGGGATCAGTTTCGCAGACTTCATTGCCCGCTTCATCCGACCGGAGTTTCTATCGGAACAGTGCGAGAAGTTTGCCAAGCCTGACGACCCTTTCGGCTTCGGCCTGGACCGTCGACCAACATCGGTAGGTGATCAAAAGGATTTTTATCTCCCCAGCGCCGCCGTCATGCCGTTATCGGAGATCGCCGTCTCGGGTATGGATGAAGAAACCTTTTTATAGGGTTCCTGGGATTGTGGTTGTACAGCTTTGCGCTCCCCATGCACCTGCGCCTCATGCGGCCATCCGTTTTCTACCCAGCGCATCGGATGGTGGTTGGCCTGCAGTTAACAATAGGAATTGCCGGGTTGGCTCACCTCTATAATGGACTTAGCGTGGCGGCGGACGCTAATGAACCCGGGGTGCAGCCTGCTAATTTCCCGATGCACTACTTCACTTCTTGGATGGAAATGCACGTGCATGGGGTGTTCGGTGTCCACAAGATCCCTCCGTTTTTTGAAAAGTGCAGACTCCCGAGAGTCATGCGGCTGGTCGGCGCCTCGATCGTGGTTGCGTCTCCGCGAGAGGCTAGGGGGCTACTCCTTCGTCCACATCTGATCGGAGCGAAGGTTTCTTTCTTGGACAAGGTCATAACCATAGGCTCAGAAACCACTATGTCGGTGGTGCCGCTGCACGATGATTTTAAGGACGGGGCCTCCACATTAAAAGCTCGAGAGTTCGGCCGGGCTACCTGGTGTTCAGGCAGAATGAGACGGCGCTTTTCATGAGGTATAACCCTCACCGGTTCGCCCAACAATCTAGCTATCACCAGGGGATACCACTGGAAGCCTTTTTGGAGGAGCCCATGGCCAGCCGGGAGGGGATAAGGAGTGCGATGCACCATTTCATGCGGCTTAACACGGGCTCTTATTTCTTCATCAGCGAGCCGAGCTGCGCCCCCAAAGTCCTCAACGCGTACGTAGCCTGGTACGCGCACGCAATGGGTCTAGTTATCCAAATGGAAAAGCGCATGCTGGTTGACTGCAAGGGTGCGCCTCCCGGCGGCGATCGCAAGGCTCTCATGAAGCCGAGGACCCCGGTCATTCCTCCATTGAAAGGTGCTGGAGTTGGACCTCCGCGCGTGTTGAGCCCTCCGCGCGGATTGCCGCTTCGCGATACTGTGGATGTGCCACCAGCCCCCCGTGCTCCAGTGGAGGCGGTAAATGTGGTATCGCCGGAGTCCGGCGCAGGCACGGATATCGGGACCCGCTGTCCCAAGGTGCCTGCCAAGCGCAAATCAATCCCGAGTGCATTCAGAGCTGGCGGGAAAAAGAAGAAAAAGTCGCTCCTCTCCCTCGATGCGATCCTCGGTTTAGAGCCTGAGGCCCCTCTTACCGAAGGAATAAGCGAGTATGGCAGCAATAAGGGCTTCTCGGTAGACCCCACAGACACTAATTTGGCGGCCGCTATTGCAGCTTCTGAGTGATCAGCGAGGCTCGAAGCGATGTTGAATAAACTCGCTGAGTCAGGTAATCATTAGTTGCTTTCTTCGTCATTTTATCGCATTTTTTATCATTATTTTTGACTAATACTTTCCCCCATTTTTCAACAGGTGTCACTACTGATCGCACGCCGAGAGCGTGTCGGATGTTCAAAATTCTAAAGTTATAACCGCGAACAGGACGGTGTCGCTTTGCAGCTAGCCGGTTGAGCACGGGTCGGTCCACAGGGAGATAAATGTATGTCCTTTCTTGTTTTAGACGAGTCAATAAAGAATTTGTGTATGTTTGTTCAGTGTAACCTATGTGTATTATATGCAAGTATAAAGTTGTTAAGAAAAAGATACGAAAGTGTAAGCTAAGAAAATCCGTACTCAAAACCTTTGAGCCGAGTCTTGACCAATTGAAGCTAGAGCAATCGGCAACAACGTGGATTAGGAGATTTAAGCGCGGTATTCGTGGAATCCGGCTTATTTACCCTTGTCCTTCCGTTCTTGTCTCTTGCTTTCGCCTCCGGCTAAACCGAACGCAACCGGTCGCGGTTAGGAATCACCGTTACCTTGTTAGGGTAGGGTACCTAACGGAGCGCTTGCGTATCGTTTGGGCGGAGTTCAATGGAAAATAACGGGAAAAGGAAATGAGCAAAGAAACGTTAACTTACAATATCGTATTGATTCTTAACAACAACAATAATTACAACCATTCACAAAATGAACAAAAAAGAGAGAACAAAAAGAACAAAGAAAAGAAAAGATTACAAGTAAGTAAGTGCATGAATTTAAATTGCAAGAATGTAAAGCAAGATAATAAAAAGCAATTAATAAAAAGCAAGAAAGAAAACTAGAAACTAGAACTCAAGACAAGCATGGGATTAATAGCCAACCCTTAAACTTGCAAGCTCAATCAAGAGGTTGCAAGATCAAGAGAAGGGTAAAGAACTCATGTGAATTGAAGAACTAATTCCATAAGAAAATACAACTCTTGAGATCAATAACTAACCCTTAACCTTTCAAGCTCAATGAAGAGGTTGAAAGATCAAGAGGAAGCAAAAATCTCAAGGGGAAGCTAAACAAATAAGAATGATACAAAAACCCTCATCTTCATTCACATCCACTCAATGCTCTCACTACATTTCCATAGAGGAAGAATGAAGAAGAAGAAGAAGAAGAAGAAGAAGAACTAAAACTACACTAAAGTGGCTAAAAGAATGGACTAAGAAAGTGCTCCTTGGTTTGGCTCAGAACTGGGATATTTATAGGAGGGGAATGGGAAACCTAGGGCAACAATCTGCCCCTAAATGAAGCGACCAAACTGCCCATGAAAAACGACAAGGTAAGGAGACTATACGGCCGTGGAACCGCGGCCTAGACCCCCTATTGGCAGCGGTTCCGCGGCCCTTTAGGGGTGTTAGGCCATCATCTTTTGGGTGCTTCCCTGGTTTGTCTTTTCCCCGTGTTTGCCAACTTTAAACTGCACAGAATCTTCCAGAATATTTTCAGATTCTTTGTCAAAGATTGCATTATTTTCTTCACTTTTTACTTCTATCTCCCTCGAGCTCCGCGCACCCATTGATTCTTGTGCAGCCCCCCTCGTGCTCTGTGCTTGTCCGAGACACGAATGACCACTGTCATATGTCTTGTCTCTGGAACTGGTACTCAGCACTGGACGGATATGGATGACCGGAACCCGGCTTTTATCTGCTGTCAACAGATGTTCTGCTTTTGGCGTAACTGTGGAGATTTTGTCTTGATTTGCAATATTTGTACTGGAAACCTGTAATCTGTAAATATGTAACAAACACGGATTAAAAGCACCTACCTATAAACACACGAGCGTAAGAATGGGTAGTATAAAATGCAATATTCTGTTATGAACAAATACCCCCAAGCTTAACTTTTGCTCGTCCTGAGCAAAACCAATTATTCACAAAAATAAAATCCTAACCGCACTTTCGCAGGGAACGCGATTGCACTGAGCACGTGCAACAAGCCGTTAAACCTCTAGGTGTCCCTAGTAGGAGGAGTGTTGTCTCCTGAGGGTTTTCAGCGGATTACACCCACAAAATCCCGTCAAGCTAGTGTCATAAGTTAACATCGATTCTACTCCTACAGTTTAGTATCTACGTTAGAAATTCTATCATCCTAAGTTAGAAATATCCAACCCTTATTTTTCACACCTCCTATCTATTTAACCTTGGTTCTCCTGAGTTTTCCTTCTAAAGTGCGGTCTCAAATCAGGGATTTTTATCAACTTTACAGAAAACACAAGTCTTATTCTTCATTTCTATCTTTTATTCAAACATCGATTGTATACCCCTACGTGTGTGTATATTTGCACCCCTACACTTTGAGAATTCAATTCAAGCTATAATACCCTTGCCCTAATACCTAATACTATTTCTTTTCATTAAGGATGGACACACACCTTTCATGCGACTATTAATGCTTCTTGAGGCACTAACGACCGATTACTGAATGTGTGAACTTTAAAGCGTAAATAGCAGTTTCCAGCTCTTAACTTTATTCATTTTTCTTTTTCTTTTTCTTTTTCTTTTTCTTTTTCTTTTTCAAGACCAGATATATTTTTCAACATGCTCTTTTGGTGTTTAGCTTTAAATACCGTTTTTTCTTTCATACTAGGCTTTCAGGCAAGAGTATTTCTAGGTATGCTCTACTATCCCAAGTTTCAAGGTGCGTGTAAGTGCAGTTTGTAGGGTATAAACTTTCTGAATTTGAACTCAAGAAAAGAAACTATTTTTCAGACTTATCCTCCAGTAAAGCTTCAATACTTTCCCTTCATCTTGACTTAACTCAAGAACTGAACTCAAAAAACTTTAAGGACGTATACTTACCAAAGTTAGACAGAATGTGGGTTATTTTAAGGATTTTTAATTCCTAAGTCTAGAATTTAGTTATTTCTAACATATCAACTAAACTTTCAGAAAAAATCTAAGTTACCCTATTAGCTAACTTGACGACAAAGTTTTTGTATTTTTGGAAAATTTTTCGAATTTTATGGGTTTTTTAATAAGGTATGCAAATGCAAAATATACAAATGAATGCGAAGGAAGAAAGCTTACCGAGCACACCCCCAAACTTAAACTTGACAGTGCCCTCACTGTCAGGCTATACCAGGAGGGTCAAAATTGCCGGCGCTCCCTAAATTATATACAACAAAGAAAACAAAACAAAAAATATATACACAAAAAGGGTTCCCCCCAAACTTAAGTGAAACAGTGTTTCCACTGTTAAGCGATGAAGTTCAGGATTAGGCGGGAAAGAACAGTGTCAAGCTATACAAGGCCTTACACAGGCCAAAGGTGAGCACCAACCATTCAAAGATCTTATCGTGATAAAGTAGTGGTTGGTGAAAGAAGGCGTAGAGAAAAGAGATAGAGAATACGCGAGACCGTATGGAGATAGAAGTGGTATACGGTCTCGGTATATGAGAAGAAGAAGAATGGCGGAAGGGAAAAAGAAGTGGAATACGAACTTGAGGGTGCAAATGGAGTAAATAGATTAGCACAATTTGTGATGACCGATGTGTGAAAAGCGATTGTGCTAATATATTTACCCTTCGAGAAATGGGGTCAAATCCCTCAAGATTCGTGAGAAACCATGGGTATGCCGAACTTGGTAAACCAGACACAGGAAGTGAAAATGCTACGGTTTCTTGCATTGTCGGAACGATGGAAACGATGGGGGGAAGTGATTGAGGAAGGGTATCGGTTAAGGGTTCTGGAGGGTGTACACAGTCAGTGAAAGGAATAGGATAAATTGGAAAATCCGACTCATCATCTAGAACTGTTTCATCCTCAAAACTATCCTCAAAATTTTCTTCAAAATTTAGCACATCCATGCACTTCTCTTCAAAATCAAGACGCATATGGGGTTCGGGAAAAACATTTAATGACTCGGGATGATGATTTGAAGAGACAAACTCAGCCAAATCTATGGGTTCATCATCCAAAATATTCCCAGCGTCAATATCCTTAATCAAGTGAAAATCAATATTCTCAGACACCTCATCAAAAGCATGGATTTCAATCGATTTTGGTTCTAAGATGGAGGTGTAGAGGTCAAAAGGATTGGGATTGGTTTCACTTGGAAGGGACCCTTCACAATCGGGTAAATCAAACACTACAAAGTCGCACAACTCATTAATCATTCTATCTTCAATTGATAAATCATGTGGGATACTCGATAGACTTTCAAAACAGGAGTTGTGGGATTCAATTTTTAATGGGTAGGTTTGATTGGGAAGGGGGTACATCTCACTCTCTCCACTCAAATTCTAAGCCTGTCCTGCTGCCTCATCATCATTGGAAAATTAGGAGCTAGTTGGAAACTAGCTATCGGGTCAGTAGGTTGTATGAGAGCGGCCATGGACGCATTCAAATCCATCATCTGTTGGCTTGACGCTACCCTAAAGTCTTCCAACGACTGTTCCAGACTAGACATGGGTTGTGAAGGGGTTTCAGTAAAAGATTCAAAGTTGTTTGGATACTGAAAACTCCCAAAAGGCTGTGTAGAAGCAATGTCTAGGGAAGGTGCAAAAGTTGGGTAGGACTGGTAGGAATTGGATGGTTGGACAGGAGTAGGATCAACATTTGGATAGAAGGTGAATGAATTTGTTGATCCCAAGAATTTGAAGTGGTGAAAGGAGTGAAAGATCGGCTACGAGATTGTTCAATACGTTCTGCAATAGACATAGGTCTTGGAGTTGCAATATGACTCGAAGAAGGGGTATCAACGTAAGAAGGGGTGAATGTTTGAAAAGGTTGATACGAAGTGGATTGCGGAGTCAAATTGTTTGTCCTAGACGCGTCTATCCGATCTCTCAATGAAATTTTTGGCATGGATGGATCGTTCGAAGTTCGGCCAAAGCAAGAACCGTAAGAAGTAATGTCTGGTTGTGGGTACCAAAGTTCGGCAAGAGTTTTTCGAGGTGGGGTACCCATGATATGAAAAGAGAAAGAAAGAAAGGAAGAGAAAAGGAGGGGAAAAAGAATGTGATTTTTTTTAAATTTTTTAAATTTTTTTTTTGGTTTTTCTTAGTTAGATATTAACAAAAGAATGAAATATACACACAAAAAGAATCTGGACAAAAACAATCACGACACAAAAATACCACACACCTAATCGTTCTAGGGTTCACCTAGGTCAACTAGACCTGCTCCAGAACTTGATTGTTGAAGTAAAACTGTGTCGAGAAACGGGCTCAAGATATACTGATCACGAGGCCAGATAAGTGCTGAGATAAGGGGAGGTTTTCCAACGCTTTCGCGAAGTTCCTTAATTAAATAACCCTTTCTCTTTTGGCGGTTTCGCCGTTAACACTTTCCTAGACACCTCGTAAACAATATACCGTTAAGCGAGGTTCTAAACACAGTTAACTTCTCCTAGTGAGCGCGAAGTACTTAAGGCTTAAAGTCTAGTTTCTTTTAAATTTTGTGCGGGTAAACGTTATGCTCAAGTTCGTGATTTGTGGGCCACGGAAAAGGTGATGAAATCCTTTACCGTATGTTGTGGGGTTCGCTTGCCCTTAAGATCGTATTAATGTATGCAATGCGCAATTCAACAAAAATTCTATAAAGAAACAAACAATTGTTTTTTTAGTTTAAACTCGGCATTGCAACAAATACGGGTTAGTCAATTTTTAGCGTTTGCTAGCGAACTTGCAAAGAATCCTGCAAACAATAGTATATTGGATGCGTCGGATTTGAGAAGAAGGTGTTAGTAAAGTACGTACCGTTAAGTTTTTGGGTTAGGAAACCCCCGTTGAATCAAATCCGGTAAGCTTGAAAAGTTCGCTTGCGCGGGTCAAACTACCCAGATCTTTGGCACTGTACTTTGCAATCACCTTAGCCTTGAATGCACACTTTGCTCCCCACAATCGCCGTTTGCAAATCCGCAAAAATCTGCAGACTTGCTCAAAAATTATATAAAAACAAAAAGAATTTTTTTTTATTTTATTATTTTTTATATATATACAAAAAGAATATTAACCCGAATAACAAGAAAAAAAATACGTTACCGTCTCCCCGGCAATGGCGCCATTTGATCGCACGCCGAGAGCGTGTCGGATGTTCAAAGTTCTAAAGTTTACCGCGATCAGGACGGTTGTTAGTTATATGTATGCCCTAGAGGCCATTACTGTACATAGGATGTATATTGTAGTGGATGCTGGGACATATATAGGGAGGACTTTCTTGCTCGACATGATAGTATGCTATCTGGTTACTCTTTACCTTAACGTGTACACTGATTGTCTCTCTGTTACATGTTGGTAAAGCCCTTAGGATGTGTACTTGACTACCTGGACTATGATGCAGATCATACTAGTGGGGACAGGGTAGTCCGTAAGTACATCCTTCAAAGTCCCTAGTCGTGGGTGTATCGAGACGGGGCATCGATATACCAGAGTAGACTAGCGTATACCTTCTCGACCCATACAGATGGGCGATGGATGATCCCATATCCATTGGTGTTTGACATCAGAGATGATATATGGGTGCTCAGTAAGACTGGGTACACTGGACGGACTCGCCGAGAACTCCCAGATGGAATTATACCTTACGTCAGATGGTAGTTCTCTGGTGACACTGGTATAGAGTAGTCTGTTGACCCGAGATCGTCATAGAGTCTTGTGTGGTTCCCACTGTGCTTTGATTTCCATCTTACCACGTCCAAGAGGGCGTGCAAAACGGTGGTTTTTGGGTACAGTCCCGAGTCACATGGAGGCAATGAGCGATAGGAGGGGATTCGTATCTCCCGGTATAGGGAGTTGATGTTGCGCTGTGTTCGATTGGCTATAACCGGAAATCCCTGACCAGGGTTGCTGAGATTTACTGGTAAGTGTTACCAGTAGTTTCTCGAACTGTTATAGACTTCATATCGACACGACTTATCGAGCTATTGGGGTCTGACGTTTACCACCCCTAGGCGAGATATGCGACATATCAGACGAAGAGACCGGACTGTACGGTAGTGTTACTGGTTGGATTCACTGGAGTGTGAGCCGGCTTGATCGTCGATCTTCTGATCGCTCAATACCCGGGTGGCCATTACGTTTAGCAGACCGCTTGCGGCTTGTGGGTGCTTGATATGATCATCACCTGCTGCCGGCGTATTGACGAGTCTTTAGAGTCCTACACAGAGGTTTCCTGGCTCAAGCGAAACGAAATAGGAGCGCATATGAGATATGTGCGGGACCGAGAATAATGCGTGTATGTGATACCGTATTCTATTCTCGCGATGAATGCATCGAATGGTTATATGCGATATAACCTAGTTATCGAATCAAGTATTGATTCGATAAGCCGATACATAAGATACTAGTCGGTTATATGCGATATGACCGGATCATTGAATCAATTGTTGATTTAATGATTTAATGTATAATTATGTATTTGATATATTACTTTGCATTAACTAGTATTGGTTCACTTTAATAGGATTTTCTCACTTGATGCACATTGTATATGTGATATATTTTTGTGCACCATTTTGTATCATGTTTGATGATACATGCTCACAAGGGTTTGTGTAAAGATTAAACCATGGTTGTGTAATGGTTAGGGTTTTCTTTTGCTTAATCATTTATTTATTTTGTTTATTTATTTTGCAAAATAAATGAATGGTGGCTTTCTTTGGATGCTAGTTGAAGTTTCATGAAGCTTTGACTATGTGACCATTTTGTCTCATGCTTAACCCTAACCACTTCACTTAACCTTGGTTCATTCTCTACACTTAACCATGGTGACTATTATGATAAGAATGAAAGGGATTATCTTTTCAAGTTAATCTTTTTAACTTATCATAACAATATTGATTCTTCTTCTTCTTCTTCAAGAAGAAAACCTTGCTCCATCAATAGCAACTTAAGCAAATGAGTGAGAAATCCAATTCTAAAGTGAACCCACTTCCTATTTCTTCATCCTTTACCACTTGCCAAGTAGTATAGGGTGTTTTCTTCACAAGTTTCATGACTTGGTGAAGTGGGAGCTTGATCTTATGATGCCTCGACGTAGATCATCTTCGGCACGAAGCCGACGACCTTGCCGCCCATTTCTCCGATGAAGCCGACGCTAGAGCCCGGGATTCGATTTGGACAGCGAGGAGACTTCATTGCGGAGCTATGGAGGTGGAGGACCGGATCTACAAAGGTTGTATTTCCGTTCTTGTATTTAAGTTGTTAACTAGTTGCTTCTTTCGCCTAGATATCTAGCTAACGATCCGTAGTCTAGGGTTTCTCGGCACTTGTAATTTTTGAAATTGGCATGGTTGATACCTTGTGAGACCTCTTGAGAGTGCCTAGGAACCCTACAGTGGTATCAGAGCCTAGCTAGAGCCTTAGGCGATGCGTAGACGAAGTTTGAAACCCGAACGAACCCGAAACCCTAAACCAAACATGCTCTCTGGACTTTTTCTAAAATCTGGGATTTTTCCATATTAAAAATGCTTAAAAAATTCAGCAGGGAAATATAAGAATTACGGTGCAAAATTTTTTCCATGAACTGTTCATAGTGCGGCGGAACCACGGCAGAAGCCTGGCTTCTGCGGCGGTTCCGCGGCCAAAGGATGACATCATCATCCCCTGTTTGCACAGTAACTCCTATTTTATTATGCTGGATTTTCTGAGAATTTTTAATATTTATTCAAGAGTTGTATTTTCTGGGGTTGTTTTGGGGATTCGGTGTTTCGATCGGAGTATCAGATTTTGTCTATGTGGCTTTCCGGATATTTTTGAATATGTTAAAAAGTTCGACCGGATATAAATACCCAATTTTTCCCCTGTCGGGAAATTTCCAAGTGTTGGATTTTTCCGTAGTTTAAAGACGTTCTAAGTAGTGCAAGTAACACGATGGTCCCTCTAGAAGACAACAAACCTTAACTCGATTATGTGACCGTTTTGAACTGCCCTTTGAACCTTCGGGTTTGGGGCAGTACGGCGTGCCACATGTGAGGCGTTGGCTTGACCCTTCTACGGCTGGACCATTGGTACTGAGGCATGAAGTGAATGTCTTTGAACTTGTTTCATGTGTTGATCTGTTCTGGGAAAACTTGGGTGTTCGATTGTTCGATCGGAAAGTTTAACATTTTCTATCTTATTCGGAATGTGATACAATAATTGGAATTCATAAGTAGTTATGAGATAACCGAATGAATGTTATAAACATAGCAGCTTAGTCTCACTTGATCGGTTGCCACGGAATTTTGATATGATCAAAAATCCGTCGCAATCACGTAGCGTACGCGGATACTCGCCGGGTAAACTTAATAGACAGCCTCACTCCATAGCCCCGACCAAGTGACTGTAGGAGAACCCCGTCGCCGAAAGCATCCGTTCGGGTGCTCGCGGTAGCGGTGTTCCGCCTTGGTGCACTTCGTCGACGGTATCGGGGGTGCAGCCGTCTACTGAAGTTTGCGACGAGCATTCGATCAGGATGTCGGGAATCTTGTTGAATTGCTCGACTTTATATTGAAAAGTGTTTTCGATTTTGAGACTAAAATGCGGGGTTTATAATTGTTAGGCATGCGATGTCTAAGGAATTCATTTGATTAGGCGTGCGATGTCTATGCAGATTGCGGATTCCAACTGTTGTAGTTTTACACTTTCTTTTCTGTGACTGTAAGTGTAATATGTGATATCGCCGGTTTCGTTGCTATATGTCAACGACAATTGGGATGCGCATATTTACTTACGTTGATGACATGTGATGTTATGTGTTGCTGGATATGTTATATTGGATCGTCGTGTTTGAATAGCCGGGGGTTTTTATGTGAGATGAGTGTTTTTCATTTTCATTCATGTAAAAACTTGTATGTAATATTCTTTTATTGGGGCACTTCCAGGTTGCGGAAGATGTCACCGTTTGTATATTATTTACTTTTCCGCACTAGGATAGACCCAAGGAGGGGAGCATAAGTAACCGGGTTCTCGGGTCCAGTGGGAGACCAACTCGAGGAGTCGAGTCCGGGTCTCCTAACTCTAGAATTGGTAGGGTTGCTTGCCGCTCTCGTAGTGGTCTAGGGGTGTGGGATTGGCTATTCATCACGACCGTGGAATCCGTGTTTTATACTGGCTCGTATTGAAAACACGGACGTCCTAGTATATCCAATATTTCATATGATTCTTCTGCTGCGATATCTGTGATGTGATCATGATATGTTCTGTGATGGATACTTTATATAGTATATATGATATATTATATAGATATTACTTATGTTTTACACCCGCGCTAGCCCTGCCCTGCTCTGCCGTTAGTTACCTAACCTAACGGTGCACGAGGGGACATCGAGATGAATACGGATGGCATAAGTGTACGTCGTATTTATCTGTGATGTTTAGGTACTTAAATGATGGGACTTCATTAATGTGATTAATGAAATAAAAAGAAACCTAAGATGTTGTAGAATCGAATTTCAAAAAAATAAAACAGGTAGCTACAGTTCTTGCTTTGCACAGTGGTATATGTGATATATCCTGCACCTTATTCGATGAGGAAAGGACCGAGATCCCTTCACCGGGAGTGACTCCTTTAGCAATAACTGGCAGATGCTACAACCCTCGGTTTGTCTTCTGATTGCTTTTAAGTGTTTTGCTTTGCACAGTGATATATATGATATATCCCGCACCTTATTCGATGAGGAAAGGACCGACGATCCCTTCACCGGGAGTGACTCCTTTAGCAAAACTAGAAAAGCCTCAAAAGCACTCCATTTTTAAAATCATTTGATTCTACAACGATATCAAGTTCATTACGCAATAGGTTTTCAGAAAAACCTGTCGTAGCCCTCCGTCATTTCAGATAAGTACTAGTTAGTATTCGTGCTACGTTTGTTGACTATGTTAAGGCGTAGTGTGCGGTAGCTAATTAGTGCTTATCTGCATAAGCATATGATGCAATTGGATTAAGGTAGTCGTGCGACTTTGTTGACTATGTTAAGGGTCGTGCGGGTGGGTTTAATTCAATCGAGAAATGACGGGTTGAACTTGACTAGCACTTATGATTTGTTGACTATGTTAAGGTCATATAGCTTCTAGGGGCAAAATTATCGGGAATTTCAAGTGTTGAAATTTGCAATGAGATTGCATACCTTCTATGAGATAGTTGGATCCCGATACCCGCTGCGAGTAAGAGTTACTCCTGGGAGAGTTTTACACATTACAATTAGCCGATCAAGTAGGTGTCTAGAAAGGTGTTAACGAGGTTACGCCTCTGGGAAAACGAGGTTTACATTAATTAGGTTCGTGCGAAAGCACGGGGGACCTCCCTCAAAGTACCGACACTGGCCTGGCTGAAAGATTGGCGAACTTGTAGTGTGTAATTAATCTCGGCTGGTCTTTCCTTTTAGGGTTTGAAGGAAGATTTGATAAAAAGCAGTGGGAGCCATCCTGATTAGATAAAATAATAACTAATCTATTCTTGCTAGAGCGCACGCTGAGTGTTTTCTTCTCTCTCTCTCCAGGTAGCGACCATATCACGCCTTAATCAAGATAATAATACGGAATATTGACTGAACCCGCTTGTTATACTGAGCTGGGGAACGTTAGTCCCGCTCTAACTTATAATTGTTATAAGACAGAGTAGGAAATTGGGGAATACCAGATTTCCCGTGCCACCCAAACGAAGAGAGTGCATGCTGATGCATCATCTTCGGGTGTGTTCGTTACAAAGAACTGTTTCTCTGTATCCTCCACGTCCTGGGTATGTGATACCAGATCAGGATCCCAGATATGTAATCTATTACATAGGGCTACAGCTAGGTATAGAACTGAGAACGGGTGATAAGTTTCATGAGGCAGAAAACGGGGCAAGTGTTGCAGCCAAGTCTGTTGGTCACTGTCACCCTGTATTACAAATACATTGATTCTAAACGAATGTTGTTGGATACCGAACCTGATATACAAAATCATATCAGTCTCTTTATAAGTAAAGAAATGATAAAATTTTGTATAGTTGGATGATATTTTGAACATTTCCTATATCAAAAGTTGATCGGATCAGGCACGTTATCTGAAAGCGTTGATGTTCTAAATCAAACTACAGTTCTTAGTATACAGAACACACATAAGAGGAAGAGTTCAGAAATGAACGAATTCTTCTTGAGGCATTGTAGACTAGGTCATATCAAAAGCGATCTGACTGGCTGAAGTTACATTTAGATGCATATTTAAATCTGTTTGAATTTACATCTTATGAAACTTGCCAGTCGTGTCACAAAAATACGATGACCATAGCTCTGTTTACTGGAAGCAGAGAAAGAGTTAGTAAACTCGTGGGATGATACATGTTGATGTATGTAAGGTCCCCTGTCTACATATGCCAGGACTGGTTCTTTGTACTTCAATACATTCTCTGATGATCTTTCGAGATTCAGACCTATGTTCCTGTTGAAACACAAGTCTGAACCTTTTGAGATATTCACAGAATATAAGTTAGAAGTAGAGAACCAAAATACGGGTATAAGTATTATGTCCTGTGATGAGATCAGGGAGGAGAATACTTGTGCATGGAATTCCTGGACTTTTCTAAAAGGAGAATGAGATTCTCTCTCAGCGTTACTCCTCCGTATACACCATAGCACGATGGTATATCGGGGCGGAGCGATCACACCCTATATGATAAGGTGTGCTCTATGATGAGTACTACTGAGTTACCTGTTTCCTTTTGGGAGTTTTGCACTTGAGAAGCTGCATACCTATTGAATAGGGTTCAAATCAAATCAGTTGCCTACCTTTTCATATGTGATATGGAAAGGGAAGAGCCATATCTTGAGATGGTTAAGATTTGGGGTTGTCCAGCTTATGTCCAAAAGCAAAATCAGGACAAGCTCGAGGCAAGGTCTGTAATGTAGAACTGGAAAGGTTCCATCTATACAAACTGCAGCTGATGATTTGAAAGAACCAAAGGATTCAATAGTTACCAACGAACCTCAGCCTCTCCGCCGATCTAGTAAGGTTCCTCACCCGCCTGAGAGATACTTCGGTTACTCTATGACAGTGGGAGCGAGGATTGCATCATGAAATGATGACCCAACTAGCTTCGAGCAGGCCATCGAGAGTAGGGACTCTGTAAGAATGGCTGGATGCTTAGCGATCTGAGATGGAATCCATGTACACCAACAAAGTATGGACTTTGGTTGCTATATCTGAAGGGTTAAATCCCCATCAGGAGCAAGTATATCTTGAGAAGAATACTTGGTGTAGATGGAAAAGTTGAGACTTTCAAAGAAAGACTTGTTAAAGGTTTTCGTCATCGACCAGGCGTGGATAATGATGAAATCTTTTCCAGTGGCTATGCTTAAGTCCATCCAGATCCGACTTACCACGGCTAAATACCATGACTACGATATCTGGTGGTTGGGTGTCATGACAGCTTTTCTAAATGATGTTTTAGAAGAGGGAGTCTATAAGTACACAGCCAGAGGGCTTCGTAGACAGTGGGAGCAGCGGAAACGTGTACAAGATGCTTTATAGGATAAAGCAGGTATCGCGGAGTTGGAACATCTGTTTTGATGTGTTAGTCAAAGAGTTTGACATCATCAAAATGGTAGATGAACCTTGTATAAACAAAAAGGTAGTAGGGAGTATGGTGATGATCCTCGTAGAGTATGTGGATGACATACTCTTGATAGGGAAGGAGTTTCCTATGCTACGCTCGGTCAATCTCCGCTTATCACAATGATTCTCCATAAAGGATCAAAGTGATACCCCCTAAATCCTGGGTTTTGGATCTATGAGATAGATCTAATTGGATGTTAGGATTCTCACTAGTTGTAGTGAGATGGTATCAATCGATCCTGGGGAGAATCACTGGAAGGGTTCCAGGGTGATAAAGACGACTGAATGTCAGTCGCAGGCATTGTCTTTACCCTCAGTAAAGGGACGGTATGTTGGAAGAGTTCCAAGCTAGATACCGTGCATTACTAGACGATGAAGGCTCGATACATCGCTATTTAAGATGCTACCAAAGAGGCAGTCTGGATGTATATTTGTTCATGAGATGAACTTAGTTCCTCCCATTGTGTGACAATAGGGTTGTGGCTTATGCCAAGGAACGTCCGTCCCATCAGTGATCCAGGCATATTCTAAGGCAGTGTCACCTGATCATGGAGATGTTTGATCTCAAAGGGATCGAGGTTAGGAGAGTAGACTCAGAGGACAACACGGCGGATCCACTCACGAAGGCCTATTCCCAGAGAGAGATTTTTATGGGATGGTTGAGTATGAGATACTGCAACCACTGCTATCAGATGGCCCTAGTGCAAGTGGGAGATTGTTAGTTATATGTATGCCCTAGAGGCCATTACTGTACATAGGATGTATATTATAGTGGATGCTGGGACATATATAGGGAGGACTTTCTTGCTCGACATGATAGTATGCTATCTGGTTACTCTTTACCTTAACGTGTACACTGATTGTCTCTCTGTTACATGTTGGTAAAGCCCTTAGGATGTGTACTTGACTACCTGGACTATGATGCAGATCATACTAGTGGGGACAGGGTAGTCCGTAAGTACATCCTTCAAAGTCCCTAGTCGTGGGTGTATCGAGACGGGGCATCGATATACCAGAGTAGACTAGCGTATACCTTCTCGACCAATACAGATGGGCGATGAATGATCCCATATCCATTGGTGTTTGACATCAGAGATGATATACGGGTGCTCAGTAAAGACTGGGTACACTGGACGGACTCGCCGAGAACTCCCAGATGGTATTATACCTTACGTCAGATGGCAGTTCTCTGGTGACACTGTACAGAGTAGTCTGTTGACCCGAGATCGTCATAGAGTCTTGTGTGGTTCCCACTGTGCTTTGATTTCCATCTTACCACGTCCAAGAGGGCGTGCAAAACGGTGGTTTTTGGGTACAGTCCCGAGTCACATGGAGGCAATGAGCGATAGGAGTGGATTCGTCTCTCCCGGTATAGGGAGTTGATGTTGCGCTGTGTTCGATTGGCTATAACCGGAAATCCCTGACCAGGGTTGCTGAGATTTACTGGTAAGTGTTACCAGTAGTTTCTCGAACTGTTATAGACTTCATATCGACACGACTTATCGAGCTATTGGGGTCTGACGTTTACCACCCCTAGGCGAGATATGCGACATATCAGACGAACAGACCGGACTGTACGGTAGTGTTACTGGTTGGATTCACTGGAGTGTGAGCGGGCTTGCTCGTCGATCTTCTGATCGCTCAATACCCAGGTGGCCGTTACATTTAGCAGACCGCTTGCGGCTTGTGGGTGCTTGATATGATCATCACCTGCTGCCGGCGTATTGACGAGTCTTTAGAGTCCTACACAGAGGTTTCCTGGCTCAAGCGAAACGAAATAGGAGCGCATATGAGATATGTGCGGGACCGAGAATAATGCGTGTATGTGATACCGTATTCTATTCTCGCAATGAATGCATCGAATGGTTATATGCGATATAACCTAGTTATCGAATCAAGTATTGATTCGATAAGCCGATACATAAGATACTAGTCGGTTATATGCGATATGACCGGATCATTGAATCAATTGTTGATCTAATGATTTAATGTATAATTATATATTTGATGTATTACTTTGCATTAACTAGTATTGGTTCACTTTAATAGGATTTTCTCACTTGATGCACATTGTATATGTGATATATTTTTGTGCACCATTTTGTATCATGTTTGATGATACATGCTCACAAGGGTTTGTGTAAAGATTAAGCCATGGTTGTGTAATGGTTAGGGTTTTCTTTTGCTTAATCATTTATTTATTTTGTTTATTTATTTTGCAAAATAAATGAATGGTGGCTTTCTTTGGATGCTAGTTGAAGTTTCATGAAGCTTTGACTATGTGACCATTTTGTCTCATGCTTAACCCTAACCACTTCACTTAACCTTGGTTCATTCTCTACACTTAACCATGGTGACTATTATGATAAGAATGAAAGGGATTATCTTTTCAAGTTAATCTTTTTAACTTATCATAACAATATTGATTCTTCTTCTTCTTCTTCTTCAAGAAGAAAACCTTGCTCCATCAATAGCAACTTGAGCAAATGAGTGAGAAATCCAATTCTAAAGTGAACCCACTTCCTATTTCTTCATCCTCTACCACTTGCCAAGTAGTATAGAGTGTTTTCTTCACAAGTTTCATGACTTGGTGAAGTGGGAGCTTGATCTTGTGATGCCTCGACGTAGATCATCTTCGGCACGAAGCCGACGACCTTGCCCGCCCATTTCTCCGATGAAGCCGACGCTAGAGCCCGGGATTCGATTTGGACAGCGAGGAGACTTCATTGCGGAGCTATGGAGGTGGAGGACCGGATCTACAAAGGTTGTATTTCCGTTCTTGTATTTAAGTTGTTAACTAGTTGCTTCTTTCGCCTAGATATCTAGCTAACGATCCGTAGTCTAGGGTTTCTCGGCACTTGTAATTTTTGAAATTGGCATGGTTGCTGCCTTGTGAGACCTCTTGAGAGTGCCTAGGAACCCTACAACGGTGTCGCTTTGCAGCTAGCCGGTTGAGCACGGGTCGGTCCACAGGGAGATGGATGTATGTCCTTTCTTGTTTTAGACGAGTCAATAAAGAATTTGTGTATGTTTGTTCAGTCTAACCTATGTGTATTATATGCAAGTATAAAGTTGTTAAGAAAAAGATACGAAAGTGTAAGCTAAGAAAATCCGTACTCAAAATCTTTGAGCCGAGTCTTGACCAATTGAAGCTAGAGCAATCGGCAACAACGTGGATTAGGGGATTTAAGCGCGGTATTCGTGGAATCCGGCTTATTTACCCTTGTCCTTCCGTTCTTGTCTCTTGCTTTCGCCTCCGGCTAAACCGAACGCAACCGGTCGCGGTTAGGAATCACCGTTACCTTGTTAGGGTAGGGTGCCTAACGGAGCGCTTGCGTATCGTTTGGATGGAGTTCAATGGAAAATAACGGGAAAAGGAAATGAGCAAAGAAACGTTAACTTACAATATCGTATTGATTCTTAACAACAATAATTACAACCATTCACAAAATGAACAAAAAAGAGAGAACAAAAAGAACAAAGAAAAGAAAAGATTACAAGTAAGTAAGTGCATGAATTTAAATTGCAAGAAAGTAAAGCAAGATAATAAAAAGCAATTAATAAATAACAAGAAAGAAAACTAGAAACTAAAGCTCAAGACAATCATGGGATCAATAGCCAACCCTTAAATTTGCAAGCTCAATCAAGAGGTTGCAAGTTTAAGAGAAGGGTAAAGAACTCGTGTGAAGTGAAGAACTAATTCCATAAGAAAATACAACCCTTGAGATCAATAACTAACCCTTAACCTTTCAAGCTCAATGAAGAGGTTGAAAGATCAAGAGGAAGCAAAAATCTCAACGGGAAGCTAAACAAATAAGAATGATACAAAAACCCTCATCTTCATTCACATCCACTCAATGCTCTCACTACATTTCCATGGAGGAAGAATGAAGAAGAAGAAGAAGAAGAACTAAAACTACACTAAAGTGGCTAAAAGAATGGACTAAGAAAGTGCTCCTTGGTTTGGCTCAGAACTGGGGTATTTATAGGAGGGGAATAGGAAACCTAGGGCAATAATCTGCTCCTAAATGAAGTGACCAAACTGCCCATGAAAAACGACAAGGTAAGGAGACTATACGGCCGCGGAACCGCGGCCTAGACCCCCTATTGGCCGCGGTTCCGCGGCCCTTTAGGGGTGTTAGGCCATCATCTTTTGGGTGCTTCCCTGGTTTGTCTTTTCCCCGTGTTTGCCAACTTTAAACTGCACAGAATCTTCCAGAATATTTTCAGATTCTTTGTCCAAGATTGCATTATTTTCTTCACTTTTGACTTCTATCTCCCTCGAGCTCCGCGCATCCATTGATTCTTGTGCAGCCCCCCTCGTGCTCTGTGCTTGTCCGAGACACGAATGACCACTGTCATATGTCTTGTCTCTGGAACTGGTACTCGGCACAGGACGGATATGGATGACCGGAACCCGGCTTTTATCTGCTGTCAACAGATGTTCTGCTTTTGGCGTAACTGTGGAGATTTTGTCTTGATTTACAATATTTGTACTGGAAACCTGTAATCTGTAAATATGTAACAAACACGGATTAAAAGCACCTACCTATAAACACACGACCGTAAGAATGGGTGGTATAAAATGCAATATTCTGTTATGAACAACTACCGAAGAAGCCATTGCTGCCTCATTAAAAACCTTCCAGCAGGAGGAGAAGAAGCGCGCCTTAATGGGCGTTGGTACGTCTCGGCTTATTGAGTTTTTTTTATCCTCTTTTCTGATGGCCAACCTAACCTTTTTTCTTTGTTTCTTTACAGGGGCTGCTCCAGCTGATGCGGGGACTCTCCCCGGACCCTCTACTGAAGTCCCAGCTTCTTCGAGGCTGCCGCAAGAGCCTCAACTTGACAAATCGACAAGGGATGCCTTGATGGATTTAGAGGCATCCCTGTTCACGGACGAGGACGTCTCAATGAGGGAAGCCTTAGAGAGCTCCGCCTTGACGGCACGGGAAGAGAGAAAGCGGCTAAGGCACGAGGAGAAGGCACGCAGGGCTGCTTTGGCCGTTGGAGCAGGCCCAAGCACCGCCCCTCGTGCTGATACTCCCTCAGAAGAGGCCCCCGTCGCCCTATCCACTGCTCGCAGATAGGTGGCGCGTGCAGTTCGGAGTGCTAACGATAAATCCACTTCAGGTAATGAATCTTTCATGATTTGTTTGTAAAAATTGTAAACTCGTCGGTTCTTATATATTTTTCCTTGCAGGGCCAAGTCCAACCGAGGAGGAGGCGGAGACCGTCGAACCCAAGGGGCCAGAGGAAGGAGCACCGGCCGAACCCGAGCCGACGGTGGGCAACGTCGCTGGGGTTGCCGAGCCTGAGCTGGGGGCTGAGGGAGCTGTACCTAAGAAGGTTGTTGATGCTGAGCCTGAGATGGCGGCAAATGAGACGATCGCCATAATTGAGCCCGAGGTAGCGGAGGATGAGGCGCCTGAGACCGGCGACCCTATGGTGACGGCGGATGAGACAATAGCGACCGCCGAGCCCGAAGAAATAGCGGGTGAGACGGGTACGACTCTTGGGGAAAAGTCTGCCGCTCTTTCTCAAGAGTCCGGCAATGCTCCCATCATTGCTCTCCCTGTCTACGGTCTTCTGCCGTCTCCTGGCCGGGCGAGTACGACGACAGCCCCTGTCGAGTCCGGTAATGAGGCTACGGGAGGTGGACTCGTATCGATGGAGGAGGGAGATGCCTCCATTTCGGCCGGCGGCTCATCAGGTAAATTTCGGATTACTGTCCCTTTTTTTTATCTTGCAATCTTTCCTGACAGGTTTATCCTTGTTTTAACACAGGTGCGGCCAGTGCCGATTCTCCATTGCTCGAGGGAGCGCCGTCAACTACTGCCTTGGCGGTGGTCACCTCTCAGCCCTCCCTTGTGCCATCAAAGTTGTTGGAAGGTATGGGTTCGCAACTTATTAGTTTTATCTCTCAGACACATAATTTATGTACTAAAGTTGTACTGTTGTGTCTTTTCAGGAGTGCTTTTTGACCATCTTTATCAGGTGTTGCTCCTACACTTCTCCTTCCCATCTGAACTCGCTTCTCTCTCTAGTGGTGCTGGTGAGTATAGTTTCCGACTGATATCTTTCTTTTTCAGTGATGGAATTATTTCTAACTTTTTCTCGTCCTGATAGCAGTGCTACAAATCGAAGGAGGGGATGAAAGATCGGCCGCGCCACCGGCACTTCCGGCCTTGCCACCTGCTGCAGCTGGTATAGCAAACCATCGCATTGATGACCCTTTTTTTATCTTTCTTAAACTGTCGTCTAATCGTATCTTGTTTTTTCAGCTGTCGTTCCGATCTCGGCGCCTTTAGAGTCTCGTGTCATAATGCCGGCAGGCCCTTTCCTGAGACGTCCGTCCTCGAAAGGCACCGCGAATAGTCTGCGCATGTTGAGCGACTATATCGAGGAACTCGACGTCGAGACTCCTGCATCTACCGTAGATTTTGCTACGGTGGTTAACCCAATGCTGGTGATACTCATTAACTTCCATGACGAGGGCATCGTCGTGTCTTGGGTTAATCACTGCAGGGAGATCAAGGCTCGCCTACATCAACTGGAGTTCATGCGCCCTGCTCCTGAGACCTTAGCTGCAAGCCATCAAAGAGCAGAGTGGATCGAGCAAAGCGCTTCTTACGTCCACCACTTGGAACAAGAAGCGGCTTTAAGGCTGAGGGAATGTCAAGAGTCTTCAAGCGAGACTGCTCGCCTAGGTGCTGAAGTTGAGGCGAACGCTGCCCGGGTGAAGGCCATCTTCGAGGGTCTCCTGGAACGCATCTCAAATGGGCTGAACTTGAAGCAGAATCTTGACGCTGCCGAGCGTAATGCCCAAGGCCGCGAAGCAGCTCAGCGGGCCGTTGGGGAGCAGCTTGCATCCTTCTTGCAGCAACGGGCTCAAGTGGAGGCAGAACTGGCAGTGGTGGCCGATCAGGAAAAGGCGTGGAAAGAAGTGTGCGAACAACCGATAGGGCTATTTAAGACGCTTCCTTCCCAATAGCTGCCTTTATATCAATGTACTTGTAAAATTTTTCTTTTTCAAATAATATGTATCCGTTCTTTATTCTTTTGTACGATTCACCTTGTATTTGATTGAAGTTAATAAATAAAGATACACATTTTTTCTTTGCAATATCTTGTATGCTCTTTTGCTTTCTCCCTTTCTCTCATTATCAGCATGTTGTCTCAACAAACACGGTTGACAGATAAAAGAGTAAGCATCTTAGTTTTTCCAAGAAACAGCTTTGGCTTAGGCCACAAGTTTAGATCTGTCGCCTAAGAATTTTCAACTCTATGAGCCGTGAGGGTCTCATAGAGACTTTTCTCCCTACGGATCGAGAGGATCTCGTAGGTGTATTTTCTCCTTAGGAATCATGAGGATTCCTAAGTGCGTTTTCTCTTATAAGTCGTAAGGATCTTATAAGAGAATTTTCCTTCTTACGAGTCGAGAGGACCCGTAAGCGGTTGTTTCCCTCTTCGTCGAAATTCGACTTTGGAGAGTGAGACCCGTGAATAGTATGCAAGAGACCGTTTTAGACCGACTTGCAGGGTCCCAGTGCTCAAGAAACAAGTTTTTTTTAATCCCTGCTGCATGAGACTTTATCTTGCAAGTTGAAACGAATCGGGAATTTCCCGCGGAGACACTGGTTTCTCTGCGAGCCGACGTGAATCAGGAGGCTCTCATCAAGGACGCTAGTTTCCCTGAATTGAGGTATTTGCCAAGGACACTTGTTTCCCAGGGGTTGAAATGAATCGAGAATTTCTCGCGGAGACGCTGGTTTCCCTGTGAGTCGACGCGAATCAGGATTTTCTTCGTCAAGGACACTTGTTTCCCTGAATCGAAGGATTTCGCCGAAGACACTGATTTCTTCGGGGTTGAGACAGATCGGGAATTTCCCGCGGAGACACTGGTTTCTCTGCGAGCCGACGCGAATCAGGAGGCTCTCATCAAGGACGCTAGTTTCCCTGAGTTGAGGAGTTTGCCAAGGATACTTGTTTCCCTGGTGTTGAAACGAATCGAGAATTTCTCGAGGAGACACTGGTTTCTCTGCGAGTCGACGCGAATCAGAATCTTCTCGTCAAGGACACTGGTTTCCCTGAGTTGAAGGATTTTGCCGAAGACACTGGTTTCTTCGGGGTTGAGACGGATCGGGAATTTCCCGCGGAGACACTACTTTCTCTGCGAGCCGACGCGAATCAAGAGGCTCTCATCAAGGACGCTAGCTTCCCTGAGTTGAGGAGTTTGCCAAGGACACTTGTTTCCCTGGTGTTGAAACTAATCGAGAATTTCTCACGGAGACACTGGTTTCTCTGCGAGTCGACGCGAATCAGGATTTTCTTCATCAAGGACACTTGTTTCCCCGAGTCGAAGGATTTGTGGTGGTCTTTCAAGTTTTATATAAGTTACTGTCAAAACCGTGAAGCTAGGAATTTGATCTTCGCTTCGTCTGCTGGCACTGCGTCTGTTGTATTGAGACGAATGTCGCGGTTGTCTCTAGGCTGTTGGCGAACCGTCGAGATTTGGCTTAGCTTTCTGGCGAAGCCTGTTGGGAAGGTGTGGTTCCCTCTTTGTTTGTGCCCTTGGATTGTATACAGGGATCGATGTGATCTCAACTGTAGGGCCAAGGTTCCATTTATTTTTATTGTTTTATTTCCGCGATGCTCTATCGTTTCAGCTTTTATATCGCGCAGGTCGCGATTGCCCAATCATTTCGGCCATTTATTTTATTTTTACTCGCTGCTTTTTATTACGAGTTGCCCAATCATTTCAGCTATTTTGTATGCATACGTTTTCTTTACATGCTGCTTTTTATTGCAAGCTGCCCCTTCATTTCGGCTATTTCGTATGCATGTGCAGCCTACCGGCTTTTCACCGTAAACCTGAAATTAGACACCGATTTCGGCATCAGCACCGCTACAATTGGGATATTGCCAGGAGCGAATCATCATTTTTCTCTGTCGATGTCGAACAAAGGTGGCTTAGCGAACAGGGTTAAGGTCCTGTCGACTAAGGCTTTTAACTTCATGAGCCGTAAGGGTTTCACAAAGGTATTTCTCCTTATAAGTCGTGAGGATCTTGTAGGCGTATTTTCTCCTTAGAAATCGTGAGGATTCCTAAGTGTATGTTCCTCTGTAAGTCGTAAGGATCTTATAAGAGGGTTTTCTCCTTGTAAGCCGAGAGGACTTATAAGGGTTGTTCATCATGCGGACATATCCCTAGTCATGGGTGGGACTTCGTTAGGGAAATGTTTATTCGCGTCCGTGGATTGTATACAAGGGTCAGTATTGAACCACTTGTAGGGCAATATCGAAGGTTGTGGGGGTTGCTTAAGCACAGGTTTAGGTCTCTGTAACTTAAGACATTCAAATCTTATGAGCCGTGAGGGTCCCATAAGAGAGTTCTCCTTACGAGTCGTGAGGATCTCGCAAGTGTATTTTCACCTTAGGAATCGTGAGGATCCCTAAGTGTGTTGCTCTCTTATGAGTCGTAAGGATCTCACGCGGGTGGTTTCTCCTTACAAGGTCGAGAGGACCCTGTAAGTGCCTTTTAACGAGGTTGCGCCCTTTCAGGTTTTCACAAACACTCGCCAGTAGTCCTGCTGTTTTTACTCACGGAGCCCTTTCGAGTTTTCATCCATGCCCCTTTTGCTTATGGACATACCTTTTTTTTAATTCTTTTTATTTATATATATATATATATATATATATATATATATATATATATATGTTTTACGAGGTCACGCCCTTTCGGGTTTTCACGAACACTCGCCGGTAGCCCTGCTGTTTTTACTCACGGAGCCCTTTCGGGTTTTCATCCGTGCCCATTTTGCTTATGGACATACCGTTTATTATATTCTTTTTATATATTATTTTTTTTATTTATCTCGTCAGCTTAAAGATGCTGCGGTATTAGTTTAAGGACGTTTCGGTCCGTCATTAGTTTAAGGACGTTTCGGTCCGTCGTTAGTTTAAATACGTTTTGGTACACCATTAGTTTAAGGATGTTTCGGTCCACCATTAGTTTAAGGACGTTTCGGTCCGTCCAGGAGAAGGCCGGCTACTGCTTATAAAGTTTGAGCTTAGGAAGATAGCGAGCGGACATAGTCGTCGTCATCTATCATTGTCCTAGACAGTAACTCGCTAAGCGTAGTATTTCTTTAAGAATCAACCATTTATTGGCCTATAAGGCCTTTCACCGTGCATATCCATGAGTAGATAGGCTCCACCCTGGTAGACCTTGTCTATGATGTACGGGCCTTCATAGTTTGGCTCGAATTTTCCTCGCTTGGCGCGAGTGGGGATCATAGGCCTTTTGACCACTAGCACGAGTTCGTCTTGGCGGAATGTCCTCGACCGAGTCAATCTTTTATATGAGCGCGTCATCTTTTGCTTTATAGGCCTCTAGATTTTGTTACGCTATGAGCCGAGTTTCATCAAAGGCATCAAGTTCCTCAAGCCGAAGGTGGACATTTTCTTCGTCCGTCAGCTCGTAATGGATTGCCACTCGTAAAGAGGGTAACTCTATCTCGAGGGGGAGTACTGCTTCTGTACCGAACACCAACGCATTTGGCGTTGTCGTGTCTGTCTTGAACATAGTTCGATACGCCCAGAGAGTTTCTTGCAGTCTCTCGTGCCAGTCCTTCTTATTTCGGGACACTGTCTTCTTCATGATCTTTGTCAAGGTCTTGTTGAAGGCCTCAGCTAGACCGTTAGCTCGCAGATTATAAACCGAGGAATATCTCCAGTCTATATTCTGTTGTTGTGCGAAGCGACTGATCTTGTGGCTTCTATAAGCTGGCTCGTTATCGGAGATGATCCGTCCCAGAGTTCCAAACCGATATATGACGTGCGTCTTGAAGAAATGGAGGATATTCTCCGTCTTCACTTCCCTCAGCGGTACTGCCTCTGCCCATTTGGAGAAGTAGTCAGTCGTCGCCAGGATGAAACGATGTCCCCTGGACGATGCTGGTTTGATGGGGCCGACTATGTCAGTTCCCCACATTTCGAACGGCCAGCTAGCCACCGTTGGGTGTAGTGGATTTGGATGCTGGTGGATGAAGTCCCCATGGATTTGGCATGAGTGGCATTGCTTCGCATACTCAAGGCAGTCTTGAATCATCATGGGTCAGTAGTAGCCCATCCGTTTGATCTTCAACTTCATCTTTGGGCCTGCTTGGTGCGAACCGCAGAGTCCGTCGTGAACTTCCTGAACGACTCTTTTTGCTTCGTCAGGTCCTAGACATCTCAACCACGGAGAATCAAATGACCTCTTGTACAGAGTATCATTGACGAAGGCGAAAGACAGAGCTCGTTTCATAAGCTGATGTCTTGAGAACGCATCTTCGGGCGTTCGATGGTATTTGAAGTAGTCTATAAAGACTTCTCTCCAATCCTCGGTATTTTCCCGATCTTTTATTTGTAGGGTCGTCTGCTCAGTCACTCCCTTCTCTTCGGGTGATTCCGGAGATATTTCCACTGGGGTGAGCACCCGACGGCTTTGTACCACGATTCTTACGTCATCGAGGTTCTCGTCAGCCAGTTCTTTAGCGAGCTTGGCTAATGCATCCGCTTTGCTGTTTTCCGCGCACGGTATGTTCTCCAAAGTATAGGAGGGAATTTGGGTCAACAGTTGCTGCACCTTTTCGCCGTACTTCACCAACTCTGGTTTGCACGTCTGGTAGTCGCCGTTTACTTGACTAACGACCAATTGAGAATCTCCATATATGAGGAGGTTTTCAATTCCTATATCGATGGCGATCTCGAGGCCTGCTATCAAAGCTTCGTATTCGGCTTCATTGTTTGTCCTCGGCTCTGTTAGGGAGAAAGCAAAGCGCATTATCCCTCCTTGTGGGGTTACAAAGATGAGTCCTACCCCCGATTTAATTATAGGGGTATTTTGTTTGCACTTCTTCATAGAAGATGCTCCATCGAAATAAAGCTCCCATCGGGTGTCACCACCGTCGATAGCATCAAACGCATGTTCGTCTGGAAGATCGCAATTCAGAGGAGAATCGGCGGGTATCGGATGCTCAGCGAGGAAGTCGGCGATGGCCTGGCCTTTCACTGCCTTAAGAGGTTGATACGTTATCGAGAACTCCATCAAGAGCAGGGCCCATTTAGCGAGTCGCCCCGTCAATATGGCCTTTGACATTAAATATTTAAGAGGGTCCACTTTCGAAATGAGACGGACCTCATGTGCCAACGCATAGTGTCTAAGCTTTGTTATCGCAAAGATCAATGCCAAGCAGTGTTTTTCAATGGGAGAGTAGTTGTTTTCTGCCCCTAGTAGAACTCGACTTAAGTAGTAGAGTGCTATTTCCTTCCCTTGGTCGTTCTCTTGCGCCCATAATGCGCCTAAGGAACCTTCGAGGGCGGTTGTATAAAGAATGAAGGGCTTTTCCCTGACCGGAGCAGCCAACACTGGTGGGTTCTGCAGGTATTGCTTGATCTCGTCTAGTGCGCTTTGGCATTTTTGGTCCCAGACGAACAGGGTTCCCTTCTTCATCAGGTGGCTGTAAGGATGGCACTTTCCTGACAGGTTGGCTATAAATCGCCGTATATATGCGAGCTTCCCTTGGAGAGACCGCAACTGTTTGAGAGTTCTAGGCGGAGGCATTTCCATGATCGCCTTGATCTTTGACGGATCTATCTCGATGCCTCGGTGTCGGACGATGAATCCAAGGAATTTACCCGAGGAAACTCCGAATGCACACTTGAGAGGGTTCATTTTCAAGTTGTATTGTCAAGGCATCGAAATACGGTCTTCAGATGCTCGAGATGTTCCTCGTATGATTTGCTTTTAACCACGAGATCGTCGATATAGCACTCGACGATTTCATGTATGAGGTCATCGAAGATCTTCGTCATGGCCCTCTGTTAGGTGGCACCGGCATTCTTTAGATCGAAGGGCATCACCTTGTAGCAGAATATACCTAGCAGAGTCCTGAAGGCGGTGTGCTTCTGGTCTTCGGAATGCATCTTTATCTGATTATACCCTGATGAGCCGTCCATGAAGGAGAAAACCTCATGAGTGGACGTGTTGTCTATCATCAGTTCGGTGACTAGCTCTGGGAAATCGTCCTCCGGGCAAGCTTTATTGAGATCCCGGAAGTCCACGCATATGCGCACCGTCGCATTTTTCTTCATCACCGGGACGATGTTGGCGATCCACTCGGGATATTGGACCTCCTGGATAAAGCTAGAGTCGATTAGCTTCTTGACCTCGGCATTGATACTCATCTCAAGCTCGAGTCGCATTCTTCTTGGTGCCTGTTTGACTGGCTTGACGTCCGGGGATATCGCCAATTTGTGTACAGCGATTTCTGGATCTAGTCCCGGCATTTCGGAATAGTTCCATACGAAGCAATCTCTATGCTGTAGAAGCACGTCTTTTAATGCAGCCACCCTTTCTTCAGATAGCAGCTCGCTGACAAATGTCGGTCGCGGGTCGTTCGCCGTCCCCAACTCAATTTTCTTGAGGTTATCTGCAGTGGTATGTATTCCATCTTCCAGCTCTTTCGGTGCTGGTGGAAATTCTGAGATCACCTCATCGTTGCTGTTTTCGAAGCACCAGGGAAGGTTATCAATGTTCTCGGGCTCTTCTTTTAATATTGTTATCATGTGACCAGTGCGAATCCGCTTCCAAGCCTAATGTGGAGTTGGTTCTGTTCTCGTGGCTTTGGGTTCATGCTTCTGTGGCGGCGTTACCCTCCAGTTGTCAGACAGAGCGAACTTGCCAAGCAGATACTGATCTTCAACCCAATTCTTAAAGGTTGAGCAGTCCTCGAGAGGGTGCCCTGTCACTCGGTGATAAGGGCAATAGTCCGGGTGAGAGACTTCGCCTGCTTGTTCGGGGTGTTTAGACTCCGGCAGTGTAAGTATCTGATGTTTTAGAGCGAGGTCAAGTATTTTCTTCGTCTTGTCCCGAGGAAAAGAGTACGCTCGACCCATTTTCTTATGAGGGATAGATCGGAACTGCTCGATTCCCGCTTGCGCGGCTTCTTGATCTCGCTTTGTTGCTGTTGAGCGTCTTTTTCGTGTTTCGACTTGTTTCTGCCTCTGCGTCGAGCCTTCTTTATAATAGGTTGACAGGGAGCAGTATTTTCATCTTTCACAGCCTGTTGGAGGAGGCGTTGTGTTTTGGTTTTCTCGTAGATTGCCATTTGTGGTCGTCTCAGACTTTTTGACCAGCTTCTCTTATAAGCTTGTCCATTTGTTCTTCGAACGACGGACTGGGCACCTTTGCATCGGGAACTTTTACTGGTTCAGGATTAGCGTCCTCCCATTGAGCATCCACTTCTTCATCGAAGTCATGTACGATGTTGCAATCATAGAGTAGCTCTCGTTTCTTAGACCGAATATATCCGAGCCCGATTGTTTCCATTCTCCCATTTGGTAACTTGCGCTGAGTCCTGGGGACGTTCCAGACCCTGTCATAGAATTTGGCTTTTCGAGCGGTCTGTTTGAAGGATATCCCCTGGCGCTTCAGCAACTTCTTCAAGCCTTCTGTATAATATCTGGGCAGACGGATGGGCTAAAGCCTGTCCAGCGTAGGGTCCGTACCGTGCCAGATTTCTTTCTCCACTTTGTTTTCTTCAGAACGATAGAATAGAATTGCTTTTTCGCCTTTTCTCCTGGGAGGGACGTAGAACGTCCGCAGCTCCTCTACACTGTAGATATCGAGCGCATCCAGTTCTTTATAATGTTTAAGCAGCACCATGGCGACTTGTAGACTTTGCTCTTCGTCAGCGGACGTTTGTATTGAAGGTCAAGCAGAGAATACAACATGGACCTCGTCTTCTGAGTCGCTACCAAAGATTAACGTAGGAGCAGATGGTCCCGGCTTGTTCTGTTGGGGTAGACCCGAATAAATTAACTCTTCTTCCTCCTCGGTATCACTGCCGAAGACAGGGATGGTGGCGTTAGTTTTGTTCTCCGTCTTGTGACACCTCTCCGTATCTTCGAAATCCGGTAAGAAGTATTTGGCATCTTCATATTTGCGGACTTCGTTCACGGAGAACGGGTTCAGTTCTCCTATCACGGTATACTCGAGACCATCCTTAAAATATTTCATACACTGATGCTGTGTAGAGGGGATGATGTTGTACTCGTGTAACCATGGTCGGCCGACCAGAGCATTGTAGCATGTCTTGGCGTTTATGACGTGGAACTTAATATCCGTGACAAGTAGCCCAAAGCGTAGCGTCAGTATCACAGACCCAAGAGTTCTTGATGATTGGGAGTCGAACCCGGAGATGGTGATCTTGTCCCGAGCAAGGTGCTGGACGCTCATGCAGATTTCTTTTAACACCCGCACAATGAGGAGATTAACGGAGGATCCATTGTCGACCAGGATTTTGCCTATCTTTATATCATGGCAGTATCCTGAGACATAGAGGGGGCGATTGTGTTCGCACGTCCCAAGGAGAATGTCTTCGTCGCCAAAAGTGACATCGGCCGTGTGCACTTCCTCCAATTCATCCTCCATCTTTTCTTTGGCGAGGAAAGCTTGGAATTGCTCCGGTTCCTGTAGTGCCTTGATTAACGAATCTCTTGCTTCTTTCGATAGTAGAAGGGCGTCAAGAATGCTAAGCTGTGAGGGTAGTTTCCTCAGATGCGCTAAGACGTTGTAATCCACCCTATTTCTCTTCGGCGGGTCCTTGGCGGCTAGCTCTTCCATGACTTGGCCATCTATGGCGATATCCTCAAAGATCTTTTCTTTCCCTTTATCTTTCTTATTGGTGGGTCCGAGATTCTTTTCGGGTAGCGTCCGATTACGCAGCCGGATATTTTCGCAGACCTTCGGCTCTTCTTCTTTCCCCGAGGTGGGCTCTTTAAAGAGGGGGCCAAGCTCCAGCTCCTCATCAGAATCGCTCCCGAATGTAAGCACTTGTGATCCCCCGGCGTTAACCATGCGACAATTGCCGGTAGTTCTTTTAAGCCCTTCGGTTGTATTTTTCCCCTCCCGACGAGTTTTGCGCTTCTCCCGGTTAAAATGTTGGAGGTGAGCAACATATCCTTGCCACCATCTATCGAAAGCTTTGCACTCCTCAGTGGGGTGCGAAATCTTTCGATGATACAAGCAGTAGGAGGGATGCATTTCCGCTTCACCAGTAGTGCTTCCTTCAGAGGATGGTAGCTTCATATCCATTGACATGGCTTTAGCAAACCTTTTCCTCGTCTTGAATTTGCTTTTATCCGCAATGGGTGTATTTTGCTTTAGCAGGAGTGTCTCAGCTCTTTCGTCAAGGCGCTGGCGCTTGGCCCTTTCAAATATGATCGCCTCGCGTTCCCGATCAGCTTTACTTTTTAAGAGAGCTTCAATGAGGAATGCGTCAATTACTTCATCCGATGGCCTCAGACTTTTTGGTTTAGGATCTGCCCCCAGATTTTCAGTGCAAGGAGTCTCCTCAACGTCCGTGAACGAATGGGAAATCACATGACAGCTCGCTATGTATTCTTCAGGTTCATCCGACGAACTTTCTCCCTCATCTTCCTCTTGAAAGACGTGGTTGAGGAACTCTTGGAGTGTAATGGGAGTCCGTGATTTCTGGTTATATTCCTCCAGCGCGTCAATTTGTTTTTGTAAGTCCGTGCGCTTGTCGCCAGGCTTCACAGGCTTCTTGGATTTCTTCTTCTTCTTCTTCTTCGAAGATTTTGACGGCTGGTTGTGAGCGCTTGGGCTACCACCATCGGTCTTTGGAGTTGGACGCGGCTTCAATATCCCTTCAATGATCTGAGGTTCCAACGGGTTCTTCCACCTGATCGCTGGTCATGTTTGAAGATCGTTCAGCATTCTCTTTGTCTTGGCTGATAGTATAACCTCCCAAGGAGCTTCTTCAACGAGAGAGCATGTTGCCCCCGGCGTATTCATCTTCTTAGAGGTGTGGGGCTGTGGCGGATTCACCTTCCATCTGTCGGAAAATGCGAACTTACCCTGTTGGTACTGGTCTAATCCAATTTTTGAAGACGTAGCAATCCTCGATCGGATGACCCAGTACTCGATGATAAGGACAGTAGTTGGGCTCATTGACTTCATTTGGTTGTGATGGACGTTTTGGATCCGACAGACTTATGAGTCAGTTGTGCAACGCCAGCTCGAATAATCTTCTCGTTTTATTTCGAGGAAACGAGTAAGGACGTCCTAGCCTTTCCTCAAGGGGTACGTGCGGGCGCATATTATTTTGACGAACGACCGGCTTCGAGTTGCTCGGCTGTTGTTGAGCATTAGCGACAACAATCGCTTTCCCCTTCCCCTTCTCATTTCGGGAGTCCGGCTTTGGGAGGGGAGGTCTATGGCCCATCTGATCCATTTACGCTAGCTTGTCGATCAGGGCCTGGAAGGTGGTCGGCTTGAAGAACATCATAAATTGCGAGTTGGTTGCTTGCGGATCGAGGGTTCCCACAAACATACCCACTGCAGGAGCTTCTTCAATGCGTTGCCCGCATTTCGACCATAAGTTCCGCCACCGTATAGCATATTGGACCCATGTCTCACCTGGCTGTAGGGTTCCTAGGCACACTAAGGAGGTCTCACAAGGCATCAACCATGCCAATTTCAAAAATTACGGTGCCGAGAAACCCTAGACTACGGATCGTTAGCTAGATATCTAGGCGAAACAATAAACTAGTTAACACTTAACTAAGAGATACGGAAATACAACCTTTATAGATCCGGTTCTCCACCTCCATAGCTCCGCAATGAATTCTCCTCGCTGTCCATAACAAGTCCCGGGCTCTAGCGTCGGTTTCATCGGAGAATGGACGGGCTAGGTCATCGATGTCCATGCCGAAGATGATCTACGTCGAGGCATCGCTAAATCAAGTTCCGACTTCACCAAGTCAAGAAACTTGTGAAGAAAACACACTCTACTTCTTGGCAAGAGGTAGAGGATGAAGAAATAGGAAATGGGTAGACTTTAGAATTGGATTTCTCACTCATTTCATCAATCCACCATTGATGAAGTCAAGGTTTTCTTCTTGAGTTCAAGGAAGAAGAAGAAGAAATGATATGATAAGTTATTATCAAAAGAATAATAAATTTATTCTTATCATAATATTAACCTAAGTTAAGTGTAGAGAATTGACCAAGGTTAAAGAATGGTTAGGGTTAAGGAGATGAGACAAAAATGGTCACTTAATGAATGCTTCATGAAGCTTCATGTTGCAAACAAAATAAGCCACCATTTTTCTCTCATTTCTTTTCCTTTTTCCAAAAATAAAAGGATTAATAAATGAATAAGTAAAACCCTAATTATCCACTTAACCATGGTTTAAATCTTTACACTTAACCAAAAAGATATGTATCATCAAACATGATACAAACAAGTGCACAAAATCATATCGCAAATGTAATGCGCACATCCGAGCGAGAAAATCCATTTAAAGTGAACCGATACTAGTTAATGCAAAGTAATATATCAAATATATAATTATGCATCAAATCATTAAATCAACACTTGATTTAACGATCCGGTCATATCGTATATAACCGACTAGTATGCAATGCATCGGTTTATCGAATCAACCCTTGATTCGATAACTAGGGTATATCGCATATAACCTAATCGATACATTCATCGCGAGAATGAAATACGGTATCACATACACGCATTATTCTCGGTCCCGCACATATCTCATATGCGCTCCTATTTCGTTTCGCTTGAGCCAGGAAACCTCTGTGTAGGACTCTAAAGACTCGTCAATACGCCGGCAGCAGGTGATGATCATATCAAACACCCACAAGCCACAAGCGGTCTGCTAAACGTAACGGCCTCCCGGGTATTGTGCGATCTGAAGATCAACGAGCAAGCCCGCTCACACTCCAGTGAATCCAACCAGTAACACTACCGTACAGTCCGGTCTGATCGTCTGATATGTCGCATATCTCGCCTAGGGGTGGTTAACGTCAGACCCCAATAGCTCGATAAGTCGTGTCGATATGAGGTCTATAACACTTCGAGAAACTACTGGTAACACTTACCAGTAAATCTCAGCAACCCTGGCCAGGGATTTCCTGTTATAGCCAATCGAACACAGCGCAACATCAACTCCCTATACCGGGAGAGACGAATCCCCTCCTATCGCTCATTGCCTCCATGTGACTCGGGACTGTACCCAAAAACCACCGTTTTGCACGCCCTCTTGGATGTGGTAAGATGGAAATCAAAGCACAGTGGGAACCACACAAGACTCTATGACGATCTCGGGTCAACAGACTACTCTGTACCAGTGTCACCAGAGAACTGCCATCTGACGTGAGGTATAATACCATCTGGGAGTTCTCGGCGAGTCCGTCCAGTGTACCCAGTCTCCACTGAGCACCCGTATATCATCTCCGATGTCAAACACCAATGGATATGGGATCATCCATCGCCCATCTGTATGGGTCGAGAAGGTACACGCTAGTCTACTCTGGTATATCGATGCCCCATCTCGATACACCCACGACTAGGGACTTTGAAGGATGTACTTATGGACTACCTGTCCCCACTAGTATGATCCGCATCACAGTCCAGGTAGTCAAGTACACATCCTAAGGGATTTACCAACATGTAACAGAGAGACAATCAGTATACACGTTAAGGTAAAGAGCAACCAGATAGCATACTATCATGTCGAGCAAGAAAGTCCTCCCTATATATGTCCCAGCATCCACTACAATATACATCCTATGTATAGTAATGGTCTCTAGGGCATACATATAACTAACAATCTCCCACTTGCACTAGGGCCATCTGATAGCAGTGGTTGTAGTATCTCATACTCAACCATCCCATAAAAATCTCTCTCTGGGAACAGGCCTTTGTGAGTGGATCCGCTGTGTTGTCCTCTGACTTTACTCTCCTAACCTCGATCCCTTGGAGATCAAGCATCTCCATGATCGGGTGACACTGCCTTAGAATATGTCTGGATCACTGATGGGACCTGCGTTCCTTGGCATAAGCCACAACTCCATTGTCACACAATGGTAGGAACAAAGTTCATCTTATGAACTTTTATACACCCAGACTTCCTCTTTGGTAGCATCTTAAGTAGCGATGTATCCTGCCTTCATCGTCTAGTATGTCACGGTATCTAGCTTGGAATTCTTCCAACATACCGTCCCTTTACTGAGGGTAAAGACAATGCCTGCGACTGACATTCAGTCGTCATTATCACCCTGGAACCCTTCTAGTGATTCTCCCCAGGATCGATTGATACCATCTCACTACAACTAGTAAGAATCCTAACATCCAATTAGATCTATCTCATAGATCCAAAATCCAGGATTTAGTAGGTATCACTTTGATCCTATGTGGAGAATTATTGTGATAAGCGGAGATTGATCGAGCGTAGCATAGGAAACTCCTTCCCTATCAAGAGTATGTCATCCACGTACTCTACGAGGATCACCACCATACTCCCTACTACCTTTTTGTATATACAAGGTTCATCTACCATTTTGATGATGTCAAACAATTTGACTACTTCATCAAAACAGATGTTCCAACTCCGCGATGCCTGCTTTATCCTATAAAGCATCTTGCACACGTTTCCGCTGCTCCCACTGTCTACGAAGCCCTCTGGCTGTGTACTTATAAACACACTCTTCTAAAACATCATTTAGAAAAGCAGTCATGACACCCAACCACCAGATATCGTAGTCATGGTATGTAGCCGTGACAAGTAGGATCTGGATGGACTTAAGCATAGATCCTTAGAAAAAGGTTTCATTATGATCCATATCTGGTCAATTATGCAAACCTTTAACAAGTCTAGCTTTGAAAGTCTCAACTTTTCCATCTACACCAAGTAATCTTCTCAAGATATACTTGCTCCTGATGGGGATTTAACCCTTCAGATATAGCAACCAAAGTCCATACTTTGTTGGTGTATAAGGATTCCATCTCAGATCGCTAAACATCCAGCCATTCTTACAGAGTCTTACTCTCGATGGCCTGCTCGAAGCTAGTTGGGTCATCATCTCATGATGCAATCCTCGCTCCCACTGTCATAGAGAAAACGAAGTATCTCTCAGGTGGGTGAGGAATCCTACTAGATCGGCGGAGAGGCTAAGGTTCATTGGTAACTATTGAATCCTTTGGTTCTTTCAAATCATCAGCTGCAGTTTGTATAGCTGGAACATTTCCAGTTCTACATAACAGTCATTGCCTCGAGCTTGTCCGGATTTTGCTTTCAGACATAGCCCGGACAACCCCAAATCTTAACCAACTTAAGATATGGGCTCTTCCCTTTCCATATCACATATGAAGCGGTAGGCAACTGATTTGATTTGAACCCTATTCAATAGGTATGCATCTTCTCAAGTGCATAACTCCCAAAAAGAAATAGGTAACTCAGTAGTACTCATCATAGAGCACACCATATCAAATAGGGTGTATCTGCTCCGCCCCGATATACCATCGTGCTATGGTGTATACAGAGGAGTAATGCTGAGAGAGAATCTCATTCTCCTTTAGAATAGTCCAGGAATTCCATGCACAAGTATTCTCCTCCCTGATCTCATCATAGGACATAATACTTATACCCGTATTTTGGTTCTCTACTTCTAAATCATATTCTGTGAATATCTCAAAAGGTTCGGACTTGTGTTTCAACAGGAACATATGTCTGAATCTTGAGAGATTATCAGAGAATGTAATAAAGTACAAAGAACCGGTCTTGGCATATGTAGACAGGGGACCTTTATACATCAACATGTATCATCCCAAGAGTCTACTAACTCTTTCTCTGTTTCCAGTAAATGGAGCTATGTTCATCTTATCTTTGTGACATGACTGGCGAGTTTCACAAGATGTAAATTCAAACTGATTTAAATATGTATCTAAATGTAACTCAGCCAGTCGGGTCGCATTGATATGACCTAGTCTACAATACCTCAAGAAGGATTCGTTCATTTCTGAACTCTTCCTCTTGTGTGTGTTCTGTATACAAAAGAACTGTAGTTTGATTTAGAACGTCAATGCTTTTAGATAACGTGCCTGAACCGATCAACTTTTGATATAGGAAATGTTCAAAACATTATCCAACAATACAAAATTTTATCGTTTCTTTACTAACAAAGAGACAGATATGATTTTGTATATTAGGTTCGGTATCTAATAACATTCGTTCAGAATCAATGTATTGATAATACAGGGTGACAGTGACCAACAGACTTGGCTGCAACACTTGCCCCGTTTTCTGCCTCATGAAACTTATCACCCGTTCTCAGTTCTCTACCTTTCTGTAGCCCTATGTAACAGATTACATATCTGGGATCCTGATCTGGTATCACATACCCAGGACGTAAAGGATACTGAGAAACAGTTCTCTGTAAAGAACACACCCGAAGATGATGCATCATCATGCACTCTCTTCGTTTGGGCGGCACGGGAATTCTGGCAATCCTCTATTTCCTGCTCTGTCTTATAACAATTATAAGTTAGAGCGGGACCAACGTTCCCCAGCTCAGTATAACAAGCGGGTTCGGTCAATATTCCGTTTTATTATCTTGATTAAGGCGTGACATGGTCGCTACCTGGAGAGAGAGAGAAGAAAACACTCAGCGTGCGCTCTTGCAAGAATAGATTGGTTATTATTTTATCTAATCAGGATGGCTCCCACTGCTTTTTATCAAATCTTCCTTCAAACCCTAAAAGGAAAGACTAGCCGGGATTAATTACACACAACAAGTTCGCCAATCTTTCAGCCAGGCCAGTGTCGGTACTTTGAGGGAGGTCCCCCGTGCTTTCGCACGAACCTAATTAATGTAAACCTCGTTTTCCCATAGGCGTAACCTCGTTAACACCTTTCTAGACACCTACTTGATTGGCTAATTGTAATGTATAAAACTCTCCCAGGAGTAACTCTTACTCGCAGCGGGTATCGGGATCCAACTATCTCATAGAAGGTATGCAATCTCATTGCAAATTTCAACACTTGAAATTCCCGATAATATTTTGCCCCTAGCAGCTATATGACCTTAACATAGTCAACAAATCATAAGTGCTAGTTAAGTTCAACCCGTCATTTCCCGATTGAATTAAACCCACCCGCACGACCCTTAACATAGTCAACAAAGTCGCACGACTACCCTAATCCAATCACATCATATGCTTATGCAGATAAGTACTAATTAGCTACCGCACACTACGCCTTAACATAGTCAACAAACGTAGCACGAATACTAACTAGTACTTATCTGAAATGACGGAGGGCTACGACAGGTTTTTCTGAAAACCTATTGCGTATTGAACTTGATATCGTTGTAGAATCAAATGAATTTTTAAAATGGAGTGCTTTTGAGGCTTTTCTAGTTTTGCTAAAGGAGTCACTCCCGGTGAAGGGATCGTCGGTCCTTTCCTCGTCGAATGAGGTGCGGGATATATCATATATATCACTGTGCAAAGCAGAACTTTTAAAAGCAATCAAAAGACAAACCGAGTGTGTAGCATCTGCCAGTTATTGCTAAAGGAGTCACTCCCGGTGAAGGGATCTCGGTCCTTTCCTTATCGAATAAGGTGCAGGATATATCACATATACCGCTGTGCAAAGCAAGAACTGTAGCTACCTGTTTTATTTTTGAAATTCGATTCTACAACATCTTAGGTTTCTTTCATTTCTTTCATTAATCATATTAATGAAGTCCCATCATTTAAGTACCTAAACATCACAGATAAATACGACGTACACTTATGCCATCCGCATTCGCCTCGATGTCCCCTCGTGCACCGTTAGGTTAGGTAACTAACGGCAGAGCAGGGCAGGGCTAGCGCGGGTGTAAAACATAAGTAACTCCTATATAATATATCATATATACTATATACAGTATCTATCATAGAACATCACATGATCACATCACAGATATCGCAGCAGAAGAATCATATGAAATATTGGATATACTAGGACGTCCGTGTTTTCAATACGAGCCAGTATAAAACACGGATTCCACGGTCGTGATGAATAGCCAAACCCACACCCCTAGACCCCTACGAGAGCGGCAAGAAACCCTACCAATTCTAGAGTTAGGAGACCCGGACTCGACTCCTCGAGTTGGTCTCCCACTGGACTCCAGAACCCGGTTACTTATGCTCCTCCCTTGGGTCTATCCTAGTGCGGAAAAGTAAATAATATACAACAGGTGACAACTCCAGCAACCTGGAAGCGCCCCAATAAAAGAATATTACATACAAGTTTTTACATGAATGAAAATGAAAAACACTCATCTCACATAAAAACCCCCGGCTATTCAAACACGACGATCCAATATAACATATCCAGCAACACATAACATCACATGTCATCAACGTAAGTAAACATGTGCATCCCAATTGTCGTTGACATATAGCAACGAAACCGGCAATGTCACATACTACACTTACGGTCACAGAAAAGAAAGTGTAAAACTACAATAGTTGGAATCCGCAACCTCTTTAGACATCGCATGCCTAATCAAATGAATTCCTTAGACATCACATGCCTAACAATTATAAACCCCGCATTTTAGTCTCATTATCGAAAACACTTTTCAATATCAAGTCGGGCAATTCAGCAAGATTCCCGACATCCTGATCGAATGCTCGTCGCAAACTTCCGTAGACGGCCGCACCCCCGATACCGTCGACGAAGTGCACCAAGGCGGAACACCGCTGCCGCGAGCACCCGAACGGATGCTTTCGGCGACGGGGTTCTCCTACAGTCACTTGGTCGGGGCTATGGAGTGAGGCTGTCTATTAAGTTTACCCGGCGAGTATCCGCGTACGCTACGTGATTGCGACGGACTTTTGATCACATCAAAATTCCGTGGCAACCGATCAAGTGAGACTAAACCGCTAGATTTATAACATTCATTCAGTTATCTCATAACTGGTTGTGAATTCCAATTATTGTATCTCATTCCAGATAAATAGAAAATGTTAAACTTTCCGATCGAACAGTCGAACACCCAAGTTTTCCCGATACAGATCAACACATGAAATAAGTCTAACAACATTCAGTTCGTGCCTCAGTACCAACGGTCCAGCCGTAGAAGGGTCAAGCCAACGCCTCACATGTGGCACGCCGTACTGCCCCAAACCCGAAGGTTCAAAGGGCAGTTCAAGCCGGTCACATAATCGAGTTAAGGTTTGTTGTCTTCTAGAGGGTCCATCGCGTTACTTGCACTACTTAGAACGTCGTTAAACTACGAAAAAATCCAACACTTGGAAATTTCCCGACAGGGGAAAATTGGATATTTATATCTGGTCGAACTTTTTAACATATTCTAAAATTTATCCGGAAAGCCAAATAGACAAAATTTGATACCCCGATCGAAACACCGAATCCCCAAAACAACTCCAGAAAATTCAACTCTTGAATTAATATTAAAAATTCCCAGAAAATCCAGCATAATTTAATAAGAGTTACTGTGCAAACAGTGAAGGGTGACGTCATCAAATTGCCGCGGAACCACCGCAGAAGACAGTCTTCTGCCGCGGTTCCGCCGCGGTTTGTACTGTTCACGAAAAACTTTTTGCTCCGTAATTCTTATATTTCCCTGCTGAATTTTTTAGTAATTTTTAATTTGGAAAAATCCACGTTTTTGAAAAAAGGACAGAGAGCATTTGTTGAGATGGGGTTTCGGGTCGATCGGACTTCAAACTCCGTCTAGACTTCGTCTAAGCTCTAGCTAGGCTCTGATACCACAGTAGGGTTCCTAGGCACACTAAGGAGGTCTCACAAGGCATTAACCATGCCAATTTCAAAAATTACGGTGCCGAGAAACCCTAGACTACGGATCGTTAGCTAGATATCTAGGCGAAACAATAAACTAGTTAACACTTAACTAAGAGATACGGAAATACAACCTTTGTAGATCCGGTTCTCCACCTCCATAGCTCCGCAATGAATTCTCCTCGCTGTCCATAACAAGTCCCGGGCTCTAGCGTCGGTTTCATCGGAGAATGGACGGGCTAGGTCATCGATGTCCATGCCGAAGATGATCTACGTCGAGGCATCGCTAAATCAAGCTCCGACTTCACCAAGTCAAGAAACTTGTGAAGAAAACACACTCTACTACTTGGCAAGAGGTAGAGGATGAAGAAATAGGAAATGGGTAGACTTTAGAATTGGATTTCTCACTCATTTCATCAATCCACCATTGATGAAGTCAAGGTTTTCTTCTTGAGTTCAAGGAAGAAGAAGAAGAAATGATATGATAAGTTATTATCAAAAGAATAATAAATTTATTCTTATCATAATATTAACCTAAGTTAAGTGTAGAGAATTGACCAAGGTTAAAGAATGGTTAGGGTTAAGGAGATGAGACAAAAATGGTCACTTAATGAATGCTTCATGAAGCTTCATGTTGCAAACAAAATAAGCCACCATTTTTCTCTCATTTCTTTTCCTTTTTCCAAAAATAAAAGGATTAATAAATGAATAAGTAAAACCCTAATTATCCACTTAACCATGGTTTAAATCTTTACACTTAACCAAAAAGATATGTATCATCAAACATGATACAAACAAGTGCACAAAATCATATCGCAAATGTAATGCGCACATCCGAGCGAGAAAATCCATTTAAAGTGAACCGATACTAGTTAATGCAAAGTAATATATCAAATATATAATTATGCATCAAATCATTAAATCAACACTTGATTTAACGATCCGGTCATATCGTATATAACCGACTAGTATGCAATGCATCGGTTTATCGAATCAACCCTTGATTCGATAACTAGGGTATATCGCATATAACCTAATCGATACATTCATCGCGAGAATGAAATACGGTATCACATACACGCATTATTCTCGGTCCCGCACATATCTCATATGCGCTCCTATTTCGTTTCGCTTGAGCCAGGAAACCTCTGTGTAGGACTCTAAAGACTCGTCAATACGCCGGCAGCAGGTGATGATCATATCAAACACCCACAAGCCGCAAGCGGTCTGCTAAACGTAACGGCCTCCCGGGTATTGAGCGATCTGAAGATCAACGAGCAAGCCCGCTCACACTCCAGTGAATCCAACCAGTAACACTACCGTACAGTCCGGTCTGATCGTCTGATATGTCGCATATCTCGCCTAGGGGTGGTTAACGTCAGACCCCAATAGCTCGATAAGTCGTGTCGATATGAGGTCTATAACACTTCGAGAAACTACTGGTAACACTTACCAGTAAATCTCAGCAACCCTGGCCAGGGATTTCCTGTTATAGCCAATCGAACACAGCGCAACATCAACTCCCTATACCGGGAGAGACGAATCCCCTCCTATCGCTCATTGCCTCCATGTGACTCGGGACTGTACCCAAAAACCACCGTTTTGCACGCCCTCTTGGACGTGGTAAGATGGAAATCAAAGCACAGTGGGAACCACACAAGACTCTATGACGATCTCGGGTCAACAGGCTACTTTGTACCAGTGTCACCAGAGAACTGCCATCTGACGTGAGGTATAATACCATCTGGGAGTTCTCGGCGAGTCCGTCCAGTGTACCCAGTCTCCACTGAGCACCCGTATATCATCTCCGATGTCAAACACCAATGGATATGGGATCATCCATTGCCCATCTGTATGGGTCGAGAAGGTACACGCTAGTCTACTCTGGTATATCGATGCCCCATCTCGATACACCCACGACTAGGGACTTTGAAGGATGTACTTATGGACTACCTGTCCCTACTAGTATGATCCGCATCACAGTCCAGGTAGTCAAGTACACATCCTAAGGGCTTTACCAACATGTAACAGAGAGACAATCAGTATACACGTTAAGGTAAAGAGCAACCAGATAGCATACTATCATGTCGAGCAAGAAAGTCCTCCCTATATATGTCCCAGCATCCACTACAATATACATCCTATGTATAGTAATGGCCTCTAGGGCATACATATAACTAACATGGCTTCATCCTGGCATTAATCAATGCTGTCATCGGGGTGCGTTCGTTGGCGCTTGCAAAACGCTGGGTAAACAGCAACTCCATCTCCGCGAAGGTCTTGATAGAGTCGTTTGGGAGCTCAGAGTACCACTCGAACGCTGTATCTGACAAGCTGCCGACGAACTGGCGAAGCAACAGTTTGTCATCACCGCCGGTGTTGCCGCAAAGCGCCCTGAACTGGGCAACATGCTGGTGGGGATTGCCCGTCCGCTTATAGACATGGAACTTGGGAATTGTGTAGCCCAGCGGGTACTTGATCTGGTCGTACCAGCTCGGATATGGTCGTCCCGTTTTTACGACCTGACCAGCTGCTTCAGTCGCATGATGAACCCGTATTTATTGGGCTATATACTCGTCCAAGTCAGCTTTGGAGATTGTCTCCTCCTTGGCTGTTGACAGAGCCGGTGGAGGATTTGACGTTTCTCCCCTATCGTCTTCAAGGACGATCGGGGGATCTTCGGCTGGAGGATCTTGTTGAATCATCATCCCCACCATGTCTTGGAACAGGAGGGCCATACGCTTTATGTTGGCTGCTTGTTCAGCAGCCTCTTTATCCTTCTTCTCCAATATCTGACGAAGGAATTCGGCGTCAGTTTCTTGCTCCTGGCGTTCATCCGAGGACGTTTCAGGGCTTTCTTTTGGCCCAGTGAGTGCGGCCATTGCATTCATCATCTCCTGGAGCTTTTGCTGTTGCTCTTGAGCTTTGGTCGCTGACCGTGTAAGCGGTCGATGACCTGTAGATGCACGGCTGTCCTCTTTACCAGATGCCATGTAGACGGTATGAACCACCATACCCCCAGACTTAGGGCGTTTGGGTTCACCACCTTTGACATTTTCCGCGGGCGCGGGAATTTTCTCTGGCCTTCTTCTCTTATGGGCCGTTGAAGTTGAGGGGGCTGTTGCTTTGGGCACCCAAGTGGTCGTCGCCTTTCGTTGCTTGACAGGGGGATTTTCTTCCTGCCGACCTTTCGACTTCTTGTGCTGGTGAGAGAAATTAGGATCAATTACCAATTCTCAGACTCGTCGCCACATCTTGTAGATCTTGGAGGACAGCGATTGAGGATACTGCTCTGGCTTTTTTTCTTCCACGGCGGTCTCTACCGGTGGAGGAGTCCTTTTGAGCGCCGCAGTTGGCGAATTTCTGCGTACCCTGTTCAGCAGCTCAAAGCTGTTCCCAGTTGGAACAGCAGCGTTAACTTCCACCGTTGGAGCTGGCGGAGTTATCCCAGAGGAGGAGTTGCCCCCGGCCAAGACATGGACGTCTTGCCTGAAATTCGGGGCAGATGCTATTTGGTTTTATCCGTCCACCTCTCCGAAGATGCCAAGTTGATTTATGGCACCGTGTATCGGAGGTTTGGACGGATGCAGCCGATGTAGCAGACTTCATCAGATTCCCCCTCGCTTGAGGGGTTTTCGATTGTGGGGACGCTCTTCCCTGCAGGCACAAGCCCCTGCAGGCGCAAGCCCCTGCAGTTAATTACGCTACCGCATCGCGGTAACAACTTTCTCCTTCTCCAGAATTTCACTTCATGTCGTGTGTGTTTGTTTTGTTTGTGGATGCCCCTGGATTGTATACGGAGACTAAGTTATGCCGTCGCCCGTAGGACGTGGATTAGTCCAAATCCGTATTTACTTAGATTTGGGTTTGGTGTTTTAGTTCAAGGATACGTTAGCCATATTGAGGCTAAAGATCAACTTAAGCGTTCGTTAAGGATACATTAGTCTGATTTGAGACTAAGATCAACTTAACGGAAAGAGCATTTAGGGGCTCTATTGTTCTAGTTTAGGGACGTAGTGGTCCACAAGTAGTTTAAGGACATTGCTGTCCATTGGTTTAAGGACGCTTAAGTACGTGGTTTTAAGGACCCCACAGTCCGTATCTTAGTTTAAGGACGCATAAGTCCGCGGGTTTAAGGACCACACAGTCCGTGTTGATGTGTGGTTGTCAGGACCCGTCACCTCTCTGACGTCGTTGAAGGATTACAACGATAGGTGTCAGAGGAGTTCAGAGATGTACCCTCGAACGGGCTGTAAATTGATTTAGGAGAGCAGCTGTACTTAGTCAATTTAATTTGAGGACTTACGGCCATGATTGGGCTAAGTCCAGTTGGGAACATTCATTGTTTTTATTTATCTTTGGCCTATAAGGCCTGTGCTAGGGCTTTGCCCCCTTTTAATAATGCACTGCATTTTTATTTTGTTTGGGCTCTACCCTTTTAATGCATTGCATTTTATTTTGGCCTGTTAGGCCTTTTTTAATTGGGCTTGGCCCTTCAGTAAACAATACAATGCATTTATCAGGCGCTCTGCGCCAATCATTGAGCGCAAGCACATGTGGAGGTGACACGTGTCACGCTCTGGTGAGCGCAAGCGCAACGGCGCAGTGCGCTGCGCTGTTGCGCTGCTGACACGTGGCGCGCTCTGGTGAGTTGCGCTAATTTCAGAGAGCAAGGCTTTATCTTAAAAGCGCATAGCCAAAGTGGTTCAGGTGCTGACACGTGGCGCTTTCTGGTGGCTTACGCCAACCTAGGAGCGCAACAGTGCAATTTTTCAAGTGCAGGGCACTGTTTCAAAATCTTGATCCAATTTTGGATTCAGGAAAAGAATCTTTAAGATTCTAGAACCAATGGTTCATAAAAAGTGCAAGGCACTATTATTATTTATTTTTTATTGAAGATCATTGATCTTGTTCTTAGATCAATGATCTATTCAGAAGAAATTCTTATTTTTTATAAAGGTTTTTACCTTTTTTTTCTTCTTGAGTTCTTCTCACAATTTTTCAGAGCACTCTCTATTCTCTGTGTTGTTGTTTTTGATCTTGATGTTGATGATCTTTTGATTTGGGGTCTAGGGGTCTTTATATAGTGCCCATAGATTTGTTAAGTTTGTTAAAGAGATCATTCTATGAGTGATTTGGGGAATTTTCCCCACCGTTGGATGTTTGATCCAAGGGCTTCTGTTTTACAGAAGACAATCTTCTTGTTTTAATAAGAACAGAAAGATCTTACTAGAATTTTAATTCTGTTTGGCGCAAATGCCCCAGCGCTTGACACGTGTCACGCAGCGCAGAGTGCAGCGCAACTGCGTTGACACGTGTCGCGCAGCGCACAGCGCAGCGCAGCTGCGCTTGCGCAACCGCGCTGACACGTGTCGCGCAGCGTTTGCGCAACTGAAACTTTGCTTCCTTTAATTTTTGTTTTTAATAGAGCCTTGCTCTGATTGGGCGCACTGCCTTGGGTGCTGCGCTGACGTATCAGCTTCTGACACGTGACGCGTTGCGCGCAGGGCACGGAATTTGAAGCGTTGCTTCAAAATTTGAATTTTTGAAATTCAAACAGAGCCTTGCTCTGATTGGGGGAAACAAGTTCGAAGTAGAGAACCAGAGGTGTAGAAGTACTAAAGCCCTTCAATGTGATCAGGGAGGAGAATACTTGAGCACGGAGTTCCTGGATTATTTAAAAGGGAATAGGATTCTCTCTCAGCTTACTCCTCCGTATACACCACAGAACAACGGTGTATCTGGACGGAGGTATTGCACCCTATTAGATATGGTGCGCTCTATGATGAATACTGCTGAGTTACCTATTTCCTTTTGGTGTTATGCGCCTGAGAAGCCGCATACCTATTGAATAGAGTTCCATCCAAATCAGTGCCTACCACTCTATATGAAATATGGAATGGGAAGAAACCATCTCTTAAACGAGTTAAGATATGGGGTTGTCCGGGGTATATTGAAAAGCAAAATCCAGATAAGCTCGAGGCAAGGTCAGTTCTGTATAAGTTTATTGGATATCCCAAAGATTTGCGAGGATATATCTTCTACCATACTGAGGAGTAAAAGGTGTTTTGTTTCTCAACATGCCACCTTTTTAGAAAAGAAATTTCTTATGGAAGAAATTAGTGGTCATGAGGTAGAACTGGAAGGAGTTCCAGCTAGACAAACTTACAGCTAATGATTTTGTAAAACCGGAGGATTCAATAGTTCCCGACGAACCTCAGCCTCTCCGCAGATTTAGTAGGGTTCCTCATTGACTTGAGAGATACTACGGTTTTCTCAATGACAGCGGAAGCATGGATTACATCATGGATGATGATGACCCAACTAGTTTCTAGCATGTCATCACAAGTGGGGACTCTGTGAAATGGCTGGATGCTATGCGATCTGACATGGAATCCATGTACACCAACAAAGTATGACTTTGAAGGTTACATCCGAAGGGGTAAAACCCATCGAGAGCAAGTGGATCTTTAGAAGATTCTTGGTGTAGATGGAAAAGTTGAGACTTTCAAAGCTAAATTTGTAGTAAAAGGTTTTCATCAATAACCAGATGTCGATTATGATGATTTCTTTTTCTGTAGTGGCTATGCATAAGTCCATCAAGATTAAAGCACGCATCACAGAGTTGGAACATCTATTTTGATGTGGCAGTTAAAGAGTTTGACTTCATAAAAAAAGTAGATGAACCTTGTAAAGGTTGTGGAGAGTAAGGTTGTCTTCCTCGTATTGTACGCATATGACATACTCTTGATAGGAAATGGGTTTCCTATGCTACACTCGTTCAAGCTCCTCTTATCAAGAGGATTCTCCATGAAAGATCTGGGTGATACCTACTACATCTTGAGGATTAAGATCTATAGAGATAGATCTAAGTGGATGTTGGGAGTGTCCTAAATCCAGATACATTAACACCATACTAAAGGGTTTTAGTATGGAAGATTCTAAGCGTGGCAGTTCGCCCACTTACTCAGGAATCACTCTCTCTAAAAAGATATCTCCCAATACTAATTTGGAGAGAGCTCGCATAAAAGGGATAACCTATGTTTCGGCAGTAGACTCTATCATGTATGCGATGTTATGAACTAGACCAGATGTAGCTGACTCACTAGGTGTAGTGATCAGGAAACAATCGGATCTTTTGGAGAATCATTAGATAGCTATGAAGGAAATTCTTAAGTACTTGAGAAGCACAGAAGAAATGTTCTTGGTGTTTGCTAACGGTGAACTCCAATGGGAGTCCTTTACCATTTCGAGCTTCCAGAGTGATAAGGTCGACTGAATGTCAACCTCAGGCTTTTTCTTTACCCTCAGTGGAGGGACGGTTTGTTGGAAGAGTTCCAAGATAGATACCGTGGCAAACTAGACGATAAAGGATGAATACATCGCTGCCAACGATACTGCTAAAGTGGCTGTCTGGATATTTCTTGTTCATAAGATGAACATGGTTCCAACCATTGAGCGTCCAATAACTGTTATTGTGACAACAATCGAGTTGTGGCTTTGGCCTAGGAACTCCGGTCCCATCAGCGATCCAGACATATTCTAAGGCAGTATCACCTGATCAGGGAGATGGTTGATCTCCAAGGGATCGAGGTAAGGAGAGTTGACGCGAAGGATAACACGGCGGATCCACTCACAAAGGCCTTTCCTTAGAGAGACTTTTATAGGACGTTGAGTATGGGATACTACAACAAATGGTCTTAGTGCAAGTGGGAGATTGTTAGTTGTATGTATGCCCTAGAGGTCATTATTGTACATATGATGTATACTATAGTGGATGCTTGGACATATATAGGGAGGACTTTCTTGTTCGACATGATAGTATGCTATCTGGTTACTCTTTATCTTAACATGTACACTTATTGTCTCTTTGTTACATATTGATAAAGCCCTTAGGATGTGTACTTGACTATAAGGATTATGATGCAGATCATACTAATGGGGACAGGGTAGTCTATAAGTACATTCTTCAGTTGTTCCTAGTCGTGGGAGTATCGAGGCGGGGCATCGATATTCCAGAGTAGACTAGCATATACGTTTCTTGACCAATATGATGGGCGATGGATGATCCCACACCCATTGGTGTTTGACATCAAAGATTGTATACGGGTGCTCAGTGGAGACTGGGTACACTGAGTAGGACTCACCGAGAACTCCTAGATGGTATTATACCTGACGTGAGATAACAGTTCTCTGGTGACACTGGTACAGGTTAGTCTGTTGACCCGAGATCGTCATAGAGACTTGTGTGATTCCCAGCGTGCTTTGATTTCCACCTTACCACGTTCAAGAGAGCATGCAAAACAGTGTTTTTTTGTACAGTCCCGAGTCACATGGAGGCAATGAGCGATAGGAGGGGATTCGTCGCTCCTGGTATTGGGGGTTGATGTTGCGCTGTGCTCGATTGGCTATAACAGGAAGTCCCTGGCCAGGGCTGATTATGAGATTTACTGGTAAGTGTTATCAGTAGTTTCTCAACCCGTTATGAGCCTCATATCGGCATGACTTATCAAGCTATTGGGGTCTGACGTTTACCACCCCCAGGCGGGATATGCGATATATCAGACGAAAAGACCGGACTGTACGGTAATATTACTTATTGGATTCATAGGAGTGTGAGCAGGAATGCTTGTTGAACTTCTGATCGCTCAATACCCGGTTGGCCGTTATTTGTAGCTAGTACCGCTGACGCTTGTGGGTGACTGATATGATCATCACCTACTGCTGGCGTATTGACGAGTCTTTAGAGTCCTACACAGAGGTTTCCTGGCTCAGGCGAAACAAAGTAGGAGCACATATGGGATATGTGCGGGACCGAGATTGATACATGTATGTGATACCGTATTCTAATCTCGCGATATGTGATATTGGTTGGTTATATATGATATAACCGGGTTATCGAATCAAGTGTTGATTCGATAAGTTGATACAAATGATATTAGTCGGTTATATGTGATATAGCCGGATTATTAAATCAAGTGTTGATTTATTAATTTGATGTATATTTATATATTTGATATATCAACATACATTAACTACTATTAGCTCACTTAAGTATTTTTTTATCTCACTTGTATACATTTAATATATATGTGATATATCTTAATTGTATATATTATTACTTTGTGTCATGCTTGATGATATATTGTACATGGGTGTATGAGACTCACACCATTCCTAAGATAATTTAGAGTTTTATTTATTTAAAGTAAATCAAAATTAGTTGGAAATTAGTCATGGCTAAAATTCTTTGGAACCTTTTCGAAACCATTGACTTAGTCCACTAATTTTGTCTTACTATATATATTTATTGATCTAACCATTACCTTTAGCCATGGTTAAATATCTACATGAGTTATATGAGATATTTTCTTATCCATGGTTGACATTACACTCCCATTCTATTATTGCCTTCATCTTCTTCTTGATCTCCATTGAGCTCTCTTGCTTTTCTTAAGGTGAAGAAAAAGAATGAGAAAAATATTTCTAAAGTGAGTAAAATTCCTACTTCATCAACCTACACAAGACTAGCCATTTATTTTAAGTTGTTTGCTTCACTAATTCCCAATTAGTGAAGAGGTAGCTTGAGTTGGAGTCTCCTCGACGTGGATCATCTTCGGCTTCGAAGACTTCAAGCAAGCTTATTCATTTCGCTTATGGAGCCTTACGTGAGTTCGAGAGATCATGTTAGTTATATGTATGCCCTAGAGGCCATTACTGTACATTGGATGTATATTGTAGTGGATGCTAGGACATATATAGGTAGGACTTTCTTGCTCGACATGATAGTACGCTATCTGGTTGCTCTTTATCTTAACATGTATAATTTCTGTCTCTCTGATTACATGTTGATAAAGCCCTTAGGATGTGTACTCGACTTCCAGGACTATGATGCAGATCATACTAGCGGGGCCTGGATAATCCATGAGTACATCCTTGAAATGTTCCTAGTCGAGGGAATATCGAGACGGGGCATCGATATTCCAGAGTAGACTAGCGTATATCTTCTCGATCCATGCGATGGGCGATGGATGATCCCATATCCATTGGTGTTTGACATCGTAGATGGTATGCGGGTGCTCAGTAGAGACTGGGTACACTGAACGGACTCGCCGAGAACTCCCAGATGGTATTATACCTCACGTCAGATGGCAGTTCTCTGGTGACACTGGTACAGCTTAGTCTGTTGACCCGAGATCGTCATAGAGTCTTGTGTGTCTCCCACTGTGCTTTGATTTCCACCCTACCACGGCTCTACTGAGGCGTGCAAATAGGTGGTTTTTGGGTACAGTCCCGATTCACATGGAGGCAATGAGCGATAGGAGGGGATTCGTCTCTCCCGGTATTGGGGGTTGATGTTGTGCTATGCTCGACTGGCCATAACAGGAAATCCCTGGCCAGGGTTGCAGTGATATACTGGTAAGAGTTATCAGTAGTTTCACGAATGTTATGGACCTCAAGTCGGCATGACTTATCGAGCTATTGGGGTCTGACGTTTACCACCCCTAGGCGAGATATGCGACATATCAGACGATCAGACCGGACTGTACGGTAAGTGTTACTGGTTGGATTCGCAGGAGTGTGAGCGGGCTTGCTCGTCGATCTTCTGATCGCTCAATACCCGGATGGCCGTTACGTTTAGCAGACCGCTTGCGGCTTGTGGGTATTCGATATGATCATCATCCGCTGCCGGCGTATTGACGAGTCTTTAGAGTCCTACACAGAGGTTTCCTGGCTCAAGCGAAACGAAATAGGAGCGCATATGAGATATGTGCGGGACCGAGAATAATGCGTGTATGTGATACCGTATTTCATTCTCGCGATGAATGTGTGTCGAATGGTTGTATGCGATATAACCTAGTTATCGAATCAAGGATTGATTCGATAAGCCGATACATTGGATACTAGCCGGTTATATGCGATATGACCGGATCATTGGATCAAGTGTTGATTTAATGATTGAATGTATAATTATATATTTGATATATAACTTTGCATTAACTAGTATTGGTTCACTTTAAATGGATTTACTCACTTGGTTTGTGCACATTGTATATGTGATATATTTTGTGCACATTTGTATCATGTTTGATGATACATGCAAGCTAGGGTTAGTGTAAAGAATTAGACCATGGTTAGGTTTATGATTAGGGTTTTCTTTTTATTTACTTATTCATTTATTTATTCTTTTGTTTATTTTGGAAAAAGGAAAAAGGTAAAGAGAAAAAGAATGGTTGCTAGTTTTGTTTGTAGTTGAAGTTTCTTGAAACTTTGACTTAGTCACCATTCTTGTCTCATCCTTAACCCTAACCATTCAAGTTAACCATGGTCCATTCTCTACAACTAACCAAGGGTTAGTAAATGATAAGTATTGATTTATTTATCATTTTCATAACACTTATCATATTCTTTTTCATCATCTTCTTCTTCTTCAACAAAAGAAAAAGCTTGCTACATCAATGGTGTTTGATGAAAAAGTGTGAGAAATCCAAATCTAAAGTCTACCCACTTCCTATTTCTTCATCCTCTACCTCTTGCCAAGTTGTATAGGGTGTTTACTTCACAAGTTTTCAAAGCTTGGTGAAGTTGGAGCTTGTTCTTGCGATGCCTCGACGTAGATCATCTTTGGCATCGAACCGACGATCAAGCCCGCCCATTCTCCGATGAAGCTAACGCGAGGGTCCAAGATCGGATTTGTACAGCGGAGAGGACTTCTTCACGGAGCCTAGGAGGTGGTGGACCGGATCTACAAAGGTTGTAGCCCCTTCCCTATTTCTATATTTCCGTTTACATGCTTGCTTCGCCTATATATCCAGTTAACTATCCGTTCTAGGTTTTCTCGGCACTAGCAACATTTGATTTGTGCATGTTTGATCACTTGGAAGACTCCATTAGAGTGCCTAGGAACCCTACAGTGGTATCAGAGCCTAGCTAGAGCCTTAGGCGAAGTCCGGAAGGAGTTAGAAGTCCGATCGAACACAAAACCCCGATTTAAAATGCTCTCTGGACAATTTTGAAAAACTGGGTTTTTTTCCCGATTAAAAATATTCAGAAACCTCAGTGCAATATTATAAGAATTACTGTTTAAAACGGGGGCTCTGATTCGTTCATTGTGCGGCGGAACCGCCGCATATGTATGCCCAATGCGGCGGTTCCGCGGCATGTTGGTCTCCTCTGGAACATGTTTCTGCACAGTAATTCTTATAGTTTATTGTTGGTGTTTCTGGGAATTTTTAATAATTTTTTCCAGAGTTGTATTTTCTGAGTTGTATTGGGGACTCGGTGTATTCGATCGGACTATCTAATTTTGTCGGTGTGCGTTTCCGGATAAATTTTAGAATATGTTAAAAGGTTCGACCGGATATAAATACCCACTTTTTCCCCTGCCGGGAAATTTCCAATTGTTGGATTTTTCCGTAGTTTAACGACGTTCTAAGTAGTGCAAGTAACGCGATGGACCCTCTAGAAGACAACAAACCTTAACTCGATTATGTGACCGTCTTGAACTGCCCTTTGAACCTTCGGGTTTGGGGCAGTACGGCGTGCCACATGTGAGGCGTTGGCTTGACCCTTCTACGGCTGGACCGTTGGTACTGAGGCACGAACGGAATGTTGTTAGACTTATTTCATGTGTTGAGCTGTATCGGGAAAACTTGGGTGTTCGATTGTTCGATCGAAAAGTTTAGCATTTTCTATTGATCCGTAATGTGATACAATAATTGGAATTCGCAAATAGTTATGAGATAACGGAATGAATATTATAAACATAGCAGTTTAGTCTCACTTGATCGGTTGCCACGGAATTTTGATGTGATCAAAAGTCCGTCGCAATCACGTAGCGTACGCGGATACTCGCCGGGTAAACTTAATAGACAGCCTCACTCCATAGCCCCTACCAAGTGACTGTAGGAGAACCCCGTCGCCGAAAGCATCCGTCCGGGTGCTCGCGGCAGCGGTGTTCCGCCTTGGTGCACTTCGTCGACGGTATTAGGGGTGCGGCCGCCTACTAAAGTTTGCGACGAGCATTCGATCAGTTTTTCGGGAATCTTGTTGAATTGCCCGGCTTGATATTGAAAAGTGTTTTCGATAATGAGACTAAAATGCGGGGTTTATAATTGTTAGGCATGCGATGTCTAAAGAATTCATTTGGTCAGGCATGCGATGTCTGAGGTGGTTGCGGATTCCAACTGTTGTAGTTTTACACTTTCTTTTCTGTAACCGTAAGTGTAATATGTGATATCGCCGGTTTCGTTGCTATATGTCAACGACAATTGGGATACGCATGTTTGCTTACGTTGATGACATGTGATGTTATGTGTTGCTGGATATGTTATATTGGATCGTCGTGTTTGAATAGCCGGGGGTTTTTTATGTGAGATGAGTGTTTTTTCATTTTCATTCATGTAAAAACTTGTATGTAATATTCTTTTATTGGGGCACTTCCAGGTTGCGGAAGTTGTCACCGTTGATGTATATTATTTACTTTTCCGCATTAGGATAGACCCAAGGAGGGGAGCACAAGTAACCGGGTTCTGGGGTCCAGTGGGAGACCAACTCGAGGAGTCGAGTCCGGGTCTCCTAACCCTAGAATTGGTAGGGTTGCTTGCCGCTCTCGTAGGGGTCTAGGGGTGTGGGATTGTCTATTCATCACGACCGTGGAATCCGTGTTTTATACTGGCTCGTATTGAAAACACGGACGTCCTAGTATATCCAATATTTCATATGTTTCTTCTGCTGTGCTTTATCTGTGATCATGTGATGTTCTGTGACAGGTATTATATATAGTATATATGATATATTATATAGACGTTGCTTATGTTTTACACCCGCGCTAGCCCTGCCCCGCTCTGCCGTTAGTTACCTAACCTAACGGTGCAGACAGGACATCGAGGCGAATGCGGATGGCATAAGCGTACGTTATATTTATCTGTGATGGTTAGGTGGACTTAAATGATGGGATATTCATTAATGAGATTAATGAAAGAAAATAAACCTAATTGATGTTGTGGAATCGAATTTCAAAATAAAACAGGTAGCTACAGTTCTTGCTTTGCATCGCGGTGTTCATTATAGAACATCCTGCACCTTATTCGATGAGGAAAGGACCGAGATCCCTTCACCGGGAGTGACTCCTTTAGCAATAACTGGCAGATGCTACAACCCTCGGTTTGTCTTTGATCGCTTCTATAGTTTCCGCTTTGCACAGTGATATATATGATATATCCCGCACCTCATTCGACGAGGAAAGGGCCGACGATCCCTTCACCGGGAGTGACCCCTTTAGCAAAACTAGAAAAGCCTCAAAAACATTCCATTTAAAAACCATTTGATTCCGCAACGAGATCAAGTTCAAAGCGTTAAAGGTTTTCACAAAAACCAGCCGCAACCCTCCGTCATTTTAGGAAGTAGAGTACTTAGTATTCGTGCTGTGTTTGTTGACCATAGTCAAGGCACAGTGTACGGTAGCTAAGTGATGTCTTCCTACACCGCATATGATGCGATTAGTTAGGACAGTCGCGTGACTTTGTTGACCTTAGTTAAGGGACATGTGGGTGGGTCTAATTAATCACGAAATGACGGGTAGAACTTGACTAGTACTTATGATTTGTTGACCATAGTTAAGGTCATAGGTGCTAGGGGTAAAAACCTTTATCGGGAGTTTCAAGTGTTGAAACTTGCAATGAGATTGCATACCTTCTATGTGATAGTTGGATCCCGATACCCACTGCGAGTAATTGTTACTCCTGGGAGAGTTTTGCACTTTACAATTAGCCGATCAAGTAGGTGTCTAGAAAGGTGTCAACGGGGTTACGCCTCTGGGAAAACGAGGTTTACTGTAATTAGGTCCGTGTGAAAGCACGGGGAACCTCCCTCAAAGTACCGACACTGGCCTGGCTGAAAGGTTGGCGAACTTGTAGAGTGTAATTAATCCCGGCTAGTCTTTCCTTTTAAGGTTTGAAGGAAGATTTGATAAAAACAGTGGGAGCCATCCTGATTAGATAAAATATATAACCAATCTGATCTTACAAGAGCGCACGCAGAGTGTTTTCTTCTCTCTCTCTCCTGGTAGCGACCATATCACGCCTTAATCAAGATAATAATATGGATGTATTGACCGAACCCACTTGTTATTCTGAGCTGGGGAACGTTGGTCTCGCTCCAACTTATAATTGTTATAAGACAGAGCAGGAAATTGGGGAATACCAGAATTCCTATGCCGCCCAAACGAAGACAGTGCATATGATGCATCTCCTTCGGGTGTATTCATTACAAAGAACTGTTTCTCAATATCCTCTGCATCCTGGGTATATGATACCGGATCAGGATCCCAGATATGTAATCTGTTACATAGGGCTACAAAAAGGTAGAAAAACTGAGAACGGGTGATAAGTTTCATGAGACAGAAAACGGGGCAAGTGTTGCAGCCAAGTCTGTTGGTCACTGTCACCCTGTATTACGAATACATTGATTCTGAACAAATGCTATTAGATACCGAACCTGATATACAAAATCATATCAGTCTCTTTATTAGTAAAGAAAGGATATAATTTTGTATTCATGGATAATGTTTTGAACACTTCCTATATCAAAAGTTGATCGGTTCAGGCACGCTATCTAAAAGCATTAACGTTCTAAATCAAACTACAGTTCCTAGTATACTGAACACACACAAGAAGAAGAGTTCAGAAATGAACGAATTCTTCTTGAGGCATTGTAGACTAGGTCATATCAATGCGACCCGACTGGCTGAAGTTACATTTTAGATGCATATTTAAATCAGTTTGAATTTACATCTTGTGAAACTTGCCAGTCATGTCCCAAAGATAAGATGACCATAGCTCTGTTTATTGGAAACAAAGGAAGAGTTAGTAAACTCTTGGGACTGATACATAATAATGTATGTAAGGTCTCCTGTCTACACATGTCAGGACTGGTTCTTTATACTTCATTATATTCTCTGATAATCTCTCATGATTCAGTCATATGTTCCTGTTGAAACATAAGTCCGAACCTTTTGAGGTATTCACAGAATATAAGTTAGAAGTAGAGAACCAATAACCGGGTATAAGTATTATGTCCTTTGATGAGATCAAGGAGGAGAATACTTGTGCATGGAATTCCTGGACTATTCTAAAGGAAAATGAGATTTTCTCTCAGTATTACTCCTCTGAATACACCACAGCACAACAGTGTATCGGGGCGGAGCAATCACACAATATTAGATATCGTGTGCTCTATGATGAGTACTACTGAGTTACCTATTTCCTTTTTGGGAGTTATGCGCTTGAGAAGCTGCATACCTGTTGAATTAGGTTCGAATCAAATCACTGCCTACCATTCCATATGAGATATGATATGGGAAGAGCCTATCTCTTAAGTGAGTTAAGATTTGGGGTTGTCCGGCCTATGTTTAAAGCAAAATCCGGACAAGATCGAGGCAGGATCAGTTCTGTAGAACTGGAAAGGTTCCAGCTATACAAAACTGCAGTTGATGATTTGACTGAACCTTAAGATTCTATAGTTCCCGACGAACCTCAGCCTCTCCGCCGATCTAGTAGGGTTCCTCATCCGCCTGAGAGATACCTCGGTTTCTCGATGACAGTGGGAGCAAGGATTGCATCATGAGATGATGACCCAACTAGTTTCGAGCAGGCCATCGAGAGTAGGGACTCTGTAAGAATGGTTGGATGCTTAGCGATCTGAGATGGAATTCATGTACACCAGCAAAGTATGGACTTTAGCTGCAATATCTAAAGGGTTAAATCCCCATCAGGAGCAAGTATATCTTGAGAAGATTACTTGGTGTAGATGGAAAAGTTGAGACTTTCAAAGCTAGATTTGTTAAAGGTTTTCGTCATCGACCAGGCGTGGATAATGATGAAACCTTTTTCCAGTAGCTATGCTTAAGTCTGTCCAGATCCTACTTACCACGGCTACATACCATGACTACGATATCTGGCGGTTGGGTGCCATGACTGCTTTTCTAAATACTGATTTAGAAGAGAACGTCTATAAGAACACAGCCAGAGGTCTTCGTAAACAGTGGGAGCAGCGGAAACGTGTGCAAGTTGCTTTACATAATGAAGCAGGCATCGCGGAGTTGGAACGTCTGTTTTGATGTGGTAGTCAAAGTGTTTGACTTCATCAAAATGGTAGACGATCCTTGTATATACAACAGGGTAGTAGAGAGTAAGGTGGTCATCTTCGTATTGTACGTAGACAACATACTCTTGATAGGAAAAGAGTTTCCTATACTACGATCGGTCAATCTCCTATTATCACAAGGATTCTCCAAATAGGATCAAAGTGATACCTCCTAAATCCTGAGTTTTCATCTATGAGATAGATGTAATTGGATGCTAGGATTCTCACTAGATGTAGTGAGATGGTATCAATCGATCCTGGGGAGAATCACTGGAAGTGTTCCAAGGTGATAAAGACGACTGAATGTCAGTCACAGGCACTGTTATTACCCTCAGTAAAGGGACGGTATGTTGGAAGAGTTCCAAGCTAGATACCGTGGCAAACTAGACGATAAAGGCTGGTAACATCGCTATTGAAGATACTACCAAAGAGGAAGTTTGGGTGTATATTGGTTCATAAGATGAACTTGGTTCCTGCCATTGTATGACAATGGAAGTGTTGCTTCGGCCCTAGAACCATGGTCCCATCAGTGACCCAGACATATTCTGAGGAAGCATCACCTGATCATGGAGATAGTTGATCTCCGGGGTGATCGAGGTTAGGAGAGTAGACTCAGAGGACAACACGGCGGATCCACTCACGAAGGCCCTTTCCCAGAGAGAGAATCATATGGGATGGTTGAGTATTAGATACTACAACCACTGCTACAGATGGCCCTAGTGCAAGTGGGAGATTATTAGTTATATGTATGCTCTAGAGGCCATTACTGTACATTGGATGTATATTGTAGTGGATTCTAGGACATATATAGGTAGGATTGCTCGACATGATAGTACGCTATCTGGTTGCTCTTTATCTTAACATGTATACTTTCTGTCTCTCTGATTACATGTTGATAAAGCCCTTAGGATGTGTACTCGACTTCCAGGACTATGATGCAGATCATACTAGTGGGGCCTGGATAGTCCATGAGTACATCCTTGAAATGTTCCTAGTCGAGGGAATATCGAGACGGGGCATCGATATTCCAAAGTAGACTAGCGTATATCTTCTCGACCCATGCGATGGGCGATGGATGATCCCATATCCATTGGTGTTTGACATCGTAGATGGTATGCGGGTGCTCAGTAGAGACTGGGTACACTGAACGGACTCGCCGAGAACTCCCAGATGGTATTATACCTCACGTCAGATGGCAGTTCTCTGGTGACACTGGTACAGCTTAGTCTGTTGACCCGAGATCGTCATAGAGTCTTGTGTGTCTCCCACTGTGCTTTGATTTCCACCCTACCACGGCTCTACTGAGTCGTGCAAACAGGTGGTTTTTGGGTACAGTCCCGATTCACATGGAGGCAATGAGCGATAGGAGGGGATTCGTCTCTCCCGGTATTGGGGGTTGATGTTGTGCTATGCTCGACTGGCCATAACAGGAAATCCCTGGCCAGGGTTGCAGTGATATACTGGTAAGAGTTATCAGTAGTTTCACGAATGTTATGGACCTCAAGTCGGCATGACTTATCGAGCTATTGGGGTCTGACGTTTACCACCCCTAGGCGAGATATGCGACATATCAGACGATCAGACCGGACTGTACGGTAAGTGTTACTGGTTGGATTCGCAGGAGTGTGAGCGGGCTTGCTCGTCGATCTTCTGATCGCTCAATACCCGGATGGCCGTTACGTTTAGCAGACCGCTTGCGGCTTGTGGGTGTTTGATATGATCATCATCCGCTGCCGGCGTATGGACGAGTCTTTAGAGTCCTACACAGAGGTTTCCTGGCTCAAGCGAAACGAAATAGGAGCGCATATGAGATATGTGCGGGACCGAGAATAATGCGTGTATGTGATACCGTATTTCATTCTCGCGATGAATGTGTGTCGAATGGTTGTATGCGATATAACCTAGTTATCGAATCAAGGATTGATTCGATAAGCCGATACATTGGATACTAGCCGGTTATATGCGATATGACCGGATCATTGGATCAAGTGTTGATTTAATGATTGAATGTATAATTATATATTTGATATATAACTTTGCATTAACTAGTATTGGTTCACTTTAAATGGATTTACTCACTTGGTTTGTGCACATTGTATATGTGATATATTTTGTGCACATGATTGTATCATGTTTGATGATACATGCAAGCTAGGGTTAGTGTAAAGAATTAGACCATGGTTAGGTTTATGATTAGGGTTTTCTTTTTATTTACTTATTCATTTATTTATTCTTTTGTTTATTTTGAAAAAGGAAAAAGGTAAAGAGAAAAAGAATGGTTGCTAGTTTTGTTTGTAGTTGAAGTTTCTTGAAACTTTGACTTAGTCACCATTCTTGTCTTATCCTTAACCCTAACCATTCAAGTTAACCATGGTCCATTCTCTACAACTAACCAAGGGTTAGTAAATGATAAGTATTGATTTATTTATCATTTTCATAACACTTATCATATTCTTTTTCATCATCTTCTTCTTCTTCAACAAAAGAAAAAGCTTGCTACATCAATGGTGTTTGATGAAAAAGTGTGAGAAATCCAAATCTAAATTCTACCCACTTCCTATTTCTTCATCCTCTACCTCTTGCCAAGTTGTATAGGGTGTTTACTTCACAAGTTTTCAAAGCTTGGTGAAGTTGGAGCTTGTTCTTGCGATGCCTCGACGTAGATCATCTTTGGCATCGAACCGACGATCAAGCCCGCCCATTCTCCGATGAAGCTAACGCGAGGGTCCAAGATCGGATTTGTACAGCGGAGAGGACTTCTTCACGGAGCCTAGGAGGTGGTGGACCGGATCTACAAAGGTTGTAGCCCCTTCCCTATTTCTATATTTCCGTTTACATGCTTGCTTCGCCTATATATCCAGTTAACGATCCGTTCTAGGTTTTCTCAGCACTAGCAACATTTGATTTGTGCATGTTTGATCACTTGGGAGACTCCATTAGAGTGCCTAGGAACCCTACAGATCACTACTTGGAGCGAAGGGACAACTACACAGAGCTACTGAAGAGAAGGATCGGTTTACAAAGGTTGCATTCCTCATTTACGTAGTGTAAAGTTATTTACATTCATATATAACCCTAATTCTCTAGTTAAGATTTTGCGTTAGGGTTCGTTAGCACGCTGAATTTTTTGAAAACGACATGGTCGATGCCTTCCGGAACCTCGTAGTTATGCTACGGAACCCTACACACCACATATATGGGTCGTAGCGATGCTTCCCTTTTCACGTTGTGGACGGTCGGTGCTGCCATTTTTGCGACTTAGACGATCACTGCTGCCCTTTTTATGCCTTGGACGGTCGGTGCTGCCCTTTTGGATACTTGGACGGTCGGTGCTGCCCTTTTTGCAACTTGGACGGTCGGTGCTGTCATTTTTGAGACTTGGACTGTCGGTGCTGCCATTTTTGCGACTTGGACGGTCGGTGATTTGATTTGACTTGCTCCGCTTTCTACAGTGTCCGGGTTGATTTGTTTGATTTGATTTATTTTGGGAGTTCTCTACCCGTCCAACGGGACTTTTGAGCTTAGAATCGTTATCGGGTGGGACATTAATTTGATCTGTTTGATTTCTGCCTTATTTGGCGGTACTTTTGAAAATGAGAGGAACTTGGAATTTGGATTTTGTTTGGCATCAGCATTGTTACACTAGAATAATGTCAGGAGCAACTCATCATTTGTCCTAGGAGGACTTGGGATTTGTTTTTTGAGTTGGCATCAGGATTGCTGTACTGGAATAATACCAGGAGCAACTCATCATTTGTCCCGGGAGGACTTGGGATTTAGTTTTTCGGCCGGTATCGGCACCGCTAACACTGATACATAGTGCCAGGAGTGACTCATCATTTTCCCTGGGAAGGCTTTGGATTTGGGTTTTGGGTTGGCATCAACACCGCTAACACTGAAGCGTAGTGCAAGGAGCGACTCATCGTTTTTCTTGGGAAGACTTAGGATTTGGGTCGGCATCAGCACCGTTAACATTGAAGCGTAGTGCCAGGAGCGACTCATTATTTATCGTTTCCCGTTGGAGAGAGATGGCTTATGAGACAGGTTTAGATCTATATCACCTAAGGGTTTTCAATTTTATGAGCCGTAAAGGTCTCATAAAATCATTTTCTCCCTATGAGTCGAGAGGATCTTGCAGGTGTAATTTCTCCCTAGGAATCGTAGGGATTCCTAAGTGTGTTGCTCCTTTGTGAGTCGTAAGGATCTCACGCGGGGATTTTCTCCTTACAGGGTCGAGAGGACTTTGCGAGTGTATTTCATCTCTTTTTTTATGAGTTTGCACCCTTTCGGGTTTTCACAAACTTGCCGGCAGTCCTGCTGTTTTTACTCACGGAGCCCTTTCAGGTTTTCATTCGTGCCCGTTTTTCTTGTGGACATACCTTTTTTTACATAGGCGGATCTTCATTGCTGGTGGGACTTTAAATATAGTCTCACAGGTAGGATTTGGGAGAGATAGGGGTCGTTTATGCCCGTGGATCGTATGCGGTTTTACGGGATGTATGATCCAGACTGTAGGGCCGGTGTGCTCAATTCGCCTGCGACTTGGAGCATTTACGCATATTATTTCTTGAGATATCGGCCATTGATGGGTGGCATGGGTCTTTCTCCCTCGGCATTTATCAGCTGGTAGGATCCTCCATCAAACACTTTCTCGATGACGTATGGTCCTTCACAATTTGGCTTGAATTTTCTCTTGGAATGTCGATTGGGGATGATCAGTCTTTTGAGGACCAACACCAATTCTCCTTTCTTGAAAAAGCGAAGACGGGTCATCTTGTCATAGGCCCGTGACATTTTAGCGCAGTACAGCTCCATATTTTGCTGTACTGCGAGCCTCTTTTCTTTGAGGGTGTCGAGCTCTTCAAGCCGAAAGAGCACGTTTTCCTCCTCCGTCAACTCATGCTGAACGACCATTCTTAAGCTTGGAACTTCGACTTCGAGAGGGAGGATCGCCTTCACTCCGAAGATTAATGAGTATGATGTGGACTGAGTTGGAGTACGGTGCGTGGTACGATATGCCCACATGCTTCGTGAAGTTTGAGATTCCAGTCTCTCTTATTGGCTGAAGCATTTTTCCTCAGGAGCTTGCATAGAGTTTTATTGAAGGCTTCAGCTAGTCCATTGGCCCTTAGATTATAGATGGAGCAATATCTCCAGTCTATCTTGTGCTGAATAGCGAACCTTGAGATTTTGAAGCTCTTGAAAGAAGGCCCGTTGTCAGAAATGATTCTTCAAGGTGTACCGAAGCGGTATAGGATATTATGCCGGAAGAACGCCAGAATATCTTCTGTCATGACTTCTTTTAGTGGGGCAGCTTCAGCCTATCTGGAGAAGTATTCAGTTGCAGCCAATATGAACTGATGGACTTTGGATGATGGAGGATCAATTGGACCAACTATGTCGGTGAACCAAACTTCGAAAGGCCATGGCGCCGCCGTAGGATACAGCGGATTAGGATGCTTATGAATGAAGTCACCATGAATTTGGCAGTGATGACACATCTTCGCATGCTCTTTGCAATCCCTTATCATGGTAGGCCAGTAATAGCCAGGCCGTTTAATTTGAAGCCGCATTTTGGGGTCAGATTGGTGAGCTCCGCAGATGCCTGAGTGAACTTCTTTCATAACTTTTTGGGCTTCGGCCGATGACAGACATCTGAGCCAGAGTTGGTCATTGATTGTTAGGGTTTTTACGTGCTTAGGTAATTACCGCAATCAAGACGGTTTCGCTTGGTAGCTAGCCGGTTGAGTACGGGTCGTCCATAGGGAGATGGGAATCTTTTTCTATGTGCTTTAACGAGTTAAGTCCAAATGTCCAGGTTTGTTTGAGATTAACTATGTGCTAAAATGTATATAAAGAGAGCTTGTTAGGGTTAGGATTAGGTTAGTTTGAGATAGAAGTCGCTCACTTCTTTCGTTGCCACTCTTAATATCGGCGTTACGGTAATCGGCAACAACGGGGATTAGCACGACTAGGAAGGAACTTGCGAGTATAAGCTAGGATTTCTAACGCGTAGTTTCTTCCCTTTGGTCCTTGTCCGTCCGTTCTTGGCTCTTAGCCTTAACCTCCGGTTAATTCAACCACAACCGGTCTCACTAAGGAATCACCGCTATCATGTAGGATAGGGTGCCGTAGGGAGCGGATTGTGGTTCAATTAACGGGAGTCCGAATTAAGATGTTGGGAAAGAAAAGAGTGAGAGAGATTTCCTTCTCTCAAAATTCCCTTATCCTACCCTAACAAGTGAGAAACTACTCACCCATCACAAAAAAAGGAAAATACAACAAAAGGAGGAAGATAGAAAGAAAGAGATTAGAAGATTACAACTAGTTATTTGAGACCTCACTTTGGTAAGGATCTATCTTAAGCATCATTGTTGTTAAGGATAGAGAAAAATAGAAGAAGAAGGAAACAAACAACAATTAACAACAAGTAGATTAGCAAATGAAAATTAGAAGCAAATATAATTAACAAGGTAACAAGACAAGCATGATAAAGAAAATAACTCTTTTATTCATCACTTCACTCATAAAAGCTCACTACAAGGTTTTAATGGAGAAAGATGAAAAGTGGAAGAAGAACTACAAAATCTATCCTAAAATTTCACACAAGAATAAGCACCTTTCACTTGGCATGGTTCTGGGCTATTTATAGGCAGGAAACTGAGACCCTAGGGCAACAATCTGGCCCTGCATGATATTACCAAAATGCCCCCAAAAAATAATCTTCCACCGAGTTAACTCAGCCGCGGATCCGCGGCCGAGTCGCCATGTTGGCCGGGGATCCGCGGCCATTTAGGGGAGTTAGCTCATCAATTTTGGTAGGTTTTCCTGTGTTACTGTTCTCTTCAGTGTGGTATACTTGGTTTCTCAGAATCGCTTCACATTTCTTCCAGATTTTCAGCAGATCACAAGGTGATTTGATGTGGATCTTTTGTCATGATTTTCTTGAGCTCCGCGTAGATATCTTGGATGTTGTGTTGACATTGTGCTTTGTGCATGAAAATGACCATTGATTTGCCATTTTGTCCTTTAAACTGGTGTGCGGCAACATACGGATAGAGAGCGGAGACCCGTATTTTATCTGTGGTAGGCAGTAATCCAGAATTTGTCACGCTTTTCCATGAATTTCACTGTTTAGAGCTGAGAACCTGTAACCTGCAATTATCTAGCAAACACGGCTCAAGAGTACCTACCTTCAAGCAATGTGATAAAAAATGGGCAGTATAAAAATGCAAATATCTGATGTGAACAGTCATATGATCTGCAGTATAGAGTTTTATTTACAAACATGTATCGAAGAGCTCTCTTCTTCAGCTGAATCCTTGCAGATTTTCCTTCGGGCAGCTTGTCGTAACGGAGGTACTCTATGAAGGGTTCTCTCCAACCGGGCTCATCTTGGATGATTAGAGTGTTAGTTATATGTATGCCCTAGAGACCATTACTATACATAGGATGTATATTGTAGTGGATGCTTGGACATATATAGGGAGGAATTTCTTGCTCGACATGATAGTATGCTATCTGGTTGATCTTTACCTTAACGTGTACACTGATTGTCTCTCTGTTACATGTTGGTAAAGCCCTTAGGATGTGTACTAGACTACCTGGACTATGATGCGGATCATACTTGTGGGGATATGGTAGTCCATAAGTATATCCTTCAAGGTCCCTAGTCGTGGGTGTATCGAGACGGGGCATCGATATACCAGAGTAGACTAGCGTATACATTCTCGACCCATACAGATGGGCGATGGATGATCCCATATCCATTGGTGTTTGACATCAGAGATGATATACGGGTGCTCAGTAGAGACAGGGTACACTGGACGGATTCGCCGAGAACTCCCAGATGGTATTATACCTTACGTCAGATGGCAGTTCTCTGGTGACACTTGTACAGGTTAGTCTGTAGACCCGAGATCGTCATAAAGTCTTGTGTGATTCCCACTGTGCTTTGATTTCCACCTTAACACGTCCAAGAGGGCGTGCAAAACGGTGGTTTTTGGGTACAGTCCCGAGTCACATGGAGGCAATGAGCGATAGGAGGGGATTCGTCTCTCCCGGTATAGGGAGTTGATGTTGCGCTGTGTTCGATTGGCTATAACCGGAAATCCCTGGCCAGGGTTGCTGAGATTTACTGGTAAGTGTTACCAGTAGTTTCTCGAACTGTTATAGACCTTATATCGACACGACTTATCGAGCTACTGGGGTCTGACGTTTACCACCCCTAGGCGAGATATGCGACATATCAGACGAACAGACCGGACTGTACGGTAAGCGTTACTGGTTGGATTCACAGGAGTATGAGCGGGCTTGCTCGTAGATCTTCTGATCGCTCAATACCTGGGTGGCCGTTATGTTTAGCAGACCGCTTGCGGCTTGTGGATGTTTGATATGATCATCACCTGCTGCCGGCATATTGACGAGTCTTTAGAGTCCTACACAGAGGTTTCCTTGGCTCAAGCGAAACGAAGTAGGAGCGCATATGAGATATGTACGGGACCGAGAATAATACCAGTATGTGATACTGTATTTGATTCTCGCGATTTGTAACATTGATCGGTTATATGCGATATAGCCGGGTTATCGGATCAAGTGTTGATTCGATAAGTTGTTACTATTGATATTAGTCGGTTATATGCGATATGACCGGATCGTTAAATCAAGTATTGATTTAATAATTTAATGTATAATTATATATTAGATATATTACTTTACATTAACTAATATTGGTTCACTTAAAATGGATTTTCTCACTTGTTGTGCACATTGTATATATGATATAGTTTTGTGCACTAGTTTGTATCATATTTGATGATACATGATAGTTTGGGTGTATGTTTACTTTACACCATGGTTAAGTGAATGGTTAGGGTTTTGAATTATTCACTTATTCATTTTATTTATTTATTTGTTTATTTTGGGCAAGAAACAAAATGGTGGCATCTTTTGTTTTGACCTTGAAGCTTCATGAAGCTTTGACCACTTTGTTTCTTTCCTAAACCTAACCATTCACCTAACCCTAGTTTAGTCTCTACACTTAACCATGGTTGCTATATGATAAGTATGATTTTTATTTTCTATTTTAAACAATACTTATCATATTATCTTCTTCTTCTTCTTCTTCAAGATGAAGAAACTTGCTACCAACAATGGTGCCTTGAGAAAAAGAGTGAGAAATCCAATTCTAAAGTGAACCCACTTCCTATTTCTTCATCCTCTACCACTTGCCAAGTAGTATAGGGTGTTTTCTTCACAAGTTTCATGACTTGGTGAAGTTGGAGCTTGATCTTGTGTTGCCTCGACGTACATCATCTTCGGCATCGAAGTCGACGACCTAGCCCGCCCATTTTTCCGATGAAGCCGATGCTAGAGTCCGGGATCCGATGATCGCAGCGAGGGGACTTCATCGCGGAGCTATGGAGGTGGAGGACCGGATCTACAAAGGTTGTATTTCCGTTCACTTAGTTAAGTTGTTAACTAGTTGCATGTTTCGCCTAAACTCTAGTCAACGATCCGTATTAGGGTTTCTCGGCACTTGTAAAATTTGAAATTTGTATGGTTAATGCCATGTGAGACCTCATTAGTGTGCCTAGGAACCTTTCAGTGGTATCAGAGCCTAGCTAGAGCCTTAGGCGATGCGTAGACGAAGTTACAAACCCGATCGAACCCGAAACCCGAGATTTCAACCGCTCTCTGTACATTTTTGAAAATTGTGGATTTTTGTGAATTAAAAATTCTTTAAAAATTCAGCAGGAGATTCTAAGAATTACGGTGCAAAATTGACCAAGAGATTCGAACAAAGCGCGGCGGAACCGTGGCATTAGCATAGCTAATGCGGCGGTTCCGCGGCCATTTAGTCTCCTCAGTAAGTTATTTTTGCAAAGTAACTTCTATCTTTCATTGCTGAGTTTTCTGGGAGTTTTTAATATTTACTCAAGAGTTGAGTTTTCTGGGTTGTATTGGGAGTTTGTAGATTCGATCAGATTTTCAAACTTTGTCTATGCGCTTTTCCGGGTAATTTTTGAATATGTTTAAAAATTCGACCGGATATAAATAACCACCTTTTCCCCTGTCGGGAAATTTCCAAGTGTTGGATCTTTCCATGGTTTAATAACATTCTAAGTAGTGCAAGTAACGCGATGGACCCTCTAGAAGACAACAAACCTTAACTCGATTATGTGACCGTCTTGAACTGCTTTTTGAACCTTAGGGTTTGGGGCAGTACGGCGTGCCACATGTGAGGCGTTGGCTTGACCCTTCTACGGCTGGACCGTTGGTACTGAGGCATGAAGTGAATGTTTTTAAACTTATATCATGTGTTGATTTGTTTCGGGAAAACTTGGGTGTTTCAATGTTCGATCGGAAAGTTTAACATTTTCCATTTATCTGGAATGGGATACAATACTTGGAATCCACAAGTAGTTATGAGATAACTGAATGAATATTATAAACATAGCAGTTTAGTCTCACTTGATCGGTTGCCACGGAATTTTGATGTGATCAAAAGTCCATCGCAATCATGTAGTGTACGCGGATACTCGCCGGGTAAACTTAATAGACAGCCTCACTCCATAGCCCTGACCAAGTGACTGTAGGAGAACCCCGTCGCCGAAAGCATCCGTTCGGGTGCTCGTGGCAGCGGTGTTCCGCATTGGTGCACTTCGTCGGAGGCATCGGTGGTGCAGCCGTCTACTGAAGTTTGCGACGAGCATTCGATCAGGATGTCGGGAATCTTGTTGAATTGCCCGACTTGTTATTGAAAAGAGTTTTCGATAATGAGACTAAAATGCGGGGTTTATAATTGTTAGGCACGCGATGTCTAAGTATTTCATTTGATTAGGCATGTGATGTCTAAGGAGGTTGCGGATTCCAACTGTTGTAGTTTTACACTTTCTTTTCAGTGACCGTAAGTGTAATATGTGATATCGCCAGTTTCGTTGCTATATGTCAACGACAATTGGGATGCGCATATTTACTTACGTTGATGACATGTGATGTTATGTGTTGCTGGATATGTTATATTGGATCGTCGTGTTTGAATAGCCGGGGTTTTTTATTTGAGATTAGTGTTTTTCATTTTCATTCATGTAAAAACTTGTATGTAATATTCTTTTATTGGGGCACTTCCAGGTTGCGGAAGATGTCACCGTTTGTATATTATTTACTTTTCCTCACTAGGATAGACCCAAGGAGGAGGGCACAAGTAACTGGGTTCTGGAGTCCAGTGGGAGACCAACTCGAGGAGTAGAGTCCGGGTCTCCTAACTCTAGAATTGGTAGGGTTGCTTGCCGCTCTCGTAGGGGTCTAGGGATGTGGGTTTGGCTATTCATCGCGACCGTGGAATCTGTGTTTTATACTGGCTCGTATTGAAAACACGGACGTCCTAGTATATCCAATATTTCATATGTTTCTTCTGCTGCGATATCTGTGATGTGATCATGTGATGTTCTGTGATAGATACAGTATATAGTATATATGATATATTATATAGACGTTACTTATGTTTTACACCCGTGCTAGCCCTGCCCCGCTCTACCGTTAGTTACCTAACCTAACGGTGCACGAGGGGACATCGAGGCGAATGCGGATGGTATAAGTGTACGTCGTATTTATCTGTGATGTTTAGGTACTTAAATGATGGGACTTCATTAATATGATTAATGAAATAAAAGAAACCTAAAGATGTTGTAGAATCGAATTTCAAAATAAAACAGGTAGCTACAGTTCTTGCTTTGCATCACGGTGTTCCTTGTAGAACATCCTGCATCTTATTCGATACGGAAAGGACCGAGATCCCTTCACCGGGAGTGACTCCTTTAGCAATAACTGGCAGATGCTACACCCCTCGGTTTGTCTTTTGATTGCTTCTATAGTTTCTGCTTTGCACAGCGATATATATGATATATCCCGCACCTCATTCGACGAGGAAAGGACCGACGATCCCTTCACCGGGAGTGACTCCTTTAGCAAAACTAGAAAAGCCTAAAAAACACTCCATTTTAAAATCATTTGATTCGACAACGATATCCAGTTCATTACGCAATAGGTTTTCAGAAAAACCTATCGTAGCCCTCCGTCATTTCAGATAAGTTGTATATAGTATCCGTGCTACATTTGTTGGCTTTCGTCAAGGTGTAGTGTGCGGTAGCTATATGCTGCTTATCTGCTGCATACGATGCGATTGGATTAGGGTAGTCGTGCGGCTTTGTTGGCTTTCGTCAAGGGTCGTGCGGGTGGGTTTAATTCAATCAAGAAATGTACGGGTTGAACTTGACTAGCGGGCTATGGTTTGTTGGCTTTCGTCAAGGTCATAGCACGTTAGGGGCAAAATATTATCGGGAACTTCAAGTGTTGAAATTTGCAATGAGATTGCATACCTTCTATGAGATAGTTGGATTCCGATACCCGCTGAGAGTAAGAGTTACTCCCGGGAGAGTTTTACACATTACAATTAGCCGATCAAGTAGGTTTCTAGAAAGGTGTCAACGGGGTTACGCCTCTGGGAAAACAAGATTTACATTAATTAGGTTCGTGCGAAAGCACGGGGGACCTCCTTCAAAGTACCGACACTGGCCTGGCTGAAAGATTGATGAACTTGTAGCGTGTAATTAATCCCGGCTAGTCTTTCCTTTTAGGGTTTTGAAGGAAGATTTGATAAAAAATAGTGGGAGCCATCCTGATTAGATAAAATAATAACCAATCTATTCTTGCAAGAGCGCACGCTGAGTGTTTTCTTCTCTCTCTCTCCAGGTAGTGACCATATCACGCCTTAATCGAGATAATAATACGGATATTTGACCGAACCCGCTTGTTATACTGAGATGGGAAACGTTGGTCCCGCTCCAACTTATAATTGTTATAAGACAGAGCAGGAAATTGGGGAATACCAGATTTCCCGTGCCGCCCAAACGAAGAAAGTGCATATGATGCATCTTCTTCGGGTGTGTTCGTTTTACAGAACTGTTTCTCAGTATTCTTTACGTCCTGGATATGAGATACCGGATCAGGATCCCGCATATGTAATTTGTTACATGGGCTACAGATAGGTAAAGAACTGAGAACGGGAGATAAGTTTCATGAGACAGAAAACGGGGCAAGTGTTGCAGCCAAGTCTGTTGTTCACTGTAACCCTGTATTACCAATACATTGATTCTGAACGAATGTTATTAGATACTGAACCTGATATACAAAATTATATCAGTCTCTTTATTAGTAAAGAAAGGATATAATTTTGTATTGTTGGATAATGTTTTGAACATTTCCTATATCAAAAGTTGATCGGTTCAGGCACGTTATCTAAAAGCATTGATGTTCTAAATCAAACTACAGTTTTTAAGTATACAGAACACACACAAGAGGAAGAGTTCAGAAATGAACGGATCCTTCTTGAGGTATTGTAGACTAGGTCATATCAATACGACCCGACTAGCTAAGTTGCACATAGATGCATATTTAAATCTGTTTGAATTTACATCTTGTGAAACTTGCCAGTCATGTCAAAGAGATAAGATGACCATAGCTCTGTCTACTGAAAACAGAGAAAGAGTTAGTGAACTCTTGGGATGATACATGTTGATGTATGTAAGGTCCCCTGTCTACACATGCCAAGACCGGTTCTTTGTACTTCATTAAATTCTCTGATAATCTTTCGAGATTCAGACCTATGTTCCTGTTGAAACACAAGTCCGAACCTTTTGAGATATTCACAGAATATAAGTTAGAAATAGAGAACCAAAATACGGGTATAAGTATAATGTTCTTTGATGTGATCAAGGAGGAGAATACTTAAGCACGGAATTCTTGGACTATTCTAAAGGAGAATGAGATTCTCTCTCAGCATTACTCCTCCGTATACACCATAGCACGATGGTATATCGGAGCGGAGCAATCACACCCTATATGATAAGGTGTGCTCTATGATGAGTACTACTGAGTTACCTATTTTCTTTTGGGAGTTATGCACTTATGAAGTTGCATACCTATTGAATAGGGTTCTGATCATATCAGTTGCCTACCACTTCATATGTGATATGGAAAGGAAAGAGCCCATATCTTAAGTTAGTTAAGATTTGGGGTTGTCCGGCCTATGTCTAAAAGCAAAATCCGGACAAGCTCAAGGCAAGGTCTGTTATGTAGGTCTGGAAATGTTCCAGCTATACAAACTGCAGCTGATGATTTGGTAGAACCAAAGGATTCAATAGTAACCAACGAACCTCGTCCTCTCCGCCGATCTAGTAGGGTTCCTCACCCACCTGAGAGTTACTTCGGTTTCTCTATGACAGTGGGAGCGAGGATTGCATCATGAGATGATGACCCAACTAGTTTCGAGCTGGCTATCAGGAGTAGGACTCTGTAAGAATGGCTGGATGCTTAGTGATCTGAGATGGAATCCTTATACACCAACAAAGCATGGACTTTGGTTGCTTTATCTGAAGGTTTAAATCCCCATCAGGAGCAAGTATATCTTGAGAAGATTACTTGGTGTACATGGAAAGGTTGAGACTTTCAAAGCTAGACTTGTTAAAAGTTTGCATCATTGACCAGATATGGATAATGATGAAACCTTTTCCAGTGTCTATGCTTAAGTCCATCCGGATCCTACTTGCCACAGCTACATACCATGACTACGATATCTGGCGGTTGGGTGTCATGACTGCTTTTCTAAAATGATGTTTTAGAAGAGAGCGTCTGTAAGTACACAGCCAGAGGGCTTTGTAGACAGTGGGAGAAGCGGAAACGTGTAAAAGATGCTTTATAGGATAAAGCAGGCATCGCGGAGTTAGAACGTCTGTTTTGATGAAGTAGTCAAAGAGTTTGACATCACCAAAATGGTAGATGAACCTTGTATATACAAAATGGTAGTAGGGAGTATGGTGGCGATCCTCGTAGAGTACGTGGATGACATACCCTTGATAGGGAAGGAGTTTCCTATGCTACGCTCAGTCAATCTCCGCCTATCACAAGAATTCTCCATATAGGATCAAAGTGATACCTCCTAAATCCTGGGTTTTGGATCTATGAGATAGATCTAAATGGATGTTAGGACTCTCACTAGTTGTAGTGAGATGGTATCAATCGATCTTGGGGAGAATCACTGGAAGGGTTCCAGGGTGATAAGGACGACTGAAAGTCAGTCACAGGCATTGTCTTTACCCTCAGTAAAGGGACGGTATGTTGGAAGAGTTCCAAGCTAGATACCGTGGCTAACTAGACGATAAAGGCAGGATACATCGCTACTTAAGATGCTACCAAAGAGGCTGTTTGTGTGTATATTGGTTCATGAGATGATCTACGTTCCTACCATTGTGAGACAATGGAGTTGTGGCTTATGCCAAGGAATGCCGGTCCCATCAGTGATCCAGACATATTCTAAGGCAGTATCACCTGATCATGGAGATGGTTGATCTCTAAGGGATCGAGGTTAGGAGAGTAGACTCAGAGGACAACACGGCGGATCCACTCACGAAGGCCTATTCCCAGAGAGAGACTTTTATAGTATGGTTGAGTATGAGATACTACAACCACTGCTACAGATGGCCCTAGTGCAAGTGGGAGATTGTTAGTTATATGTATGCCCTAGAGGCCATTACTATACATAGGATGTATATTGTAGTGGATGCTTGGATATATATAGGGAGGACTTTCTTGCTCGACATGATAGTATGCTATCTGGTTGATCTTTACCTTAACGTGTACACTGATTGTCTCTCTGTTACATGTTGGTAAAGCCCTTAGGATGTGTACTTGACTACCTGGACTATGATGCGGATCATACTTGTGGGGACAGGTAGTCCATAAGTACATCCATCAAGGTCCCAAGTCGTGGATGTATCGATATACCAGAGTAGACTAGCGTATACCTTCTCGACCCATACAGATGGGCGATGGATGATCCCATATCCATTGGTGTTTGACATCAGAGACGATATACGGGTGCTCAGTAGAGACTGGGTACACTGGACGGACTCGCCAAGAACTCCCAGATGGTATTATACCTTACGTCAGATGGCAGTTCTCTGGTGACACTGGTATAGGTTAGTATGTAGACCCGAGATCGTCATAGAGTCTTGTATGATTCCCACTGTGCTTTGATTTCCACCTTACCACTTCCAAGAGGGCGTGCAAAACGGTGGTTTTTTGGTACAGTCCCGAGTCACATGGAGGCAATAAGCGATAGGAGGGGATTCGTCTCTCCCGGTATAGGGAGTTGATGTTGCGCTGTGTTCGATTGGCTATAACCGGAAATCCCTGGCCACGGTTGCTGAGATTTACTGGTAAGTGTTACCAGTAGTTTCTCGAACTGTTATAGACCTCATATCGACACGACTTATCGAGCTACTGGGGTCTGACGTTTACCACCCCTAGGCGAGATATGCGACATATCAGACGAACAGACCGGACTGTACGGTAAGTGTTACTGGTTGGATTCACAGGAGTATGAGAGGGCTTGCTCGTCAATCTTCTGATCGCTCAATACCCGGGTGGCCATTACGTTTAGCAGACCGCTTGCGGCTTGTGGATGTTTGATATGATCATCACCTGCTGTCGGCGTATTGACGAGTCTTTAGAGTCCTACACAGAGGTTTCCTGGCTCAAGCGAAACGAAATAGGAGCGCATATAAGATATGTGCGGGACCGAGAATAATACCAGTATATGATACTGTATTTGATTCTCGCGATTTGTAACATTGATCGGTTATATGCGATATAACCGGGTTCTCGGATCAAGTGTTGATTCGATAAGTTGTTACTATTGATATTAGTCGGTTATATGCGATATGATCGGATCATTAAATCAAGTATTGATTTAATGATTTAATGTATAATTATATATTAGATATATTACTTTACATTAACTAATATTGGTTCACTTAAAATGGATTTTCTCACTTGTTGTGCACATTGTATATATGATATAGTTTTGTGCACTAGTTTGTATCATATTTGATGATACTTGATAGTTTGGGTGTATGTTTACTTTAAAGCATGGTTAAGTGAATGGTTAGGGTTTTGAATTATTCACTTATTCATTTTATTTATTTATTTGTTTATTTTGGGCAAGAAACAAAATGGTGGCATCTTTTTTTTTGACCTTGAAGCTTCATGAAGCTTTGACCACTTTGTTTCTTTCCTAAACCAAACCATTCACCTAACCCTAGTTTAGTCTCTACACTTAACCATGGTTGCTATATGATAAGTATGATTTTTATTTTCTATTTTAAACAATACTTATCATATTATCTTCTTCTTCTTCTTCTTCAAGATGAAGAAACTTGCTACCAACAATGGTGCCTTGAGAAAACGAGTGAGAAATCCAATTCTAAAGTGAACCCACTTCCTATTTCTTCATCCTCTACCACTTGCCAAGTAGTATAGGGTGTTTTCTTCACAAGTTTCAAGACTTGGTGAAGTTGGAGCTTGATCTTGTGTTGCCTCGACGTAGATCATCTTCGGCATCGAAGTCGACGACCTAGCCCGCCCATTTTTCCGATGAAGCCGATGCTAGAGTCCGGGATCCGATGATCGCAGCGAGAGGACTTCATCGCGGGGCTATGGAGGTGGAGGACCGGATCTACAAAGGCTGTATTTCCGTTCACTTAGTTAAGTTGTTAACTAGTTGCATGTTTCGCCTAAACTCTAGTCAACGATCCGTATTAGAGTTTCTTGGCACTTGTAAAATTTGAAATTGTATGGTTGATGCCATGTGAGACCTCATTAGTGTCCCTAGGAACATTTCAAAGAGCTTCTTCGGCAGGATTGTTCTGTTGTTCTACGTTTCCCTTTTAACGCAAAGAGACCGGAGGTAGAATTTGCCGGTTTCTAATTGTTATCAGAATTTCATCCAAATCGGGATCAGCCAGCTCCTTGGCTAAGCGAGCGATTACGTCAGCTTTTCTATTCAACACCCTAGGAACTCTCATCAGTTCAATGTGGGTGAACTGTTTCATAAGCTCCATCACCCGGCTTATGTATCGAGCTAACTCAGGTTTGTATATCATATAGTCACCGCTTACTTGGTTGACAAAAAGATGGGAATCTTCGTAGACTCATAGCCGAAGGATTTCCATTTCTATGGCGAGCTCCAGACCAGCTATCAGAGCCTTGTACTCAGCCTGGTTGTTTGTGCGAGGCTCGGTGAGAGCAAAAGAACGTCGTTGGTTTCCCATCGATGATGTGATGAACACTAATCCTATCCCTGCTTTTATCTGTGGTATGCTTGATTTGCTGGAGTCCTAATTGATGAGGATCCGTCGAAGTAGAGCTCCCAACATGGCTCGTCATTCTCGAGGTGCAGCACTTGTTCGTCGGGTAACTCACAATTGAGCGGTGACCCTTTTGGTATAGGATGAGCAGTAAGAAAGTCGGCGAGGGCTTGCCCTTTTACTGCTTTCTGAGGAGTATAAATTATGTCAAATTCAAGCAGTATGATAGCCCATCTCGTCATTCTACCGGCTAGGCTTGCTTTGGTCATTAAGTGTTTGAGCGGGTCGATCTTGGAGATCAGCATAACCCGATGAGCGAGCAGATAGTGCCTAAGCTTCTTCACAGCGAATATCAGACCCAGGCATTGCTTTTCGATCGGGGAATAATTGTGTTCCACCCCAACTAAAGTTCGACTGAGGTAGTATAGGGCATCCTCTTTTCCCTCCTCGTTGTTCTGGGCAAGGAATACACCGAGTGACTCATCTAGCGCGACAGTATAGAGAATCAACAGTTTATTTAGAATAGGGACAGCAAGCACTGTAGGGTGAAACAGGTACTGTTTGAAGCTTTAGAACACTTCTTGACATTCGGCATCCCAGACAAAAGGAGCTCCTCTCTTCATAGGCTTTGAGAAGGGCCTACATCTCCCTGATAGATTTGAGATAAACCTTCGTATATAAGCAAGCTTGCCTTGAAAATATCTTAGCTATGTTAGATTCTTCGGAGGGGCATCTCCTTGATGGCCTTTATCTTGGATGGGTCAACTTCGATCTCTCGATGTCGGACTATGAAGCCCAGGAATTTTCCCGATGACATGCGAAAAGCGCACTTTAGATGATTCATCTTTAGATCGTATTCCCTCAATCTAGTGAGATCGGTCCTAAGATCCTGAATGTGATCGGTCTTGGTTTTAGTCTTGACCAAATCATCAACATAACATTCGACGACTTTATGGATTAGGTCATCAAAGATATTGGTCATTGCCCTTTTCATGATGATTTAATGCGAACGGAGATATAACCGGCGGTTCAATTATTATTTTTTTTGGATAAAAGACGTGTTTTAGTGGGTTAGGTGTGTAATCATTCCAATCAAATTGCAGATGGGTTATTTTTCAGAATTAGTTCCAATTAAGGCATCAATAACATCCCTTCATATCCGCTTCACTTCATAACTATTCTTGATATTACTTATTTCAGAATAAACCTATTTGATCCTCAGAAAATAATTTATCCATTTAAAAGTTTTCAGACATAATAGACTTGTCATCTAATTTTCAAAACTCACGACAGGTGTAGTGTGATGAAAAGACGTATATCAGCTATAGTTAACTTCAAAGGAGAGTTAACTTTTAGGTTTTCAAAATCTAAAAATACGATTTAGTTATTCTTATCTTCTCAAACAAAACCGTCGAAATGTTGAATCTGAGTTCTCCCACTAGCGAACTTGACGAAAAAGTTTTTTTTTTTGAAAATTTTCTGATTTTTATGGATTTTAGTATGCAGATGGAAAATATACATATGAATGATTTTTATGGATTTCAGTATGCAGATGCAAAATATACATATGAATGCGAAGGTTAGAAATGCGTACCGAGCATACCCCCAAACTTAAACTGGACAGTGTCCTCACTGTCATTGCATGAAAAGATTATTGAAGGGTCAAAATTGTCGGTTGGATATACACATTTTTTTTTTAAATTTTTATTTTTAAATTTTTTATTTTTAAAAGAAAATTGTTAAAAATGGATATACACCGGACAAGAATATCCACATATATATACAAAATGGTATATACATACCCCTAAACTTATTTAAAACAGTGTCCACTGTTTTGGCTGGATAACGGAAGTTTTGTGGTAGGCAGAGGAAGATTATGCAAGGTAAACCGGCTCTTGTAAGACCAGGAGCTCCTCTGTTGGTTCGGCGCTAAGGTACGGTTTCAGTCTGTGTCCGTTTACTTTGAAAAATGAACCGTCCTTTAGATCCTCCAAATCCACAGCGCCTTACGGATACACATTCCGCATAAAAAATGGCCCTTTCCAGCGAGATCTGAGCTTTCCTGGATAGAAATGTAGCCGGGTGTCGTAAAGCAGTACCTGTTGACCAGGTGTGAAAGTTTTGCGCAAAAGGTGTTTATTGTGAAACACCTTCGTTCGGTTCTTAACGACAACCGCGTTTTCGTAAGCCTCATCATGAAGCTCGCTCAATTCGTTCAACTGCAGCTTCCGATGGCTGCCCGCATCTTCGAGAGACAGATTCAGCTCCTTTATCGCACAAAATGCGCGATGCTCTATTTCCACTGGAAGGTGGCAAGCCTTTCCGTAAACAAGCCGATAAGGAGACATGCCAAGATCAGTCTTATAAGCAGTTCGAAATGCCCAAAGGGCATCAGTGAGTTTTAACGACCAATCCTTACGGTTCTTGGAAACCGTCTTCTCCAGTATCTGCTTGATTTGCCGATTTGAAACTTCGGCTTGCCCACAGGTTTGGGGGTGGTAGGGCGTAGATAGCTTATGATTAATGGAATATTTTCGCATCAAAGCCTCGAAAGTCTTATTACAGAAATGAGTTCCATTGTCGCTAATGATCGCTCGAGGGTGCCCAAACCGGGAGAAAATGTTTTCCTTAAGAAATCTAACGACAACCTTATTGTCGTTAGTCCGGCTGGGCACAGCCTCGACCCACATAGAGACATAATCAACAGCGAGAAGGATGTACAAGTTCCCAAAAGAGCTGGGAAACGGCCCCATGAAATCAATCCCCCAAACATCGAAAATCTCCACAACCAAGATTGGTTGAAGCGGCATCTCGTTTCTCCTGGATATCCGGCCCAAGTGTTGGCACCGGGAGTAAGTCTTTCAGTAGTCATGAGCGTCTTTGAAGAGTTGTGGCCAGTAGAAACCACACTATAAGATCTTCTCGGCTGTCTTTCTGGGGCCAAAATTCCCGCCACATGCTTGATCGTGGCAAAATGACAACACACTCTTGAATTCATTGCCAGGGACACACCGATGAATAATCTGGTCAGGACAGTACTTGAACTGATATGGTTAGTCCCAGTAAAGGTGTTTTACTTGGGATAAGAATCAAAATCTGTCCTGGCTTGACCATTCAGTCGGTAGTAATCATGTGGCTAAATAGTTCACAATATCCACGAACCAGGGTTCGTAAGATACTGTTAAGAGCTGTTCATCCGGAAAAACGTCGTTGATCGGAATTTGAAGCGACGGCGAAGAAGGAAGTCGTGAGAGATGGTCGGCGACTACGTTTTCACATCCTCTTTTTTCCTTGATGACAAGGTCAAACTTTTGAAGCAAGAGGATCCAACGTATTAGCTGAGATTTTGCATCCTTCTTCGCAAAAGATGGCGTAGAGCAGAATGGTACGTGTAGACGATGACTGGAGAGCCGATGAGGTAGGGCCTGAACTTTTCTAAAGCAAATACAACAGCCAAGAATTCCTTCTCGGTTGTTGTATAGTTCAGTTGGGCGTCGTTCAGGGTTCGGCTAGCATAATAGATTACGTGCGGCATCTTTTCGATGTGTTGTCCAAGGACAGCACCGATGGCAAAGTCGGATGCATCGCACATAATCTCAAATGGGTGTGTCCAGTCAGGAGAAGAAAGAACGGGAGCAGAAGTGAGGGAGCTTTTTAATGACTCGAACCCAGTCATACAGCTCGAGTTGAAGTCGAATGTCGTGTCCTTGGCCAGCAAAAGAGTCAAGGGCCTAGCAATCTTGCTAAAGTCCTTGATGAACCGTCTATAGAAACCGGCATGGCCAAGGAAGGCTCGGATGTCTCTGACGCATCTGGGAGGAGGAACATTGGAAATGACTTCAATCTTCGCTTTATCTACCTCAATGCCATTTTACGAGATGATATGTCCTAAGACAATACGTTCGCGCACTATGAAGTGGCATTTCTCCTAATTTAAAGTGTAGTTCTTGTCCTTACACCGGGTAAGGAAAGCGTCGAGATACAGTAAACACTCATAAAAGGAATCGCCGAAAATGGAGAAATCATCCATGAAGATCTCTAAGAATTTTTCCACCATGTCAGAGAAGATTCCCATCATACACCGCTGGAAGGTAGCGGGCGCATTGCATAACCCAAAGGGCATGCGACGATATGCAAACGTGCTGAAAGGACAAGTGAATGTGGTCTTCTCCTGGTCTTTTTCGGCTATGGGAATCTGATTATAGCCGGAGTAGCCATCAAGAAAGCAGTAGTACTCGTGTCCAGCCAATCGTTCAAGCATCTGGTCAATGAAAGGTAGCAGAAAGTGGTCTTTCCGCGTTGCGACGTTGAGCTTTCTATAATCGATGCATACTCGCCACCCAGTCTAGGTGCGAGTAGGGATTAACTCATTCGCCTCATTGGTTATGACCGTTATGCCCGACTTCTTTGGGACAAAATGAATCGGGCTAACCCACTGGCTATCAGAGATAGGGTAAATGATACCACTATCCAGACACTTTACGATCTCCTTTTTTACAGCCTCCTTCATGACTGGGTTGAGTCTCCTTTGTGGATCCCTGGCTGGTTTGGCATCATCCATCATGAATGTGATGTTCAACGATCAGGGGACTAATCCCCTTGATGTCCGCCATTGACCAGCCAAAGGCCTGCCTATTGCTGTGCAAGACCGTAAGAAGGGCTTTCTCTTGCTCTGGAGCTAGAGAGGCCGAGATGATAACAGGAAGGGTCTCGCTCTCACCTAAGTAAGCGTACTTAAGGTGAGACGGCAATGGCTTGAGTTCGAGCATTGGAGGTGAAACGATTGAAGGCAAGATTGGTGAAAAGGTCTCGAACTCAAAGGATTCCAGCAGAGGATCAAAATGAGTGTAAGCGACCGAGTTGGATGGTTCAGGTAACTCATCTGGAAATTCGAAGGATTCAAACTCGGGTGGTGACTAGCCAAGATTGTTCGAGAAAGTGAAACACTCGTAGTCTTTGTCGGGCGCAGAAGCAGCAGTAGGTTCAAAGAGGGACGCACTAGTGGTGTCAAGATTGCTGTGATCGAACAAAAACTCCTCGAATTCACAGTCCTCTGGGGTGATCTCCTGGATTGAACAAACGTCTAGTATATGAGCATTAGGTTCGAAGGCTGATTCCCCAACCTAAAAATGTTGAGTTCAATTGTCATGTTTCCAAAAGATAGGTTCATCGAACCATTTCGACAATTGATCACAGCATTTGAGGTTGCAAGGAATGGGCGACCGAGTATCACCGGAATTTGATTCCGGGGGTTACCTACAGGCTGTGTGTCTAAAACAATGAAGTCAACGGGGAATATGAAGTCCCCAACCTTGATTAACACATCCTCTAGCTTACCCCTAAGATGGGTGATTGATCGGTCGGCCATTTAGAGAGTACAGTGTGTGGGTTTCAGCTCTCCTACACCTAGTTGCTCATATACTGAGTACGGAAGCAGGTTAACACTGGCACCAAGATCCAAAAGTGCGCGATTGATATTCTTATCCCCAATAGAAATAGAAATTGTAGGACAGCCAGGGTCCTTCCGTTTTTGAGGTAAAGATTGGGTAAGAGCATCACTCACAGCACTAGCTAAGAAAACTTTCTTGGGTACTTGAGATTTCTTCTTTTTCGTGCACAAGTCCTTTAAGATTTTTGCGTCGGAAGGGACTGGTTGGACAACATCTAAAAGGGGAATGTTGATATTAACCTGCTTAAACAACTCCAGAATCTTCTCCATTTGTGGATTTTGTTTATTGGACCTCAACCGGTTTGGAAATGGAACGTTTTTGAAATTGGTTGAGTCTAATGTTTGTGGAGGATATTGTGGAGTTGGAACGGATCCCAGAGCTGGAGTTTTCGTGGAGTGAGAAGTGGGTCCGTTTAGAGCAGCAGAAGAAGAAAAGCCTTTTGAAGAATGAAGAATAGGCTCAGAAGATGAGGAAGGAAAAGAAGAAGAAGAAGCGGCCTGGGGTGTCATCATCTATCCGTGTCCCAATGTTGTTGTGCAGCATCCTTCCAGATCTCAATGTAGTCACAGCACTCACATTATGGTTCTGTTGTTCAAGAGCAACATGTACATTATGTGGGTGACCAGGATTTGGGAGTGGTTGAGATGGAAGCTTCCCCTTCTCTCGCTCGCTTAAGGCCGCATTCAGTTGTGCTATCAGGGATTCGATCGTTTTGATGCTTTGCCCGTGAGCGGCAGTGTGTTGCACCAAAGACTGAATGGAAGACTGGATGTTGGCGGTGGATTGAGTTGATTGCTTTACAAACGCCTCCAGACTTCATTCTAGCGAGGAAACCTTATCGTTGTTTGACGGAACAAAGTTGTTTTGAGGAAAAGAATTGTTGGGTGCAAAGTTGTTCGTCTGATTTTGAAAAGGTTGGGGTTGGAAGGGCTACTGAACTTGATGTTGAGTTTGTTGTTGCGGAGGAGGGGGCCTCTGGAAATTGTTGCCTTGGAATTGATGCTGGTTCTGATTCTAGGCAAAGTTGGGGTGGTTCCTCCAACCGGGATTGTAGGTGGAAGAGTATGGATCATTTCTTAGTCTTTGCTAAAATGCAGCATTAACCTGATTCTGTCCTTGAGATGGTGGATTGTAAAGACACTCTTCGGTCAGGTGAGATGGATCGGAACAACAAGCACAAATGGTACGAAGGGGAAGAACAGGGGCAGGGGCAGGAGATGAAAATTTGCTCTCTATCGCTTCAAGTTTTCTCGTTATTGCAGCCATTTCGGCTTTCATTGCAATAGAGATATCGAGTTGGTGAATGCCTACCCTAGACTGACCAGTAGAAGTAGAGGAGGAAGAAGAAGAAGTACTTGGTCTGGTGCTCTCCCATTGAAGCGTTTGTTCCGCAAGGTCGTCGAATAATTGCCATGCTATCTCGTCAGATTTCGATAGGAAGTGGCCTTGACAAATGGTTTCCAACAACTGCTTGGTTGCTGGATTCAGGCTCTCGTATAAAGTTTGGCAAAGTAGCCATTTCTCAATACCGTGATGAGGGCACTGAATAAGAAGGTCTTTATATCGGTCAAAGCACTTCCAAAAAGGTTCAGTAGGAAGCTGGGAAAATTGGTTTATTTCTTTACGGATCCTCACGGTTTTATGATTTGGATAGAATTTCTTGAGAAACGCTTTCACAAACTCATCCCAACTGGTTATGGAGTGGGAAGTAGTGCTATACAGCCACTTTTCAGCAAGATCGCACAAAGTGAACGGAATGACCCGTAGCTGTATAGCATCGTCTGACAGCTGGGTCGTTTTCATCATGGCACAAACATTCTGGAACTTATTGATGAAGATATAGGCATCTTCAGATTCAAGCCCATGAAATTTCGGAAGCATGTTAATGAAGTGGGGCTTAATTTCAAAATTATCCCCATTGGCCGGTGGAAGGGAAAGACAGGTAGGAAGTGCAGAGCGGGTGGGATAGAAACGATCCTGGAGCGCGATTTGCTGAGGCGCTACAACAGGCGGTGGTTGTGGGTTATTCGCATCCATAGGAGGTGGAATCAATCCCGGGGGAGTCAAAGGGATGTTTGGATTAAATCCTGACATCGCAGAAGAAGAGGTTGGTGATAGTGAAGGTGAGGATGTATGAACAGAATCCCGGTCAACGTTGGAGTTGGCCGGCAAGGGTAAGGGTGAAAAAGGCGTGGAAGGAGTTTCGACGTCTGAGTCGATCGGATGGTCGGTAGCGACTAATGTGTTGCGGACTAGACGGGCACTAGTGTCCCGAGTCCAACCGGACATACACTAAACGAGTTTAGTGTAGTCAAAGCAGAGAAGGTGAGGGTAAGAAAACGTCAATGGAGAAATACGATGAGAGGTGGGTGAAAAAATGGGATTCTAGCGACAAAGGGCAAGTTTTTATAAAAGTTTTTGTTTTGTGTGTTTTTTCTTTTTTTTTAGAAGGAGTTTTGCAGAAATATGTACGGACTTACGGCTTCACTACAAACAATCACAGAAAAAATATGCACAATCACACCTAGATCTAGGGTCAGGTAGGTCAGCTAGACAGCTCCTAACTGTTCCAAAGGGCTAGAAATAGGACCTCAAACCGCTTCTTCACTGCCAATTGCGGCCAGGTAAGTGCCAGGTGAGTGGGAGGCTCTCCACTACAAGTAGTGGACCTAATTAAATAACCACTCACCTTAGACACACTTGCCTAGACACCGCAAAGTCAGGTTAGGATAAACGATCGATGCCTACAACTAGTCCTCTGTCCTATTGAGCGCGATGTCCTTAGAGCTAAATCTAGTATATTTTAATTAAATAATGGTCAATGCATATGCCTTTTGTGATTTCTGGGGTCCTGGAAAGGGTGATGAAATCCCCACCCAATCTGGATTGGTTTCAAGCCCCTTAAAGTCCGATTAAAAATATGCAAGCAGTAACAATCAACTGCAATCAATTTTTTTATTTTTTAGCGCGGCGCAAATAATCCTGCACAAGATCAATTTTATTGGAAGGGGGAAGAGAGTTTGCGCAAAGAATGCTGCAGAAAAAATAGTTCAGTGGAGTTCAGAGGAGTGGGGAAGAAGTTTGAAATACTCACAAGAGATTTTGGTTGCTGATGTCAGCAGACGGCCGCGGTTCCGCGGCCAGACACGCGCTTATGCCGCACTTCCACGGCTAAAAAGTAAAATTAGACCTTGAGATTTCTGGACTGTGCTGGGTTGGGTGTCCTCTTCTTGTTTGGAGCTTCTGAATCTTGAATTGCTCACTGGGTCTGCTCCAGAATTTTACAGTAGACCGTTGGTTCCGTCTTGATCACCCGCGGTGTAGCCGCGAGTTATGGGTTTAACTTCCCACGTCTTTGGCACTGAACTCGACCTTCTTTTTGTCTTGCACACTTGCACAAAAACTAATCAAAAAATAACAGGATGATTTTTACAATATATTTTTTGTTTTGTTTTTTGGTTATATTTATATTCATAAATTAACCCGAAATTACACAAAGAAATAAACTACCGTCTCCCCGGCAACGGCGCCATTTGATTGTTAGAGTTTTACGTGCTTAGTTAATTACCGCAATCAAGACGGTTTCGCTACGGCGCCATTTGATTGTTAGAGTTTTTACGTGCTTATTTAATTACCGCAATCAAGAAGGTTTCGCTTGGTAGCTAGCCGGTTGAGTATGAGTCGTCCGCAAGGAGATGAGAATCTTTTTCTATGTGCTTTAACGAATTAAGTCCAAATGTCCAGGTTTGTTTGAGATTAACTATGTGCTAAAATATATATAAAAAGAGCTTGTTAGGATTAGGATTAGGTTAGTTTGAGATAGGAGTCGCTCACTTCTTTCATTGCCACTCTTAATATCGGCGTTACGGAAATCGGCAACAACGGGGATTAGCACAACTAGGAAGGAACTTGCGAGTATAAGCTAGGCTTTCCAACGCGTAGTTTCATCCCTTTGGTCCTTGTCCGTCCGTTCTTGGCTCTTAGACTTAACCTCCAGTTAATTCAACCACAACCGGTCTCACTAAGGAATCACCGCTATTATGTAGGATAGGGTGCCGTAGGGAGCGGATTGTGGTTCAATTAACGGGAGTCCGAATTAAGATGTTTGGCAAGAAAAGAGTGAGAGAGATTTCCTTCTCTCAAATTTCCCTTATCCTACCCTAACAAGTGAGAAACTACTCACCCATTACAAAAAAATGAAAAATACAACAAAAGGAGGAAGATAGAAAGAAAGAGGTTAGAAGATTACAACTAGCTATTTGAGACCTCACTTTGGCAAGGGTCAAGCTTAAGCATCATTGTTGTTAAGGATAAAGAAAAATAGAAGAAGAAGGAAACATACAACAAATAACAACAACTAGATTAGCAAATGAAAATTACAAGCAAATATAATTAACAAGGTAACAAGACAAGCATAATAAAGAAAAGAACTCTTTTATTCATCACTTCACTCATAAAAGCTCACTACAAGGTTTTAATGGAGAAAGATGAAAAGTGGAAGAAGAACTACAAAATCTATCCTAAAATTTCACACAAGAATAAGCACCCTTCACTTGGTATGGTTCTGGGCTATTTATAGGCAGGAAACTGAGACCCTAGGGCAACAATCTAGCCCTGCATGATATTACCAAAATGCCCCCAAAAAATAATCTTCCACCGAGTTAACTCGGCCGCGGATCCGCGGCCGAGTCGCCATGTTGGCCGTGGATCCGCGGCCATTTAGGGGAGTTAGCTCATCAGTTTTGGTGGGTTTTCCTGTGTTGCTGTTCTCTTCAGTGTGGTATACTTGGTTTCTCAGAATCGCTTCACATTTCTTCCAGATTTTCAGCAGATCACAAGGAGATTTGATGTGGATCTTTTGTCATGATTTTCTTGAACTCCGCGTAGATATCTTGGATCTTGTGTTGATATTGTGCTTTGTGCATGAAAATGACCATTGATTTGCCATTTTGTCCTTTAAACTGGTGTGCGGCAACATACGGATAGAGAGCGGAGACCCATATTTTATCTGTGGTTGGCAGTAATCCAGAATTTGTCGCGCTTTTCCATGAATTTCACTGTTTGGAGCTGAGAACATGTATCCTGCAATTATCTAGCAAACACGGCTCAAGAGTACCTACCTACAAGCAATGTGATAAAAAATGGGCGGTATAAAAATGCAAAAATCTGATATGAACAGTCATATGATCTGCAGTATAGAGTTTTATTTACAAACATGTATCGAAGAGCTCTCTTCTTCAGCAGAATCCTCGCAGATTTTCCTTCGGGCAGCTTGTCGTAACGGAGGTACCCTATGAAGGGTTCTCTCCAATAGGGCTCATCTTGGATGATTAGAGCTTCTTCGGCAGGATTGTTCTCTTGTTCTACGCTTCCCTTTTAACGCAAAGAGACCGGAGGTAGAATTTGCCGGTTTCTAATTATTATCAGAATTTCATCCAAATCGGGATCAGCCAGCTCCTTGGCTAAGTGAGCGATTATGTCAGCTTTTCCATTCAACACCCTAGGAACTCTCATCAGTTCAATGTGGATGAACTGTTTCATAAGCTCCATCACCCGGCTTCTGTATCGAGCTAACTCGGGTTTGTATATCATATAGTCGCCGCTTACTTGGTTGACAAAAAGCTGGGAATCTTCGTAGACTCATAGCCAAAGGATTTCCATTTCTATGGAGAGCTCCAGACCAGCTATCAGAGCCTTGTACTCATCCTGGTTGTTTGTGCGAGGCTCGGTGAGAGCAAAAGAACGTCGTAGGTTTCCCATCGATGATGTGATGAACACTAATCATATCCCTGCTTTTATCTGTGGTATGCTTGATTTGCTGGAGTCCTAATTGATGAGGATCCATCGAAGTAGAGCTTCCAACATGGCTCGTCATTCTCGAGGTGCAGCACTTGTTCGTCGGGTAACTCACAATTGAGCGGTGACCCTTCTGGTATAGGATAAGCAGTGAGAAAGTCGTCGAGGGCTTGCCCTTTTACTGCTTTCTGAGGAGTATAAATTATGTCAAATTCAAGCAGTATGATAGCCCATCTCGCCATTCTACCGGCTAGGCTTGCTTTGGTCATTAAGTGTTTGAGTGGGTCGATCTTGGAGATCCGCATAACCCGATAAGCGAGCAGATAGTGCCTGAGCTTCGTCACAGCAAATATCAGACCCAGGCATTGCTTTTCGATCGGGGAATAATTATGTTCCGCCCCAACTAAAGTTCGACTGAGGTAGTATAGGGCATCCTCTTTTCCCTCCTCGTTGTTCTGGGCAAGGAGTACACCGAGTGACTCATCTAGCGCGACAGTATAGAGAATCAACAGTTTATTTAGAATAGGGACAGCAAGCACTGTAGGGTGCAACAGGTACTGTTTGATGCTTTAGAACGCTTCTTGACATTCGGCATCCCAGACAAAAGGAGCTCCTTTCTTCATAAGTTTTGAGAAGGGCCTACATCTCCCTGATAGATTTGAGATAAACCTTCGTATATAAGCAAGCTTGCCTTGAAAAGATCTTAGCTGCGTTAGATTCTTCGGAGGGGGCATCTCCTTGATGGCCTTTATCTTGGATGGGTCAACTTCGATCTCTCGATGTCGGAAAATGAAGCCCAGGAATTTTCCCGATGACATGCGAAAAGCGCACTTTAGAGGATTCATCTTTAGATCGCATTCCCTCAATCTAGTGAGATCGGTCCTAAGATCCTGAATGTGATCGGTCTTGGTTTTAGTCTTGACGACCAAATCATCAACATAACATTCGACGACTTTATGGAATAGGACATCAAAGATATTGGTCATTGCCCTTTGATACGTAGCACCTGTGTTCTTTAATCCGAATGGCATCACCTTGTAGCAGTATATCCCGATCGGGGTTCGAAATGCTGTGTGTTTCTCATCCATGGGCGACATCCTGATTTTTTTATATCCAGACAAACCATCCCTGAAAGTGAACAGCTCATAATTTGAGGTATCGTCAACCATCATATCCATGACCGGAAGCAGAAAATCATCTTTAGGGAATGCCTTATTGAGATCCCTGAAATCGATGCAAACTCGTATCTTCCAGTTCTTCTTTTTCACTAGGACGATGCACGCGATCCAATCCACGAATTTCTCTTCCCTGATGAAGCCGACATCGATGATTTTCTTGGTTTCCTCGATGACCTTTTCTTCCAGTTCCCTTCTCATTCTTCGAGGAGCTTATTTGACTGGCTTAGCATCAGGAGATATAGCAAGCTTATGCACGTCCACTTTAGGGGAAAAGCCAGGCATTTGTTTGTACGTCCACGCGAAGCAGTTGGCGAACTCATGCAGCAGAGCGACTATATGCTCTTTCATTTCCTTTGACAAGAGTAAGCTGATGTAGGTCGGTCTTGGATTATCAGGCGTTCCCAAATTAATCTCGGTTAGCTCGTCGAAGGTTTCTTCTCCGCCATCTTCGAACTCTTGAAAAGCCTCTTCTGGCACGTCTTCATCATTTGACTCTTCGCTGGCTTCACTAATATGAATCATGTAACATGCCTTGATGTCAGGTTGAATGAAACCTATACCCCTTCTATCTGGGATTCGTCTATCGATGAGTGCTCGGACCTGAGGCGGGTGCCACAGCCCCTCATAAAACTTTTCTTCGGAGTCCGTTTAATACAATCGACATCCACAAATTTTAAAATATTCCCGCATCTCGGGTGCATAATATCTAGGGTTTAGGATGGCTCTTATGCCTCTTTTATAGGGAAGGCACGTAACGGAAAAATCGTCCGGGTGCACGACAGGATTTGACCCATAAAACAGGATGCCCTTCTGCCTATTCTTTCATCCGGGAACGTAGAAGGTTTTCAGCTGGTCCACGGTGGAGACTGACAATGCGTCGAGCTCTTTGCACATCTGCTCCGACACCCTTATGATAGCTAGGGACCCTTCTGTAACTTTGAAGGTCTGTCTTATCTTGGCTTTTTGCACGAGAGCCCGATCTGCACAGCTGTTGCAAGAAGGATCCTCATCTTCTGATTCTTCAGTGTCACTGCCTAAACGAGGGTGAATTTGGCTGTCGGATGAGCCTTCGATATCAGACTTGTCTGTATCGCTACCAAGATGAGGGTGGTTTTTATGGATGGACAGACTTCCAACGTCGAACTCATCAGTGTCACTGCCGAAATGCGGACGCGCTTAGGGTTTTTGCTTGTGAAAGTGACAGCCGGATCAGATTTACTCTTGAGTTTCGGGGCCGTTCTGTCTTTGGTCAGCTGTGGCTCATCACTTTGGAGGTTCACAAAGTACCGAGAATCCTCATATCGAACTTCATGCACACTGAACAGCTGGATGTCTCCGTCAATGCATCTTTCTTCTCCATTTTTGGTATACTACTTGCACTGACGGAGAGTTGATGGAACGATGCCGTAATCGTGAAGCCACGTCCTTCCTAGGAGAATCTTATAAGACGTGTCGGCGTCGATCACGTATATCTTGGCTTCAATTTGTAGGTCCCCGAACCTGATCGACGGAGCTATGGATCCCAGAACTTGCTGGCAATTTTGATTGAAACCTTGAATGACAATCCTTTCCCTTGACAGGTGTCAGACGTCCATTGACAAACTCTTCAGAGTCCGCAAGTTCATGATGTTCACTGAGGACCCTAGATCAATAAATATGAGATTAATCCGGTCTCCATCGCTATACTCTATCACGTAAAGTGGTCGGTTGTGCTCAGCTGTTCCTAGTAACAGGTCTTCATCTTTAAATGTGACCGCGGTTGTATACAGAGTGTACTGGGCTTCTTTCATATCTATTTCCGCAAAGCGAGCCTGGTACCGCTCGGGGTTTTGTAGAGCATGAATGAGAACATCTTTAAGCTCCTTAGATAGGAGCAAGGCATCGTAGATGCTCAGGAGAGACGGAAGCTTTTGGAGATGAGCCAAGATATTATAGTCCATCGTGGAAGGACTCGAATTTTCATGAGCCTGCTCTCTGCCATTTTCTTCATTAGCGACTTGTTTTTCCTTCCCTTTTGGGGTGTTGCCCTGATTTGGCGGTAGAACCCTGCCGCTTCTGAGCTGAATTTAGTTGGCCTTTGTGGCGAGCTCCTCGTCCTCTTCGGGAAAACAGAGCTCCTCTTCAGAGTCGCTGCCAAGATAGATGGCGTAGCTGGTCACTATAGAGATCTCTTCATTGGAGTCTTCTTCTAACTCTTCCAGAATCTCACCTGCTTCTATAAGGAAGAACTCATTCGATTGAATTAGAGTTATTTCCTTTTTTTCATTGTCTTCGAGGGAATCGATTAATTTTTGAATGATCGAATTCCCTGCAGACTCTTTTTCGCATCGAGCTGCACTTTTCTTCTTCTCGAGATTTTTGGATTTTGAGCCGAATTAGCAGCTGGAATAATGGGGTTCTTCTGCCCTTCCCATTCTGTTCTGGGATCTTTCCGAAGTAGCTTTTGCATCTTCTTCGTCTTATTAGATATGTGCGTACTCCATGGAGGCTGCGGTGAGTTAGTTTCATTTCTCAGGGAAGGGGGTTCAGCTATCTGCTCTCAGAAGGCTTCAGGTTCTGTCTGTATAAAGTTGGTGGTTGCAACTTGATTGTTCACCAACACACTCTTGGACAGCTCAATCTCTCCAGTCTTATACTGCTTCTCGACCCAGTCTTTTAAAATATAGCAATTTTCGATCGCATGGCTCACTACTCGGTGGTACGGGCAATATAGAGGATCATCGGTCATTTTTGCTTCGTGAGGTCTTTTCGACTTCGGCAATTGTAAACCGTTGTTCAGGGAACCTATGAATATCTTTCGGACCTTGTCCCTCCTGAAAGAGTAAACCTTGTTCTTTTTCTCCTGTAGGGAAGGCCCTTTTCCTCCCAGCACTGGCTTTCGAGACCGGTTGGTTTAGGACTCGCCTGTCTTTCGCTTGTCTTCATTATCGGATGCATTGAAAACATTGGTATTGTTGGAATTCTCGCTTCTACGGTTGTTTTCCCTCTTGCTCTTCCATGTCTTGTCTCTTTGAGAGTCTGGGGTAGACTCTTGGTTTGAGCGTTCCAGCATTTGTACTTTCTTGGTCAGCTCCTGAAACGTCTTGAGGCCTGCTGTACACAAGAATAGGACTATCCAATTGCTGAGGTTCCTAATGAGGAGGCTAATGGACTAGTCTACTCTAGCGGCGGTTCGCACCTGACAGTGAGATTGCGCTATCGGGCAATAAAGACCGTGTTGCTTTCGTTTTCCCCCGTATTGGTTCTCACGAGGTCAGCGATGGAGATTTTGTCACTAACACTCATGAATCTTTGCCGAAACAGAGACTCCATTTGGGAGAATGTAGTGACGAACCCGTCTGGTATGCTTGCGTATCAATCGAAAGCGACACCAGTTAGGCTGTTGACAAACTGACGAAGAAGAAGCGCATCATTGCCCCCTGTATTTCCGCACGACGCTTTAAAGTGGGCGACGTGCTGATTTGCGTTTCCCGTCCCTTCAAATCTTCCAAACTTAGGAATGACGTAGCTGCTGGGGAACTCGATGAGATTGTACTGTGCGGGATATGGTCGCCCACTACTGCCAATTTCTTTCCGAGCTTCGACTTTGGCCACCAATGTTTTAACCTTGCTGGTGACTAAATCCATTATCCGATCTTGTGTTAGATGGATGGTGCTATCTAGGGACAAGGCATCCCCAGAAGTGGAATGTGGTCGGCTTTCGTGCGGTTCGCCCAATATTGGACCTAAGAGGACAGGTATCGGTTGCTTCGGGTTGTCATCACCCGGCTCATGAGTAGAGACTTGTGCTTGATTAGGAGGTGCCCGGGCAATTTGAGCCGTGAGCTGCATCACAACGTTCGTTAAGTCGTCAATTTTCAAATAAAGCTTGGCTATCTCTTTATCTTTGCTCCTGAGCTGTTTTCAAAGCTCTTGCTCTATAGTCCTGGGGCGGAAAGCCGACTCTTCCTTGCTTTCCGAGCTTGACTCCACATGGACTAAAGAGTTCTTCTACCTATCGGCCTCATCGAGAGGGTTTTCATCGTCCAGCGGGGGTGGCTGATCTTGGGAAACGACAATCATATTCAAGCCAGATTAGGCTTGGGATGTGGTGGCCCTATCCTTATTTTTGCTGCGCAAGTTGTCGTTGGGACGCATGCCCGCTATATAGACCGTATAGATAACATACCCGGTTGTCTTTTCATTTTTGGCAGCGGATTTCGTGGACCGCTGTCATGGCCCTTCTTTTTTGGTAACAAACAATTGATTAAAGATGGCTGGCCTGACCGGCTTCTTGAGTAGTGTCGGCGCTTCTTTTCTGTATTTTCCCCACTGCTTTCACGCGGCACAGAGCGCCTGATAAACTCTTGAAGAGAAAGTGTCATGCTTTCTCTGTTGGGGCTGGGACAACTCTCTTTGTAGCATCGTTCGGACAGTTATTCCCTTGATTCTAACGGTCCTGGCGTTTTTCTGAACCCACTTCAGGGGTTCGAAAGAATTACTGACTTTTACGGCCGATTCAGCCGTCGTCACGGGATGACCCTGCTCTTGGAACCTCACAAGATTCCACTTGGCCGAAGTCCTGGCCTTTTTGTTGGTTCGATACCTGAACCGCTTCTTTCTCAACCTTTCAGTTTTAAGAACTTAGCGAGCTTCGGCCCTTCAGGAAGATGTCGTATACCGACTGACAGAGATTCCAGAGAATATACCTGCTCGCTTGATCGTCAAGGGCAACATCTGAACTTGCTGAAGCTACTTTGTGGCCCCATTTGTGTTGACGGCCTTGCCCCCAGTTGGAACAGTGGAGAGCCGTTCGAATACGGATTTGCATTTGGGGTGGGATGATCTGGTGACCACGACGTTAGGCCTCTTGCCCCTTGAGGTTGGTTTGGCCGCTTGGTTTGTCGGGACCTCTGCCAGAGGAGCGCATCTAGCAATGTAGATGACGACCGAACCAAATTGATGGTGTGGCTCCTCCCATTACCGCCTGAGACCAACAGGGAGAACCACACGAGCATTGATCTTGACTACGTACGAGATTGGGGTCGCATTGGCAGCTGAATTCATCTTGGGAGAAATCATCACTGAAATTTGATTGCTGCACGAAAGGAACATTAATTCAGTACAAACGTCGGTATATATGTTAAATGAGTTCGTATGAACGCTTGACCCAAGATATGGGAGGAGAGAAAGGTCCCACTGAGTGTGCGAATCTATAGGGTGTTTTTCATCACCCTATTGAGATGGGAATACACACGCGCTTGTCAGGTGTATACAGATTCCCCCTGCCTAAGGTAGGCCGGGGTTTATTGATCGTGGGGATCTGAATCTACGGCAGCCGCAGACTAAGCTGTCGTTAATTATCCCTCGCTTTTGGAGCGAGGGAACCTCCGATTGACGGATCGAACTGGTCATGTGAACTCAATGTGCCGTGTGTGTGTATTGTGTTTTGAAAAGGGTTTTGGATATATCGGAGGCCTTGCAAAATTTACGGGGGTCCCATTACCCAGATAGTAGGCTGGGAGTCAAGGGGGCTAGCAGCCCCCTTGCGGGGTGCGGGGCAGTGCCCCATTGAAAAAAAATTTCCAACGGAGGATGTGTTATGGGTGTGGAGTGCATGGAAAATGAGGGGTGAGGAGCGTCTTAAAGATGCGTGCATGGCACGTGGGCGCTAGACGCCCACGGGACACATACCTGGTGCATGAGCGCTTAGCGCCTGGCACCCACAGGCCATGTGCTAGGCACATGGTCGCTTGGCACCCGCAGGCAACTTGCTAGGCATATAGGTGCTTGGCTCCCGTGAGCGATGTGCCAGGCGTGTGGACGCTGGGCGCCCGTGGGTCACGTGCTCTACACATGACCGCTGAACGCCAGCGGGTCACGTGCGCGGCACGAGACCGTTGGGCGCTAGGTGCCCGCGGGTCATGTGCCTTGCATGCGACCGTTGGGCGCTGGGCGCCCGTGGGTCACGAACCCTTCACGCGACCGCTGGGTGCTAGCAGGTCACGTGGGCTGCATGCGACCATTAGGCGCTCGCGGGTCATGTGCCCTGCACGCGACCGCTGAGCACTGAGTACCCACGGACCCCGTGAGGTGCACGTGGGTACTGAGCGCCCGCTAATCACATGACCGCTGGATGCTCGCAGGTCTTATGCGCGGCACGCGACCGCTGGAAACACCAGCGGAAAAGGGGCTTAGCCCCTGGGCTGGGAGTTGAACTCCCAAGGGGCTTTGGAGTTGAACTCCTAACAGGGATTATGTGTAGATTTGGAGTTAAATTCCTAAAAAGGGTTTTGTTTATGGAGTTAAACTCCAACAGATCTTCAATGGATTGAAACTCTTAGAAATCTTTGAAGATGGTCAGAGGGTACCCCTTTCTTCTCCCATTTTGCCATGGATATTCTTTTGAGCCTTGGATCTTCCCGAAATGGGATTTTTGGAAAAGGGTCTCATTCTTCCTCCTTTCTGTTGGCTGGATCTTGAAGAAAAAGAGTGGTGAAACTAAAAAATCTCCCATTTTGGGGATTTGATGAAAGATCCGAGTTCCCCTTTATGGGTTTTATGGTGAAAAAAGTTTCTTTTTGGAAAAAGAGGGATTGAACCCTTGATTTAATTCAAAAAAAGAAAGAAGATTTAGATCCTTATGGAAAAAGAAGGGGACACAAACCCTAGAATTTGAGAGAATGAAAAGTTGTCCTTGATTTTTCATCATGTTTTCGTTTATAGGCTACACACTTTATATATAGCCCCTTGAGTCTTGCCAAATGGCACTTGTGCCACCCCATGCCTTATGTGCTTATCTTTTTTTGCACATAAGCCAGGAGGTTTACAAAATTTTGGGTTTTTTCTTATTTTACATACATTTATTATATATATATATATATATATATATATAAAAGAATTACATTAAACCAATTTATGGTTTCACTCCTTTTGTCATGGGACCGGTCCCTTTGACCTGGGCTTGGGCCCACTTGGTTTGGGGTTGACATTAATTTTGACTTGGTCAACCGGGTTGTAATTTTTGACCCCAACAAAGAGATGTCTCAAATATTCAAGTTTTCTAATATCACATACTATACAGCTAACACAAGACCGTGACAGGTTTGCGGCCCATCTCATACCGACTGCTGAGATCAGAGCACGACGATTTCAGCCGGGGTTGGACCCGGAGATCCAGGCTGCATTAACTACAGGGGATTTCCTAACCCACAACCTTGCTCTGAAGGCTGCCCGTCGATATGAGGCAGCGGTGAAGAAGAAGGGCAGACCTCAATCTTCCGGTATGAAGCGCCCTGCTACTCAGATAGCAGGAGGAGCCTCTTACAGGAAACCGTTTGTACCCAGGAGACCGGGAGTAACTTTTCACCGGCCCAGTCTATATTTCTGCTTCTATTGCAAAAGGAATGGACACCTGACGAAGGATTGTAGGCGTGCTAATCGCCTATGCTTAGTCTGCGGCTAATCCACTCACGACATTGGTGCATGTCCTCGTAGACTCAATCCGAACCTAGCTCACAGACCAGCCATCACTTATCCGCAGCGGCCGCTGTTTAGGCACCTGCTCCTCAACTTGCTCTCCAAGCTCCACCTTTTCATGGACCTACTGCACCTCCTCCTCGTCAATTCCATCAAGCACAAATGAACCTACCTCAAGGACATAGGAACGGACAGAGGAATACTCCCCCAGCAAGGAGGAATGTACCTAGGTGTCAGGCTTTCACAATGACTGTGGAAGAAGCTGAAGCCATTGGCCAAGTAATCACTGGTAACTTCCCATCATTCAAATCTATTCAATACTTACTTACATCCATATATCTGTTCATATACCTAAACATATTCCACACGACTTAGGTACAATCTTAGTAGCCTCACTCCATGCACTAGCACTCTTCGATACTGGAGCATCACATTACTTTATGTCGCAACGATTCGTCCGAATTCATGTGATTCCAATAAAGCCTCTCATATCCAGCTGGAATGTCAGTTCAGGGAACGGCGTTCTAAAGGAAACTTTGGGATATGACCTGTGTCCAGAGGTCGTCTGCAGCAGAGAATTTTATGCCAACTTCAAGGTGCTGGACATATCGAACTTCGACGTAGTCTTGGGTATGCATTGGCTAGGAACATTCTAAGCTACCATTGACTGTCGTCAAACGAGGGTAGTGTTCGAGATACCAGATCACCTGGTCTTTTATTTCAAGAGTGGAGACCAAACCCTGTAACCTAGTACTTACAAAGCTAAACCAAAGAAGGCAGTAGTTGCTACACTATAAGCTGAAGAAGACAAGCCAGAGGTACTTCGAGAGTTCGAAGATGTATTTCCTGAAGACATCTCAGGTTTGCGCCCCGATCGAGCTCTTGAATTCGGTATTGATTTAGTACCTGGTGCACCACCGGTGATCAAAGATCCGTATCGCTTAAGTCCTGAAGGATTGAAGGAGATCCGTACTCAATTGGACGAACTTTTGAAGAAAGGATGGATTCGTCTCAGTACCTCAAGTTGGGGATCTCCAGTTCTGCTTATGAACAAGAAGGAAGGTTCATACAGAATGTGCATTGACTACCGAGCTTTGAACAAAGTCACGATAAAGTACTGTTAGGTCCACGTTACCTCTCCCGGTTCTTTCGGGGTTGCGGAAACGGTGAAAAACAATTTTTGGGGTTTTGGTAACATGGACAAGAAAACCCGGATCTTTGCTAAACAACACACTAGCAACAACTACGAGTTTTAACTACTCGGTTAGGGGGTTATACCTAGTCTTGAACTCCTTCTCTTCTTGTTGTTCTCCTCCTTGCTCGCTCCTTATGGTAGTTTGAACAGCTCCTACTCCTCGTCTCCTCTTTGCCGAAGATAGATCCACCCGAGGGCCTCGAACTTGAGCTCCTACCTCAACCTAGAGGTAACTAAGGTGTTTGGTTTACTAAACCTAGTACCCTAGAATGAGTAGAGATGTGTTATGGTGGCTTTATCTAAAAAACTTATGATTTCCAACACATGGAACACTTAAGCTTTGAGAGAGGAAGAAGAAGAGCTTTTGCAAAGAGAGAGAAGAGATATGATAGAAATTAGAGCTCTCTTTTTACAACCATGCTCATATGAGAGAATAATAGATTAATAATAATAATTAAAAAGGGAAAATGTGATGGTGAGTATGGAATGACCATTATCATTTCATAATAAATGCAATTTGCAAAGATCAAGAAGCATCTTTGATATGAAATGATTATGGTCAAAATGTCAACAAGGGTCAAAATGTCAACCATGGTCAAATGGTCAACCTAACCATTACACAATAATCCTTAATTATTATTATTAATCATATTTATCATTCTCATTAGGGTTTGGAAAAAGTCAACAGTCAACAAGTCAACCAAAGTCAAATGGCCAACAACCCTAATGAGAATCCTCTGCCTCTGCCTCTATCAACTACGCATACACACCCGCAACCGCGTTCCGAGGAACACGAATACAATGAGACAAAACCAATCCCAAAACAAATACTAGTATCTGGCCTAAACCAAAGCCCACTAGTAATAACTGCCCGGTCACCAAACGTGCACAAGTGCGCGAGTGTGAACGAACACTGTCGCAAAACCATGCGACCTCTACTCTGTTTTGCCCAAAGGCGAGTAACCCTCTGTGTGGGACTCTAAAGACTCGACACTACGCTGGAAGTGGGGTTACCCACAGACCGCAAGCGGCACTAGCTGTACGTGATGGTCCCCAGGTAGATGCCGATAAGAAGACTGATGAGGTGAACCCATCCGAACTCCTACTGAGCCTGTATATGACAATCTCCATAAAGTCCGGTCTGTTCGTCTGAGAATATCGCATGGCGGGCTTAGGGGGGTGGTAAACGTCAGTCCCCTAATAGCGGTACAAGTCGTGCCGGAGTGTAGCCCAGAACACCCTGAGATATCACTGGAAACCTACCAGTATATCTCGCTAGCCCTGACCAGGGACTTTGTGTAATGGCTCTCCTAGACACAGTGCGATATCAACCCCCAATACCGGGAGAGACGAATCCTGTCTAACCGTCACTGCCTCCAATTGCTTCGGGACTGCTCCCAACTACTACCTGTTTGCACGACTCAGTAGAGCCGTGGTAGGGTAGTAATTAAAGAACAGTGGGAACACACTCGAGGCGAAGTGACAGTATCAAGTCAGCGGACTAAGCTGTACTCATGTCACCTGGGAACTGTTAACTGACGATAGGTATAATACCAACCAACAGTTCCCGACGAGTCCTGTCCAGTGTACTCGTAACCTAACGAGCACCTGCATACTATCTCCATTACGACGCACTGATGGCAGTGGGACAGACTATCTCCCCTGCTGGGAAGAGAAGCGTATGCACCAGTCTACTCTGGAGTATCGATGCCCTGTCTCGATAATCCTACGACTAGGGACCAGAATAAGGATGTGCTTATAGACTACCCAGCCCCCACTAGTGTGATCGCCATCACAACGCCGGTAGTCAAGCAAAGATCCTAAGGGCTCCATCAATATGTTTTAGCGATATGTTAAAAGAAACATATACACATATTAAGATAGAAACAAACCAAGTAGCATACTACTATATCGAGCAAGACTGTCGTAAAACCGTATATATATATCCCAAGCCTCCATAATGTATTATACAAACTAGTATTATACAATAATGGCCTCTAGGGCATACATATCTAACAATCTCCCACTTGCACTAAAGGCCAGTAATTGGTGTACAACATACCCAACGTCTGCATTAGGGCCAGCTGCTGGTGAACCGCATACCCAGTAGCTCAAAAAGTCGCTCGAAATGTGTTTGTGGGAGGGCCTTTGTAAATGGATCCGCCGTGTTGTCCTTTGTGTCCACTCTCCGTACCTCGATCTCCTGGCGATCAATGATCTTTCTGATCAGGTGATACCGCTTTAAGATGTGTCTGGATTTCTGATGGGACCTTGGTTCCTTCGCTAAAGCTATAGCTCCATTGTTATCGCAGTACAAAGGTATTGGGTCAACAATGGACGGAACCACCTGAAGTTCACTAATGAACTTCTTCATCCAGACCGCCTCTTTTGCGGTATCGCTTGCAGCAATGTATTCAGCCTCCATCGTCGAGTCTGCGACGGTATCCTGTTTGGAACTCCTCCAACATACCGCCCCTCCGTTGAGGGTAAACACAAAACCCGAGACAGATTTGCTGTCATCTTTGTCACTCTGGAAGCTTGAATCGGTAAAGAACTCGACCTTGAGGTTTCCATTACCGTAAACCAGGAACATCTCCTTAGTCCTTCTCAGGTACTTGAGAATGTTCTTCACTGCCATCCAGTGGTCCTCTCCTGGGTCTGACTGATACCGGCTCACCACGCTCAGCGCATAAGTTACATCTGGTCTTGTACATAGCATCGCATACATTATAGATCCTACCGCCGAAGGGTAGGGTATAGTGCTCATGCGAACCCTCTCCTCGTCAGTCTTAAGAGATATCTTCTTGGAGAGGGTAATTCCGTGCAATGCGGGTATGTTACCGTGCTTGGAATCCTCCATACAAAATCTCTTTAGTACGGTCTCTATGTACCTGGACTGTGAAAGTCCCAGTAGTCTCTTGGATCTATCTCTGTAGATCTTGATCCCCAGAATATACGAGGCATCACCCAGGTCCTTCATGGAGAACCGTTGTGACAAAAATAGCTATACCGATTGTAGCATAGAAATATCATTTCCTATCAAAAGAATGTCGTCCACGTACAAGAATAGGAAAACAACAGTTCGTCCTACAATCTTCTTATAGACACAAGGTTCATCTTCGTTCTTGATGAAATCAAATTCCTTGATTGCTTCATCAAAACAGATTCCAGCTCCGCGATGCCTGCTTTAATCCATAAATGGATTTAAGTAACTTGCATACCTTCCCGCTGCTCCCACTGTTTACGAAACCTTCTGGCTGATCCATGTAAACGCACTCTTCCAAACAGCCGTTTAGAAAAGCCGTTGTAACGTCCATCTGCCAGATTTCATAGTCATGGAAGGCAGCAATGGCAAGTAGGATCCGAATGGATTTGAGCATAGCCACCGGAGAAAAAGTTTCGTCATAGTCCACACCTGGTCTTTGACGAAAACCGTTTGCAACGAGTCTAGCCTTATAGGTTTCCACCTGCCCATCTACACCAAGTTTCCTTTTGTAGATCCATTTGCATCCAACGGGTTTTACCCCAGGTGGAGCAATATCCAAGGTCCACACTTTATTAGCGTACATGGACTCCATTTCGGATTGCATTGCTTCCTGCCACTTATCAGAGTCCCTACTGATAATGGCCTTCCTGAAACTGGTAGGGTCATCTTCTTCCAAGATGCAATCCTCTCGATCCTTTTCTATGAGAAAACCGTAGTATCTCTCGAGCGGATGAGAAATCCTACCAGATCTGCGGAGTGGCTGAGGTTCGTTTGGGGTTATTGAATCCTGAGGTTCTGTCAAATCTTCAGTTTCAGTTTGTGGTCGCTGAATTTCTTCCAATTCTACCGTGCTCCCACTGATTTCTTTTGCAAGAAACTCCGTTTCTAAGAAAACGGCATGCTGAGCAACAAACACCTTCTGTTCCTCGGTGTGGTAGAATAGATATCCATAACCATTCTTTGGATATCCCACAAACTTACATAAAACTGACCGTGCCTCTAGTTTATCTGGTTTATGCGTTTTAACATAAGCCGGACAACCCCATATCTTAAATCTTTTAAGATATGGCCTTTTTCCATTCCATATCTCGAACGGAGTCTTAGGCACTGATTTAGACGGAACATCATTCAATAGATATGCTGCTTTCAAAAGCGCATATCCCCAAAATGAAAGAGGTAACTCGGCACTACTCATCATGGAGCGAACCATATCCAATAAGGTACGATTCCTCCGCTCCAATACACCGTTGTGCTGTAGTGTATAAGGAGGAGCAAGCTGAGAGAGAATACCATTCACTTTTAAGTAATCTAGGAATTCCGTGCTTAAGTACTCCCCTCCTCTATCAGATCGGAGGATCTTGATACTTTTGCTAGTCTGGTTCTCTACTTCGTTTCTGAATTCCTTGAATTTCTCAAAAGCTTCAGATTTGTGTTTCATCAGATACACATATCCGAACGTAGAGAGATCGTCAGTGAATGTGATGAAGTACGAGAACCCACCCCTTGCATGTATAGACATTAGACCACATTCATCACTATGTATGAGTCCCAAGAGCTCTGTTGCTCTTTCTCCATGTCTGGTGAACGGAGATTTGATCATCTTCCCTTTGAGACAAGACTGACAAGTTTCATAAGATGAAAAATCGAACGTATTCAAGAGTCCATCTTTATGCAACTTAGACTTTTCTCTCCGATATGACCAAGTCTACAATGCCACAAGTAGGATTCATTCGTATCTAAATTCTTCCTCTTGCGTGTGTTTTGTACATTGAGAACTGTATTCTGATTTAGAACGTAGATACCATTACACAGTGTACCTTCTGCAACCAGTACCTTATGAAGGTAAATGTTCATGATATTTCTATCAAGAACAAAATTATATCCATCTTTATCTAGTAAAGAAACTGATATAATGTTGCAAACCATGTAAGGTACATCGTAGCAATCGTTCAAAATCAGAGTATTGTCATTTGGCAATACTAGGTAATATTTACCGACGGCTGCAGCATTAACTTGTGCTCCGTTCGCTACCCTGAGAGACATATCACCAGGTGCAACTTTCCTACTTTTTCTCAGTCCCTGCAATAAATTACAGATATGAGATCCTGATCCGGTATCAAGTACCCAGGAGGTAGGGCAGACCGTAAAGCAGTTCTCAATTACAAGAACACCTGAAGTAGATGCAAAACTATGCTTCTTCTTCAACTGGGTATCCTTGGAATCCATATAATCCTCTTTCCCTTGCTCATACTTATGACTGTTGTCACAAGTTAGAGCCGAACCAACGTTCCCCATCCCCGAATAAGAATTCGGATCGGTCAAGCGATGCATTTTATTATCTTGATTAGGGCATGAAATGGTTGCTACCTAGAGAGAGAGAGAAAAGAAACACTCAGCATGCGCTCTTGCAAGATTAGATTGGTTTATTAGTTTATTTAACCAGGATGGCTCCCACTGTTTCCTCAAATTCTTCTTCAAACCTTAAAAAAAGAACTAGTCAGGATTAATCGTACGTCACAATACTTGCTTAACTTTTCAGCCAGGCTAGTGTTGGTACTTCAAGGGAGGTTTTCCAACGCTTTCGCGAAGTTCCTTAATTAAGTAACCTCTTTTCCCTGGAGGCGTAAACCCGCTAACACCGTTCTAGACACCTACTTGGTTTATAGCAATGATTGTTAAGTGAAATAATCTCCCGAGAGTAATCCAACTCATCAGTGGGATCGGGATCCAACTATCATTGTGTGATGACCTAGATGGAATCCACTCTAGTCATCACACTCCATAAGGTATGCTAAATCTGCAAGTTTCAGTTTCTTTAGAAACTCCCGATGTGGTTTTTGCCCCTAACGGTTTATGACCTTGACTAGGTCAACAAACCATAAACCGTTAGTCAAGTTCTACCCGTCATTATCCTGATTGCATTAGACCCACCCGTACGTGCCCTTGACTAGGTCAACAAGGCCGCACGACTGTCCTAACCAATCCCATTTGCAATGCACAGAAAAATATCATCTAGCTACCGTTCACTATGCCTTGACTAGGTCAACAAACGCAGCACGAATACTAAATAATACCAATCCGAAATGACGGAGGGCTACGGCTGGGTTTTGGCGAAAAACCCGTTAACGTAATGAACTTGATATCGTTGAAGGAATATGATTGCCTTTTTGAAAATATAGTGGCGAAAACTTTTGCTAAAGAGGTCACTCCCTTTGAAGGGATCTCGGCTCTTTCCTCGTCGAATGAGGCGCAGGATATTCTAAACTGAATACCTCGATGCAAAGCAAGAATAATCGACTATAGTGAAGTTATTACCCTGACGCAAACTTTTGTCCAAAGGGTCACTCCGGATGAAGGGATCTCGGCCCTTGCCTCGTCGAATGAGGTGCTGGGCATTCATAACCGAATACCTCTGTGCAAAATAAAAGTGAACGTCCTTACAATAACAGCTTTTTGAAAATTGTTCCAACAACGTCTTTTAGGTTTATTTTCTTGCATTAATTTAATGCGTCCCATCAATTAATCCTACCATTGCAGAAAAAAACGAAAATATGACGTACGCTTATGCCATCCGCATTTGCCACGGGGTCCCGTCATCACCCGTTAGGTTACTTAACTAACGACAGAGCGGGGGCTGGACTAGCGCGGATGCAAAACATAAGCAACGCCTAAATAGATATCATATATAGATATATACACATTCGTCAGATGCAATGATAGCCATTCCAGATCACAGATGAACACTTTGGATATACTAGGAATCTGCATTTCGTTCGAGCCTGCAACGAAAGACAGATTACACGGTCGCGATGAATAGCCAAAAACTCCACCCTAGACCCCTACGGGTGCGGCAAACTATCCGCCAAATATCCGAAGAGAAGCAACCTCCCTCAACAACGTGAGTAGGCCACTCGGCACTTCGAGGTACCCGGTAGTTTGTGCACCCCTCCTTGGGTCTATCCTAAGAGCAAAAACAGTAAAAAGAAATTATACAATGGCGGCTACAACCTCATCCCGGATGTGCGGCCATACAAATAATATTACATCAATTTACATATTACATGAACTGAAAGATAAAGAAAACTCTCATCTCACAACCCCCCGGCTATTCATCCGCGACAATCCAACGAATTCATATACACAAACCATCAACATTACAGATCACAGATATGTATAACCCCCACTAATCGACGTATAGCGATTAGCAGACGTTCAATACATATATCACATCACAGATACAACCTATTAGCCAAAGTCTACAGAAATTCGATCGAAATACGGATTTGTAACCACCCCCAAAACAAATTTTTTTCTCTGGAAATTCTGGGCAGAAACAAACCATCCTAAAAATCCCAAAACACCATTATAAAAACACTGCAAGAAGTTTGACCCACGGCCGAGTCAACTCAGCCGCGGATCCGCAGCAAGAGCATGCTCTTGCCACGGTTCCGCGGCGGATTAACCGACTCACTCGACCAAATTTCTTGAGTGTTCTGTAAAAACCCTGAGCCGATTTTTAGTATGTGATTTATTATTTTTTGAGCAGAAATAAAAATCGGCAGAAAGTTAACACGAATACAATGAGACAAAACCAATCCCAAAACAAATATACTAGTATCTGGCCTAAACCAAAGCCCATTAGTAATAACTGCCCGGTCACCAAACGTGCATAAGTGCGCGTGTGTGAACGAACACTGTCGCAAAACCATGCGACCTCTACTCTGTTTTGCCCAAAGGCGAGTAACCCTCTATGTGGGACTCTAAATACTTGACACTACGCTGGAAGTGGGGTTAACCACAGACCGCAAGCGGCACTAGCTGTACGTGACGGTTCCCAGGTAGATGCCGATAAGAAGACTGATGAGGTGAACCCATCCGAACTCCTACTGAGCCTGTATGTGACAATCTCCGTACAGTCCGGTCTGTTCGTCTGAGAATATCGCATAGCGGGCTTAGGGGGGTGGTAAATGTCAGTCCCCTAGTAGCGGTACAAGTCGTGCCGGAGTGTAGCCCAGAACACCCTGAGATATCACTGGAAACCTACCAGTATATCTCGCTAGCCCTGACCAGGGATTTTGTGTAATGGCTCTCCTAGACACAGCGCGATATCAACCACCAATACCGGGAGAGACGAATATTGTCTAACCGTCACTGCCTCCAAGTGCGTCGGGACTGCTCCTAACTACTACCTGTTTGCACGACTCAGTAGAGCCGTGGTAGGGTAGTAATCAAAGAACAATGGGAACACACTCGAAGCGAAGTGACAGTGTCAAGTCAGCGGACTAAGCTGTACTCATGTCACCTGGGAACTGTTAACTGACGATAGGTATAATACCAACCAACAGTTCCCGACGAGTCCTGTCCAGTGTACTCGTAACCTAACGAGCACCTGCATACTATCTCCAATACGACGCACTGATAGTTGTGGGACAGATCATCTCCCTTGCTGGGAAGAGAAGCGTATGCACCAGTCTACTCTAGAGTATCGATGCCCTGTCTCGATAATCCTACGACTAGGGACCAGAATAAGGATGTGCTTATAGACTACCCAGCCCCCACTAGTGTGATCGCCATCACAACGCCGGTAGTCAAGCAAAGATCCTAAGGGCTCCATCAATATGTTTTAGCGATATGTTAAAAGAAACATATACACATATTAATATAGAAACAAACCAAGTAGCATACTACTATATCGAGCAAGACTGTCGTAAAACCGTATATATATATATATATATCCCAAGCCTCCATAATGTATTATACAAACTAGTACTATACAATAATGGCCTCTAGGGCATACATATCTAACAAGTACAAGTATTCTCTACCGCGAATCGACGATTTATTAGATCAGCTAAGTGGATCTTGCGTTTTCTCAAAGTTAGATCTTCGTTCGGGTTATCATCAAGTGAAGGTCAAAGAGTCTGATATTCCTAAGACGGCATTCAGGACTCGCTATGGTCATTATGAGTTTCTCGTGATTCCATTTAGAGTGACCAATACACCAGCCATATTCATGAATCTAATGAACCTAGTTTTCCGAGAGTACCTAGACAGATTCGTTGTCATTTTCATCGACGACATCCTGGTATATTCAAAGAATCGGAAAGAGCACACTGAACTTTTGAGGATTGTCCTGGAGACATTGCGACAGCATCAACACTATGCCAAGTACAGCAAGTGCGAATTTTGGCTAGATCAAGTCGGATTTCTAGGACATATCATTTTAGGCGAGGGAATTTCTGTGGATCCAGCTAAAGTATCAGCAGTAAGAGAATGGCCGACACCAAAGACAGTGAAGGACATTCGAAATTTCTTGGGATTAGAAAGATACTACCGAAGATTCATAGAAGGCTTTTCGAAGATTGCAACACCCCTAACCAAGCTCACATGTAAAGATGAAGCATTCGTGTCGTCAGAAGCATGTGAACAAGCTTTTATAGAATTCAAGTAAAGATTGACATCAGCTCCTATCCTTGTAATACTGGACCAATCTGGAGGTTTCGTTGTGCATTGCGATGCATCCGATAAGGAATTAGGATGTGTTCTACATCAGCATGGTAAAGTTGTAGCTTTTGTGTCAAGACAGCTGAAGATTCATGAGCGCAATTATCCAACACATGATTTGGAGTTGGCGGCCGTTATATTTGCACTGATGATTTGGCGTCATTATATGCTTAGAGAACAAGTAGATATATACACAGACCACAAAAGTCTGAAATATGTGTTTACTTAGAAAGAGTTGAATATGCGGCAGAGAAAATGGTTAGAACTTATGGCGGACTTCGACATCAACCTACAATATCATACATGGAATGTGAAGGTAGTTCCTGATGCACTTAGTCGCCAGCCTCTATCAATGAATCTCACCACACAGTGGAAGCTTTAACAAGAATTACACAAGATGGAGATAGAAGTGGTTATGCAAGGTAATACTTCAAAGTTGATGAACTTACAAGTTCAGTCTATTATTGTCAATCAGATCAAAGCAGCTCAAGCAAGTAATACCAAGTTGTAAAAGATCAGAGAACAAGTAGAAACTGGACTTAGAATAGACATCATCATTCACGAAGATGGATCTCTGAGATACGGAAGCAATTGTGTGTACCACAAGGTTCTGTTCGGGAAGAGTTGATGAAAGAAGCTCACAGCTCTCCATACTCAGTACATCCTGGTGGTACAAAGATGTACAAATATCTACGTCAATATTACCGGTGCATGGAATGAAGCGTGAAGTAGCCAATAGAATAGCCAAATGCTTGGTGTGTCAGCAAGTAGAAGCTGAACATCACAGGACTGCTGGTTTACCTCAACCATTACCTATCCCAGAATGGAAGTGGCAACACATCACCATAGACTTCATGGCTGCACTTCCTCGCAGCACGAAAGGTAACGATGCGTTATGGGTTATTATGGATCGACTCATAAAGTTGGCTCACTTCATCCTATTTCGAGTTGGCCAATCTATCGAGACACTAGCAAAATACATGGAAGTAAGTAAGAATCTATGTAAGATTTAACTCTTCATAGTGTACTATTTCTGATATCCATGAACTCATGCAGGAGATCATGAGATTACATGGAGTACCGGTTTGCATTGTCTCCGATCGTGACACCAGATTCTAATCACAGTTTTGGTAGAGTCTGCAAGCTAGCTTGGGAATGAGTTTGAACTTCAGCACAGCATACCATCCACAAACAGATGGACAATCTGAGAAAACAATTCAAATCCTTGAAGATATGCTAAGAGAGTGTATGTTAGACTTCGGAGGATCGTGGGAAGATCACCTACACTTTGTGGAGTTTTCATACAACAGCAGTTACCAAGCGAGTATTAGAATGGCATCCTTTGCAGCTCTCTATGGAAGGCAGTGTCATTTACCATTAAGTTGGGATGACATCGAAGATAGGGAACTTCCTGGACCAGAGATGATCGTGGCGACTGTGGACGTAGTTCGCACGATCAGGGAAAGAGTGCGCGTAGCACAAGACCGACAGAAGCACTGGGTTGATGCAAAGCGCCGACACTTAGAGTTCCAGCCGGGATATCATATGTTCTTAAAGATATCTCCAAATCGTGGAGTAATTCGATTTAGTAAGAGGGGTAATGTCATGCCCCGCTTCCCGGTGTACGGTCAGGAGACGTGACTAGGCCCGCGATGTATTTACTCAGAAGTAAACACGTTAAGCATAAATAAGCAATATAATATAAATGTACACAAGAAAGACATGAGATGTAAATAAACATCAACTTTTTTATTTATTAAACATTCTTTACAGTACAACTGAAAAGTAAATAAAATGTGGAAAGCAATGCCTAAACAATGGCATGAACTGAAAGTAAAAGTATATACAATTGACTAGAGCTCCGGGTCCTCGATGAATTGCTCCAAGTCTTCTGAGCTATGCCCGATCTCCAGAGAGTCAGTTCCTCCTGACAACATTCCAAAGAAAGAATAGAAAAGGAATGTTGTCAGCGAACAATCGCTTGGTAAGACCCAAAGAGTTAGTAATAGACTAAACAGGTAAAGAGAATATATCTGGTATAATGTATGATTGTTATGTTAAAGCTGTTGTTTGTAGCTTAGTACCGAATATGCCAGTGTATACGAGAGGAGTTCAACTATTCTGTGGACTAAAGTATACGGAGCATAAGGAACTGTTAAGCCACGGGACAACAACAACGGTATTCAGGTTAAGTATATTAAAGTGACCGTCATCGTGCCACTTTTAACACATTCCGTACCAATCTACCCCTTAGAAAAACCCTGTAATGTTTATTGTATTGTTTATAGCTGTAAGGCTTCCCAAAACCATGATATTAATTGCTCATGTAAATGGATAAAGATGTAAACGGATAGTCATGTGATCAAGTCAATGTATATCCATGGTTCGGTCAGTTCAAGTCATGTTGATATAGATAGTATTCTGGTATTCATGCTCAAGTTGCAGTATATATGGATTCATGTTGTATTGGAGTTATATTTGGATTTTATTCATGTTTAGATTGTATTCCGATTAGAATGAGACTTTGTCTGAGTCAGACACTTAAAGAGAATTTGATTCTTGAATTAGGTTTTGGAGTTATCGATAACTACTGCAGATGGACGACAGGATTTATGACTTTTTCCAAGCCAATTACCATTGATAACCCCGTTTTAGTTTTCTACCTTAAATAGGCAAGCACCCATTTTCTCCGGCTCCGTGAGGCTCAAGAGAATTGGTCCCGCTTAAACATATATTTACTAGGGTCCTTATTGTAAATTAATAAACTTGAAGGGGTTTTATGAAAAATAGTTTTGATAAAGTTTCAAAATAAAGCTCAAGCATTTATTTATCATATTTAGGGTTTCCATGGATGTAATTTTTAAAAATGAAGTATTATAATGATTATAAACCTAGATTGAATAGTATAGGGTATTTTAGTGTAAATTGGAATTGTATGGATTTGTGATGGTATATTCATGAAATTTGTGATTCTTGTGTTGAGAAAACAAGGAATTTATTATAAATATAAAATAGATGTTTTGATAATATATATATAATTATTAAAAATAGAATTTATTTATTAAATAGAAAATCATGTTTTCTTAAAAATTGTATTAAAAATTCCATCGAGATCGGATGCTCCGTGAGGAGGTCTGCATCTTGCTCTAATAGTCCCAAGGATGTGCAATAACCCGCAAGCCTTAATTGCAAGGAATTTAATTAAAACAATCTTAAACAATACGGTCTTATTAGTTTAACATATTTTATTGTAAAATTGTATTTATCTCACAAAATATTATTCCAAAAGCCATCGTGCTATATCATGATGAGTGTTGTGATGAGATAGGTTATTACCTCGTGAGTTTTCTAAAGGTAATATGAGCAAATATGATGAAATGATGCTGTAAGTAAACTTTATGGTATTTAACCGTAAAATCGAAATAAAAGTTGTATAACATTGTATTTAGAATTGAAACTTGTTCTAAATGTTTGTTTTAAGATTACTAAACAAGATGTAACAATATAGATATTTGGTTATTAAGAAAAGTTGTGTTTTTAACAAAATTAGACTCGGAAGTCGGAATAACTCCGCTTCCGATGAGTTTTGAGAAAATAATTCTTTTAATAGAGAAGAGAGGAGAGGAGAGGGGACTTACTGGATTAGATGAGAGAGGGGAGGTAGAGGAAGGGTTTGAGAGATTCGTGTAGTCATGGTGTCGCCGGATTTGTCCTGAGTCGTCGCCGGAAGATGACCTTGGGCTAACTCCACTTGTACAACTAATATGACTTGGAAAAATTTGAGAGTTTTGACAATGGATTTCAGAATAGAGAGGGCTACGTATGGGGTGGTATTTATAAGATAGAATTAGGGTTTAGGGAATTGAAGAATGGAATTAAAATGCATTAAAACATTGGATTGATGGGTGATTTTAATTCTCTGTTAATTTGCAAGAAATTCAAACAGAAGAGGAGTAGTGGGGGGAGGCCAAAGGGTTAGGGTTTAAATTTTGGAGGCATTTGCGACGGTTGGGACCGGCGGCACAGGCCCAAAATGAATCCTCGTCGGTCGTTTGGAGGGGGTGGGGCTTGGATTCTTTCCACGTGTTGGTGTCTGCTCATATATCAATTTCCACATGTTTGATTTTAGTGATTTTTCATTTTTATGTGTATTGTACGCGTAAACTTTTGGGCTTCCAAAAATTTTAAAAGAAAAATCATTAAAAATAATATATGGCTGATAGGATTCGAACACAGGGGATATGTCATAGCAGTGCAAGGAATTAGCAGTGAGCTACAAGTTCTTTCTTGCTGTTGAAAATCAAATTAAATACTTATAGCATACTCAGTGTTGCAAATACTCCATTTAGTACTTTAACTTTAAACAAATTTATGTACATTAAAAATAGAGTCATTACAGGTAAGCTCAGTCCGAGATATGTTGGACCGTTTGACAAACTCGAACGAGTCGAAGAAGTGGCTTATCGTTTGGCACTTCCACCCTCATTGGAAGGAGTGCACAATGTATTCCACATATCCCATATTCGAAGATATGTGAGCGACCCCAGCCATATTCTTGATCACTCCGAGCTCATTGTACAGACAGATTTATTTTGTGAGCAACAACCCGTTGAGATCCTGGAAAGAAAAGTAAAGTTATTTAGGAACAAAGAAGTAAACTTGGTCCGTATGATGTGGAGAAAAAATTCACTAGGAGAATCAACATGGTAAAGAAAAGACGACATGCGTGCAAGATTCTCTTACTTGTTTGTAAACTAATTCTCAAATAATTGTAAATTTCGAGGACGAAATTCTTGTAAGGAGGGTAGAATATAACTACTCCAATTTCATTGTACATAAATTTTCAAATTAATGTACAGAATAGAGTTTTAAGCCTGAGCATAAGTTATAAATTTAATTTGTTTAAGAACAGCAAGAAAGAACTTGTAGCTCATTAGTAAAGCCTTACACTTCTGTGACATAGCCCCTGTGTTCGAATCCCATCTGCCACATATATTTTTACTGATTTTTATATTAAAATTTTTGAAAGCCCAAAAACTTACACGGGCAATACACGTAAGAAATGAATAGCCAGAAAATCAAATATGTTCAAAATGTTATTAAATACGAAAGGGACACGTGGCATGAATCCCAGCACCCAAATCCCTAAGATGGCCGGCGAGATCATCTCTTGGGCCGGCGGCACCGGGCTCAACCGTCGGTAATGCCCCCATTCTTTGCACCCCAGTCTTTTGTCCTACCCCCACTACTCCAGTACTGTTTGAATTCTCTGCCTTTATCTAAAGAGTGTTAATTCACTCATAAATCCTGTTTTGAATTCTCTCTACATTCTCAAAACCCTAATTCCATCCTATAAATACCACATCATATCCTAGCCCTCTTCATTCTGAAATCTATTGTAAAAAATTCTCAAATTTTCAAAGGCAAAGAAGAGTACAAGTGGAGTTAGCACAAGGTAAAGTTCCGGCGACGATTCGAGATGATTCCGGCGACCCCGCGACCCTACGAAGCTCCCAATTCTTTCATCAACCTCTCCTCTAAACCCTAAGCTAGTAAGTTCCCTATCTTCTCTTCTTTTCACATCTCATAACTTTTTCTTTTCAATGATTTCGGTATGTGGAGTTATACCGACATTCATTTCTAAAACTTTTTAAACTAACAACATTTCTTAAGAACTAATTATCTAAATCATTATACTCTGTTTGTTAAACATTAAACAATAATTATAAACAAGTTTCATTTCAAAACTCCATATAAAACAACTTTTATTACACTTTTACATTTAAATACCATAAAGTTACATATGATATCTTTTATCATTTTTGCTTGTATTACCTTTAGAAAATCTCACGAGGTAATGACCTACCACTCACAACACGCATCATAACATAGCACGATTATCTTTTAACAATATATATTTTGGGACAAATACGACTTTTACATTAAAATACCATAAAATATTAAAACCCGTATTCTTTAAATTTTATTATTTAAATTCTTTGCAATTATGACTCTACAACCCATTTTGGGGAATCCGATTCGGTTGTTTCAGCTTATCGTACATCTATCGGACTAGTAGGGCGAGATGCAGACCTCCTCACGGAGCATACGATCTCGATGGAATTTTTAATACAATTTTTAAGAAAAATGTGATTTTCTATTTAATAAATAAATTTTATTTTTAATAATTATATATAAATATTCTCAAACCATCTATTTTAAATATATAATAAATTCCATTTTTTCTAGACAAAAGAAAAGAATTACAGGTTTCATGAAAATACCATCAAGAATCCATACAAGTCAACTTTACAATAAAATACCATGTATTATTCAAGCTAGGTATTTATTTACTAAAATACCTTACTTTTAAAAATTACATCCATGAAAATCCTAAATACGATAAATAAATACTTGAGGTTTATTTTGAATGTATACTAAAAATATTTTTCATAAAACCCCTTCAAGTTATATTAAATTACAATAAGGACCCTAGTAAATATAGGTTAAAGTGGGACCAATTCTCTTGAGCCTCAGGCAGCCGGAGAAAATGGGTGCTTGCCTATTTAAGATAGAAAACTAAAATGGGGTTATCAATGGCAATTGGCTTGGAAAAAGTCATAAATCCTGCCGTCCATGTGCAGTAGTTACCGATAACTCGTAAACCTAATTCAGGAATCTAATTCTGTTTAAGTGTCTGACACAATCTGAGTATCAGTCTAATCTGAATACAATCTAAACATGAACACAATCCAATCTTAACTCAAATATATCATGAATCCAATCTATACTTGAACTTGAACATGAATACTAGAACTATATCAAACATGCAACATGACTTGACTTGACCTAACCATGGATATATCTTGACTTGACTACATGACTATCCATTTACACCCGATCCGTTTATATGAACAACTTATACCAAGTTTTTGGCAAGTCTTATACAATAAATCATTACAACCAATACAATACACATTTACGGGGATTTTAAGGGGTAGATTGGTACGGAATGTATTAGAAGTGGAATGAGATGGTCATTATAATACAAATAACATGAATATCCGTTGCCGTTGTCCCGTGGGTTTTAATGGGGCCTTGTACTCCATATGCCTTAGTCCACGGAGAAAGTTGGACTCTTCTCATATACACTGATATATCTGTACCAAGCTACAAACAACTACGTTAGTATACCAAAAACAGATAAATTATCAGATCTATTCTTTTTACTTAATCTATTTCTCTTTTGGGACTTACCGAGCGATTGTTCGCTGACGACATTCCTATCTCTTCTTTCTTCCTATCTCTTCTTTCTTTGGAATTTTGTCAGGAGTACCCGACCCTCAGGAGATCGAGCCCAGCCAGGACGATTTGGAGCACTTTACTTAGGATTCAGAGTTTTAGTTCACTTGTACTTACTTTACTTTCAGAACATTTGCCATTATTTAAGCATCGCTTTCCAACATTGTAATTACTTTCCAGTTGTATATAAAGAATGTTTAATCAATAGAAAGTTGTTGTTTATTTATATCTTGTCATTTCTTATGTATATTTATTATATTGCTTATTTATGCTTAACTTATTTACTTCTGACTAAATACGTCACGGGCCTCGCCACGTCTACTTCCCCGTATACTAGGAAGCGGGGCGTGACACTTATTTAATAGGTATACAGCAGTTTGTAGTGCATAACCCCTGATGGAGGGCGACAACTTAGCATTACTCAACGTAGAACACACCATATCTAGTAAGGTATGATTCCATCTTTCTGATACACCGTTGTGTTGTGGTATGTATGGAGGAGTAAGCTGAGAGAGAATTCCATTCTCTTTTAGATATTCCAGGAACTTAGCACTTAAGTATTCACCACCCCGATCTGATCGGAGCATCTTGATACTTTTGCCTGTTTGCTTTTCTGCTTCATTCTTTTACTCTTGGAATTTCTCAAAGGCCTTGGATTTATGTTTGATTAAGAATAGATGTCTATACCTTGAGAAATCATCTGTGAAAGTAATGAAGTAGGAATAGCCACTTCTTGCATGCGTAGACATTGGCCCACACACGTCGCTGTGTATGAGCCCTAGAAGCTCAGGAGCTCATTCTTCGTGTCAAGTGAATAGAGTTTTTTTCATCTTTCCTCTGATACATTATTAACAAGTTGCATAAGATTGATACTCAAACGGATCTAAGTATCCTCCTTTATGAAACTTAGTCAGCCGTGTTTCATTGATATGGCCAAGTCTACAATGCCATAAGAAAGCTTGGTTTGATTTTGAAGTCTTTCTTTTTAGTGTGTTTTGGACGTTGAAAACTTATGTTGATTGAGAATGTATATTCTGTTATTAAGTGTACCCGACCCAACCATTTCATAATTTAGGTGAATATTTATAACATTGCTTTCAAGTGCAAAATTATATCCCTCATTTGATAACAAAGATACTAATATAATATTACACATCATACTAAGTACAAAAAGCAGTTACGCAATAACAAACTATGTCCACTCGCCAATCAGATGAGATATTCTCCTACCGCAACAGCATCCACACTGGTTTCGTTGCCAACCCTGAGGTTCATAACACATTGCCTCAAAACTCTACGGCTTCTCAGCGTTTGCAATGAATTACAGATGTCAGATACTGATCCGGTATCCAATACCCAGGAAGTAGAGTTTATAGAGAAACGGTCAATCATGAACACACCTGAAGCCGAAGCCACAACTTGCTTCGTCTCCTGATTCTTTACTTTTAGGGCCCAGCAGTTCTTCTTCTAATGTCCTTTTTTCCGACAATAGAAGCATTCTTCATTTGCGGCTTCCCCCAATTCTTTTCCTTTCTCTTTCCCTGCACCTTCTGCACACCTCCCCTCGGTTTGGAGGGGGCCTTCTTCTTCTTCCCCTTGGCCTTGTCCTTGTCCTTGGATTTAGAAGAAGAAGATTCCCCAATAAACAGAGCGGGTGTTTCCTTGATTTTCTTCAACGTGCCCTCTGCCACCCTCAGTATGTTAAGGAGCTTAGGAAGTGACACTTCCATCTTTTGCATATTGAAATTCAATATGAATTGGGCATAAGTGGAGGGAAGGGACTATAGAATCAATTCGATATAAAACTCATTCTCCAACGTAGTTCCCAGGTCCGCGAGCTCTTCTATGAGAGAAATCATCTTTAGGACGTGGTCCCCAACAGATGATCTGATAGCCAACCTCACTTAAAAAAATTTCTTCGAGGTCTTATATCTTGCGATACGAGATTGCTCTCCATATAAATCTTTGTTATGGAGGAAGATGGAAGCAAGGTCCATCTTCTCGTGCCGCCTCTGATGTTCATTATCCATGGAGGCCAGCAAGAGGCACTTGGCTTCGCGCAATCAAGATCTTAGGTCTTACGGACCTCAATGTCCGCGACCGAGGATTCTGAACCGAGAACAGGGGGAGCTTTCGTCGTGAGGATGTATGCGACCTTATCATATGTAAGGGCCATATGGACATTCCTAAGCCAGTCTTTATAATTTGGTCCAGCGAGTTTATTTTTATCTAGTATTAGCTAAAGTACCGTCATGGTCGCTGCAATTAGGAGAGAGAAAAAAGAAACACTCAGATGATGCTCTTGCAAGTTTGGATTGGTTATTAGTTTATCTAAATAGGATGGCTTCCACAGTTTTCTCGAATTCTTCTTCAAACCCTTAAAAGAAGAATTAGTCAGGATAAATCGCACCTCACAATTCTTGCTTAACTTTTCAGCTAGGCTATTTTCGGTACTTCGAGGGAGGTTTTCCAACGCTTTCGCGAAGTTTCTTAATTACATAACCTATTTTCCCTAGAGGCGTAGCCCCGCTAACACCGTTCTAGGCACCTACTTGGTTTATAGAATTTATTATAAAGTGAAAAATTCTCCCGAAGAGTAGCGGATACTCATAGTAGGATCAGGACCCAACTATCTTTGTGTAATGATTTTGAACGAAGCCTACCAAAAACACCAGACTCCAGAAGGTATGCAACACTAGCATGTTTTCTGTATTTTTGAAACTCCCGATGTGATTTTTGCCCCGAGCGCTTATAAACTTGACGAAGGTCAAAATATCATAAGTTGTAAGTCAAGTTCAACCCGTCATTGTCCAGATTAATATAGACCCATTCGTACAAGCTCTTGACGAAGGTCAAAACGGTTGTACGCATGTCCTAGATTAATGCATCTATCTATACTACAGATAAGTACCCACCATCTACCAAACACTATGCCTTGGTGAAGGTCAAAACACATAGCATGAATACTACTAGATACCTATCTGAAATGACAGAGGACTACGGCTAGTTTTGGCGAAAACCGTTAATGTAATGAAATTGATATAGTCGAAGGAACCGAATAGCTTTTGAAAAGGAGTGGTTTAAGCTCCACTTTTAAAATTGCTTTTTGAAGAAAACCGAGTGGTTTTGTAATTGTTCCAACGAAATCATATTTTAGGTTTATTACATTTCATTAATCAAAATTAATGCGGTCCCATCAATTAACTTTATCATTGCAGAAAAGAAACGAAAATAGAACGTACGCTTATACCATCCGCATTCGCTACGAGGCCCTATCATACACCGTTAGGTTACTTAACTAACGGCAGAGCGGGGGCTGTACTAGCGCGGGTGCAAAACATAAGCAATATTTATTATATATATATAATATATATATATATATAGCCATTCATCTCATGCAATGATATTCATTCCAGATCACATACCATAGTATCACAGATGAATATATTGGATATACTAGGATATCCGTGTTTCGTCCTAGAATGAAAAACGGATTCCACAATTGTGATGAATAGCCAAAACCCCACCTTAGACCCCTACGGGCGCGTCAAACTACCTGCCAAATTCCCGAAGTGAAGCAACCACCCTCAATGAAATGAATAGGCCACTCGGCACTTCAAGAACCTGGTAGTTTGTGCACCCCTCCTTGTGTCTATCCTAGGTGCAAGAAAAATAAATGAAATAATACAATGGTGGCTACAACCTCAACCCGGATGTGCCCCGCAAAAGAATATTACATCAATTTTACAAATATACATGAATGAAAGAAAAGAACACACTTCTCACATCCTCCCGTCTATTCATTCACGACGATCCAACATTTCATATACAAAAACCAACAAGATACAGATATGTGCAACCCCCACTAATCGATATATAGCAATTAGCAGACGTTCAGCAACACATATACAATCACAGAAACACAGATTAGTCAAGAACTTAGAATTTCGATCGATAATCATTTTCCGTGTTTATCATATACACAAACCATTACACAAAAAAATCTGGGTAAAAACCAAATAGATCAAAAAATCATATTTCCAATAACTAGAACCACAGAAAAAATTAAGAGTGAATCGGTCATGACTCGGCCGCGGATCCGCGGCTAAATGACATGTTTGGCCGCGGTTCCGCGATCTAGTTGAGAGATTATGAGCTCGAATTTTTTTCTTGTTCTCAAAAAATCCTGCATGTATTTTTAAGGTCACTAAAATGATTTTTTGAACAGTTTTGAAAATCGACAGCAAGCATGTAATGGAAATTTAATTTTTGGACATTTTTCCGCCGATCGAACTTCTTACCACTTGCTAACTAGCTAGTTAAGGTTTAAGTGGCTCTGATACCAGTGTAAGTCGATGTCGCACACCCCGCGGCTTCTTGGGGAGGCGGAATACACAAAAAAATATTTTTCAATATTTTGCAACATCGACCAAACAACCAAGATCTTTCAGAAACCCTAACTAGCTATACTACAAAGAGGTTTTAACTACTCGGTAAGAGTTTTATACCTCAAGAGTTCAAGTCCTTTGGGTCTTCTTCTCCTCTTCTTAAGCTCCTAGATGGTTTGTAACAAACTCGGGCATAGGCCTCCTTTGTGTCGAAGATGATCCACCCGGGAGTCTTTGGTTCAAACTTCAACCTCAAGAATGAGATAACTAAGGTATCTAGTTTGTTAATCTAGATATCTTAGGAGATGTAGAATGTTAACTAGACTATTTTATCTCAAGAAGCGCTAGGATTCACAACACATGTGAGGGTTAAGGTTTGAGGAAGAAGGAGGAGAGAAAAATGGAGAGAGAAAGTGCAAACATAAATGAGCTAGGTTAAGAGGCAAGTGAGGAATGGCTAAGTCATTCACAATAATCAAGCATGAAATATTTTCAATAGAAAATTAGCAACCATTCTTGAATAGTAAAGTCAAATGCAATAAACAAATGAATTAGCCATTCTTCAACCATGCCTCAAATATCTCCATTTTCCATCTCATTAATCTATTTCCAAAAATAGATAAATGCAATAATGAGGTATCCCCTTCCAAAAGCATCTCTTGTGAAATTACAAGAATGCCCTCACCGTATATACATACCCGTATTCGTACTGCAAAAAATATGAATACAATAAGATAATAATAATCCAATAATACAATACTAGAATCTGGTTTAAACCAAAGCCTACTAGTATTATCCATCCGAACAACATCCGCGTAACCAGTACAGGTATATGATCGAACCCTGCACGTAAAACCGTATGGACTCTATATCGTTTCTCCTGAACCAGAGAAACCCTCTGTGTGGGACTCTAAAGACTCGACAGTACGTTGGCAGTGGGTTTAACCACAAGTCCTTCAGTGAAACTAGCTGTACGTAACGGCTACCCAGGTACTTATCGAAAAGAAGGTCGACGAGCGAACTCATCCAAACCTCTACTGAGCCTGTCCGTGACAATCTCCATGAATTCCGGTCTATTCATCTGAGAGTATCGCATGCAAGGTCTAGGGCGGTGGAAAACGTCAGACCCCTAATAATTGAAAGTATGTCCTAGCACCACCACAAGGTTTATACCGGCATCAAGAATGCAATTTTAAATTTTTTTGGTTGCTAAGCTACACTAACCAAGAATCTAACTAGAATATTAGTGTTTAAAGCATGACATAATAAGTTCTATGCTAAGAGAAAGAGACTACAACCTTTGTAGACCAAGTCCTTCTCTTCTAAAGCTCCGGGTAGTAGTTCCTACGACACTTCTTGGCACCACTTGAAGAATGGATCGAGCTTGTTTTGCGATCTTCGTATCGAAGATGATCCACCTTGAAGTATATCTAGGTCAAACTTCCTCTTCACTAATCATGCAATAGTGAAGAACACATCCTAATCTAAATGGCTAATCAAGAGTAAGATGATGAAGTAGGGTTTTAGCTTACTTAGAATTCTCTCAAGCCCTAGGGTTCACAACTCATGTGAGGGTTAGGGCTTGGAGGAAGATGAAGAAGAGAAAATGAAGAGCGCATAAGAAATGAGCTAGCATAAAATGATCAAGTGAAGAATGGCTCTCTCATCCATCTCACTTATTGAAGCATGGATTATTTCTCAATAATAAAATCCAACCACGCTTCAATAGTGAATTCAAATGAATAAAATAATGAACAAAGACATGCTTCACCCATGCCCAAAATATCTCCCATTTTCCGCCTTTTAATCTATTTTCACAAAATAGATTAATCGATATATATATATATATATATATATATATATATATATATCACACATATATATAAATATATATTAAGAGAATATTAACTTTAAGTGAGCTTAATATTAGTTAATGTATAATTATATCAAATATAAATATATATCAAATTATTAAATCAACACCTGATTTAATAATCTGGTTATATCATATATAACTGACTAATATCATTTATCTGTATATCACATTATCAAATCAACACTTGATTCAATAAACCAGTTATATCACATATAACCTAACCGATATCAAATGTCACCAGATTAAAATATGGTATCACATATACGTATTTAATCAGGCTCCCGCACATATCAGCATATGTGCCCTACTTCGTTTTTCTTGAACTAGGAAACCTCTGTGTGGGACTCTAAAGACTCGTCAATACGCCAACAGTAGGTAATGATCAAATAGGTTACCCACAAGCCGTCAGCGGTACTAGCTGGACGTAACGGCTATCCAGGTATTGAGCAATTAGAAGATCAACAAGCAAACTTGTCCGAACTCCCATGAAGCCTACAAGTAACACTTACCGTACAGTCCAGTCTTTTCATATGATATGTCGCATATCGATTCTAGGGGTGGAATCGTCAGACCCCAGTAACTTGATAAGCCATGCTGATATATGGTTCATAACGGTTCGAGAAACTATTGATAACACTTACCAGTAAATCTTATGAGCCCTGGCCAGGGACTTACTCTTATATCCAATCGAGCATAGTGCAACATCAACTCCTAATACCGGGAGAGACGAAACCCCTCCTATCGCTCACTGCCTCCATGTGACTCGGGACTGTACCCAATATCCACCTGTTTTCACGACTCCTTTGAGCCGTGGTAGGGAGGAAATCAAAGCACAGTAGGAACTACAGAAGACACTATGACGATCTCGGGTCTATAGATTAACCTGTACCAGTGTCATCAGAGAACTGCTATCTGACGATAGGTATGGTACCATCTAGGAGTTCTCGGCGAGTCCTGTTCGGTGTACCCATTCTCTAATGAGCACCTGTGTACAATATTTGATGTCAAACACCAATTGTTATGGGATCAACCATCGTCCCCTACAGGGTCAAGAAACGTACACACTAGTCTGCTCTGGAATATCGATGCCCTATCTCGATACTTCCTCGATTAGGAACAGTTAAAAGATGTGCTTGTGGACTACACAAGTCCCAATAGTATGATTCACATCATAGTCCTGGTAGTCAAGCAAACATTCTAAGGGCTTTATCAACATGTATCAGAGATACAATATAATAATACAAGTATACATGTCAAGATAAAGAGCAACCAAATAGCATACTATCATGTCAAGCAAGAAATGCCTCCATATATATGTCCAAGCATCCATTATATCATACAATAATGGCCTCTAGGGCATACATATTCCTAACAATCTTCCACTTGCATTAAGGCCAGTTGTTGTAGTATCTTATACCCAACATCCCAAAACGTCTTTCAAACCGTGTCTGGGGGAGGGCCTTCATGAGTGGATCCGCTGTGTTATCCTTCTTGTCAACTCTCCTGACCTCGATCTCCGGTCTATCTACTATCTCTCGGATCAGGTGATACCGCCTAAGAATATATCTGGATCTCTGATGGGACCGGGGTTCCTTGTCCAAAGCCACAGCTCTATTGTTATCACAATACAAAGGTATCGGATGCTCAATGGATGGAACCACACCAAGTTCAGCAATGAACTTCTTCATCCAGACAGTCTCTTTGGCAGCATCGTTGGCAGCGATGTATTTAGTCTCCATGGTCTAGTCTGCCACGGTATCTTATTTGGAAATCTTCCAACATACCGCCCCTCCATTGACGGTGAAGGCAAAACCTGAGACCGACTTACTGTCGTCCTTATCACTCTGGAAGCTTGAATTAGGTTAGGAATCCACCTAAAGTTCTCCATTACCATACACCAAGAACATCTTTTTAGACCTTCTCAAGTACTTAAAGAATGTTATTCACTGCTGTCCAGTGCTTCTTCCTAAGATCTGATTGATACCTACTCACTACACCTAAAGCGTAAGCTACATCCGGTCTGATATATAACATCGCATACATGATTGACCCAACTGCAGAAGCATAGGGTATCTCTTGTATGTGAGCCCTCTCCAAATCATTCCTGGGAGACATCTCTTTGGAAAAAGTGATTCCTGAACAAGAGGGTAAATTACCATTCTTAGAGTCTTCCATACTAAACATCTTTAGTATGGTGTCTATGTACCTGGATTGGGACAATACAAACATTCGCTTAGATCTATCTCTATAGATGTTTATTCCCAGGATGCAGGATGAAGGAGGCATCACCTAGATCTTTCATGGAGAACTTTTGTGATAAGAAGAGTTTGACCCAGTGTAGCATGGGAACATCATTTCCTATAAGAGTATGTCATCCACGTACAATACGAGGAAGACAACCTTACTCTCTACAACCTTTTTGTATATACAAGGTTCATCCATGTTTTTGATGAAGTCAAACTCTTTAACCGCCATATCAAAACAGATGTTCCAGCTCCGCGATGCTTGCTTTAATCCATAGATTGATTTAAGAAGCTTGCACACCTTTCCGCTGCTCCCACTGTCTATGAAGCCCTCTGGCTGTGTCATGTACACGCTCTCTTCTAAATCACCATTTAGAAAAGCGGTCCTGACGTCTATCTGCCAGATTTCATAGTCATGGTATGCAGCAATGGCAAGTAGGATCCTGATGGACTTAAATATAGCTACTGGAGAAAAGGTTTCATCATAGTCGACACCTGGTCGTTGAAGAAAACCTTTTGCTACAAGTCTAGCTTTGAAGGTCTCAACCTTTCCATCTACACCAATTTTCTTCTTAAAGATCCACTTGCTCCCGATGGGTTTTACCTCTTCAGGAGCAACTTCCAAAGTCCATACTTTGCTGGTGTACATGGATTCCATATCAGATCATATAGCATCCAGCCATTTCACAGAGTCCCCACTTGTGATGGCCTGCTCAAAACTATTTGGGTCATCATCTTCCATGATGCAATCTCCGCTCCCACCCTCTACGAGAAAACCGTAGTATCTCTCAGGTGGATGAGAAACCCTACTAGATCTGCGGAATGGCTGAGATTCGTTGGAGACTATTGGATCCTCCGGTTCTATCAAATCATCATTTGTAGTTTGTGTAGCAGGAACTTCTTCCAGCTCTACCTCTTTACCTCTAATTTCATTCACAAGAAATTCATTTTCTAAAAAGGTGGCATGTCGAGAAACAAACAACTTTTGTTCCTCGGTGTGGTAGAATATATACCCTCGCGAATGTTTAGGATATCATACAAATTTGCACAGAACTGACCTTGCATCGAGCTTGTCCAGATTTTTTGTTTTCACATAAGCCGGACAACCCCATATCTTAACTCATTTAAGATATTGTCTCTTTCCACTTCATATCTCTTATGGTGTTTTAGGCATAGATTTTGATGGAACTTGATTCAATAGGTATGCAATTGTCTCAAGTGCATAACCCCAAAAGGAAATAGGTAATTCAGTAGTACTCAGCATAGAGCGCAAAATATCTAATAGGGTGCGATTCCTCCGCTCCGATACTCTGTTGTGCTGTGATGTATACGGAGGAGTAAGCTAAGAGAGAATCCCATTCTCTTTTAAATAGTCTCATAATTCCATGCTCAAGTGTTCTCCTCCCTAATCAGATCGAATGATTTTAATACTTTTACCCGTCTTGTTCTCTACTTTGTTCTTATATTCCTTGAATTTCTTAAAAGTTTCAGATTTGTGTTTCAACAGGAACACATGTTCGAATCATGAGAGATCATCGGTGAATGTAATTAAGTATGAGAAACCATTCCTGGCATGTGTAGACATAGGACCACATACATCACTATGTATCTGTACCAAGAGTTCAGTAGCTCTTTCTCCGTGTCCAGTAAACGGAGTTTTGGTCATTTTACCTTTAAGACATGACTGGCAAGTTTCATAAGATAAAAATTCAAACGGATTTAAATATCCATCTTTATGTAACTTGGCTAGTTTTTTCGCATTGATATGACCAAGTCTACAATGCTACAAGAAGGCTTCATTCATTTCTGAACTTTTCCTTTTGTGTGTGTGTTCAATATGTTTAGAACTATCGTTTGATTTATAACGTATATACCGTTACACAACGTGCCAAACCCAATCAACACTTGATTTAGGAAAATGTTCATAACATTTTCCTCTAATACAAAGTCATATCCTTCTTTATGTAATAAAGAAACTGATATAATATTGCACATCATTTTTGGTACGTAATAACAGTCGTTCAGAATCAATGTATTACCATTTGGTAACACTAAGTGATATTCACCAACTGCTTTGGCTGCAACAATTGCACAATCCCCTACTTTGAGGGACATATCACTCTTTCCCAGTTCTCTACCTCTTATTAACCTATGTAACAAATTACATAGGTGGGATCCTGATCCGGTATCCAATACCCAGGACGTAGAGCATACTGAAAAACAGTTCTCGGTAACGAACATGCCCGAAGAAGATGCATCAACATGCTCTTTCTTTGTTCGGGTTGCGTGGGAATCCTGATTTCCCCTATTCCTTACTTAGACTTATGACAATCATAAGAAAAAGCGGAACCAACGTTCCCCAGCTCAGTATAATAAGCGGATTCGGTCAATACATCCATATTATTATCTTGATTAAGACGTGTCATGGTCGCTACCTGGAGAGAGAGAGAAGGAAACGCTTTAGCGTACGCTCTTTGCAAGATTAGATTGGTTATTATCTTATCTAATCAGGATGGATCCCATTACTTTTATCAAATCTTCCTTCAAACCCAAAAAGGTAAGATTAGCCGGGATTAATTACACCCTACAAGTTCGCCAATCGGTTAGCCAGGCAGGTATTGGTACTCCGAGGGAGTCTCCCCATGCTTTCGCATGGAACTAATTAAATAACCTCGTTTTCGCAGGGGCATAACCCAATTAACACCTTTCTTAAACACCTATTGGATCAGCTAATTATAAAGTGGAAAACTCTCATAGGAGTAACACTTACTCACAGTGGGTATCAGGATCCAACTATCTCATAGAAGGTATGCAATCTCTTTGCGAATTTCAACACTTGAAATTCCCAATATCTGCTTTACCCCTAACGACCAATGATCTTAACGGAGGCCAACAAACCATAGGCCGCTACTCAAGTTCAACCCATCATTTCGTGATTGAATTAAACCCACCCGCACGACCCTTGACAGAGGCTAAAAAGGTCGTACGACTACCCTAATCCAATCGCATCACATGCTGCAGATAAGCACTAATCAGCTACCGCACATTACGCCTTGACGGAGGCCAACAAAAGCAGCACGAATACTAAATAGCACTTATCTGAAACGACAGAGGGCTACATCTGGTTTTGAAGAAAACCTTTTAGCGTAATGAACTTGATATCGTTGTAGAATCTAGTGTTCTGAAAAAGAGTGGTTTAAGCTCCGCTTTTAAAATCGAGTAGTTTTCAAAACAAACCGAGTGGTTTGTAGCATTTGCTAGTTTCTCTAAAGAAGTCACTCCCGGTGAAGAGATCTATATTTTTTTCTCATCGAATGAGGTGCTGGATATTCATCAAGGAATACCACTATGCAAAGTAAGAACTAGAGCTATCTTTTTGAAAAGTTTGATTCTACAATATCTTTAGGTTTCTTTTCTTATCATTAATCTCATTAATGACGTCCCATCATTTACGTTTCCTAAATATCACAGAAGAAACGAAAATAGAACATACGCTTATGCCATCCGCATTCACCACGGGGCCCCGTCATGCACTGTTAGGTTACTTAACTAATGGCAGAGCGGGGGCTGGACTAGCGCGGGTGCAAAACATAAGCAACATTTATTATATATATCATATATATATATAGCATTCATCTCACGCAGTTATATGGTCACATCACAGAACTCAAGCAGCAAAAGTCAACATATAAAATATTAGATATTCTAGGGGGTCCGCGTTTTAAATTAAGCCAGTAATGAAAAACACGGATGCAACGGTCATGATGAATAGCCAAACCCACATCCCTGGACCCCAATTAGAGTGTCAAGCAACCCTGCCAATTCTAAAGTTAGGAGACCCGGTCTCGACACCTTGAGATAGCCTCCCACTGGACTCAATGAACCGGTTACTTATGCTCCCCGCCTTGGGTCTATCCTAATGTGGAAAAGTAAATAATATACATCAATGGTGATATCATCCTCAACCCGGAAGTGTCTCAATAAAAGAATATTACATAAAATTTTACATGAATGAAAATACAAAAACTCTCATCTCACGTAAAAAAAAAACTCGGCTATTCAATCACGACGATACAATATAATATATCACAGCAACACATAACATCACATGTTATCAACGTAAGTAATTATGCGTATCCCGAATTTCTTTGACGTATAGCAACGAGACCGGGGATACACCATATATTACATCTCAGAAAAGAAATAAAAAGCTACAATAATTAGAATCCGCATATTCCTTAGACATAATAAACCCTGAATATCACATATTCCGAATTTCATGCCTAACCCTTTAAACCATGCATTTTAGTATCAAATCAATAACACTTTTCAATAATTTTTTATCCGAATCAAAACTCTATGGCAATCGATCAACTGAGACTAAAACGCTAGATTTACTAATAACAAACTAATTTTCACAAAACTAATTTAATGTGGATTCCAAATATTGCATCACATATCAAACTTAAACCCGAAACAATATTAAAATTGCGAATACGAAACACTCCGAATTGCCCTAACTGAAAGATAACATCACATGCAATCTTGGCAAAATCAAACATAACCTGAAAACCTAAACCCAAGCTACCAGAACACCAATAAAATACGAGAACAAAAAAAGTGAGGGGCGGCGGCCACACTTTCATGGTATCAAAGTATGCAATTTTAAAATTTCTTGGGTGCTAAACTACACTAACCTAGAATCTAACTAGAATATTAGGGTTTAAAGCATGACATAACATGTTCTATGCTAAGAGAAAGAGACTACAACCTTTGTAGACCAAGTCCTTCTCTTCTAAAGCTCCTGGTAATAGTCCTTAAGACTCATCTTCACTTGAAAAATGGATCGAGCTTACTTTGCGATCTTCGTGTCGAAGATGATTCACCTTGAAGTATCTCTAGGTCAAGCTACCTCTTCACTTAGTGAAGGAAACACCCTAATCTAAATGGCTAATTTAGAGTAGGCTGATGAAGTAGGGTTTTTAGCTCACTTGGAATTCTTTCAAGCCCTAGGGTTCACAACACATGTGAGGGTTAGGGCTTGGAGGAAGATGAAGAAGAGAAAATGAGGAGAGCAAGAGAAATGAGCTAGCATAAAATGATCAAGTGAAGAATGGCTCTCTCATTCATCTCACTTATTGAAGCATGGATTATTTCTCAATAATAAAATCAAACCATGCTTCAATAGTGAATGCAAATGAATAAAATAATGAACAAAACCATGCTTCACCCATGCCAAAAATATCTCCCATTTTCCACCCCTTAATCTATTTTCACAAAATTGAAGTTTTTAAAGAAAACCGAATCGGAAGTCAGACTAACTCCGCTTCCGTTGGGTTTTAGTTTTGAATATTTTTAGAATAGAGAAAAGAAGGAGAAGTAAGAACTTATAGGTTATTTGACTAGAAGAGAGAAGGAGGAAGAGATGGGAGGTGCCGGTGCGTCGTTTCGTCATCGGAATCTCCTCGGATCGTCGTCGGTAGTTCGTCGGAGTTTCACCCTTTGCTAACTCCACTTGCACACAAAAAGTCTTGGGAATTTTCTTGAGAGTTTGGGTTGGGATTTGGGAGTGAGGAGGGGTGATTTTAAGTGTGGTATTTATAGGAAAAATTAGGGTTTAGGATAATGAAAAGGTGTATTAAAAAGTTTTATTAAAATGGATTAAATGGGAGTTTTAATTTGCTCTGTAAATGTGCAGGGAATTTAAATAATACAGGGGTTATAGGGTAGGCCAAAGGGTGCAGGGGGTTCAAGAAAAAGTGGGATCAGACCGAGTTAACCCGGCGGCGCCGGCCGATTCAAGCGCTTTGCCGGCCCGAGTCGGGCAAGTCGGGGCTCGTCTATTCGCCACGTGTCCCTGACGATTGGTCTAGCCTCGTGGTCACGTTTGTTTATTTTGTAACTTACCCTATTACGTGTTGTGCCCGTGTAGACTCTTGGGCTTCTAAAATATTAAAAGAATTTTAAATAAAAAGAATGTGTGGCTGATGGGATTTGAACTCTGGTGCTTTGGTTCTGCAGTGCAAGGTCTTACCAGTGAGCTACAAGCTCTTTCTTGCTGTTCAAAAGCAAATCAAACTTATAACCTGTGCTCAGGCTCCAGTATCCCTTTCTATATTTCTGGAAAAAAAATTTGTATAGAAAGTTTAGGGTTGTTACAGATTTCGTCAAAGACCAGGACTGGACTATGATGAGACTTTCTCTCCATTAGCAATGCTTAAATCCATTAGGATCCTACTTGCGATTGCTGCTCACTATGACTATGAAATCTGGCAGATGGACGTTAAAACTGCATTTCTAAATGGTGATTTAGAAGAGTGCATTTTTATGGATTAGCCGGAAGGCTTCATTGATAGTGGGAGGAGCGAGAAGGCATGTGGGTTGCTTAAATCTATTTATAGATTAAAGCAGGCATCACAGAGTTGGAACACCTTCTTTGATAATACAATCAAAGACTTTGATTTTATCTAAAATGTAGATGAACCTTTTATAAGAAGATTGTAGGGAGTACTGTCACATTCATCGTATTGTACGTGGATGACATTCTCTTGATAGGAAACGACGTTCCTATGCTGCAATCGGTCAAACTATTCTTATCACAAAGGTTCTCCATGAAGGACCTGGGTGATGCCTCATACAATTTGGGCATTAAGATCTATAGAGATACATCTAAAAGATTGTTGGGCTTGTCCCAATCAAAGTATATTAACACCATCCTAAAGAGCTTTAGTATAGAAGATTCCAAGCGAGGTACTTTACCCGCTTGTCACGGAATCGCTCTCTCCAAAGACTTTTGTCCAAAGTCTGATGAAGAGAGAGCTCACATGAGTGTTATACCATATGCTTCTGCTGTAGGATATATAATGTATGCGATGTTATGTACTCGCCCTGATGTTGCTTATGCACTTATTGTAGTAAGAAGGTATCAATCCAATCCAGAGGAGAAACACTGGACAGCTGTGAAGAACATTCTTAAGTACTTCTGAAGGACTAAAGAAATGTTTTTGCTGTATGGTAATGAGGATCTCCAGATAGAGGCCTTTACCAATTCGAGCTTCCAGAGTGATAAATATGACAACAAATCTATCTCGGAGTTTGTATTTACCCTCAATAGAGGGACGGTTTGTTGGAAGAGTTCCAAACAGTACACCGTTGCTGACTCAATGATGGAAGATGAGTACATTGCTGCAAATGATGCTGCCAAGGAATCCGTCTGGATGCGGAAGGTCATTTCGGAGCTAGGAGTAGTTCCCACCATTATTGATCTAATACCATTGTATTGTGACAATAATAGGGCTATGGTAATAGCCAAAGAGCCCACGTCCCATTAACGATCCAGACACATCCTAAAGCGATATCATTTGATCCGGGAGATAGTTGATCGTCGTGAGATCGAGTTTCGGATAGTAGACAAAAAGAATAACACCGCGGATCCACTCACCAAGGCCCTTCCACAGCCGCAACATGAGCGACTTTTTGAGATGTTGGGTATGAGATACGTCAATAATTGGCCTTAGTGCAAGTGGGAGATTGTTGGATATATGTATGCCCTAAAGGCCATTATTTGTATAATGGATGCCTGGACATGTATATATATATAGAAAGAGAGAGGAATTTCTTTCTCGACATGATAGTATGCTATCTGGTTGCTCTTTATCTTAACATGTTCACTTGATTGTGTTTACTGTTCATTTGATACTAAAGCCCTTAGGATATCAGCTTGACTGCCATGATTATGATGCAGATCATACTAGTGGAGCATGTGTAGTCTATAAGCATATCCTTAATTGTTCCTAGTCGTGGGTGTATCGAGGGGCATCGATATTCCAGAATAGACCAGTGTATACGTTTCTTGACCCAGTTGAGGGGGCGATTGATGATCCCATATCCATTGGTTTTTGACATCAGAGATTGTATATAGGTGCTCATTGGAGACTGAGTACACTGAACGGACTCGCCGAGAACTCCTATATGGTATTATACCTATCGTCGAATAGCATTTCTCTGGTAACACTTGTACAGGTTAATCTGTAGATCCGAGATCGTCATAGAGCCTTGTGTGTTTCCCACTGTTCTTTGATTTCCACTCTACCACGGCTCTACTGAGTCATGCAAACAGGTGGCTTTTAGGTACAGTAATGAGACACATGGAGGCAATGAGCGATAGGAAGGTTTCTTCTCTCCTGGTATTGGGAGTTGATGTTGTACTATACGCGATTGGCTATAACTGGAAGTCCCTGGCCAGGGCTGATGAGATTTACTGATAAGTGTTATCAGTAGTTTCTCGACCTGTTATAGGCCACACATCGGCATGACTTATTGAGTTATTGAGGCTTGACGATTCCATCCCCAGACTCAATATACAACATATCAGACGAAGAGACCGAACTGTACAGTAAGTGTTGCTGGTTGGTTCTACGGGAGTTTGAACAAGTTCGCCTGTTGTTCTTCTGTTAGCTCATTACCTGGGTAGCCGTTACGTGCAGATTGTACCGCTGACGGATTGTGGGTATCTGATATGATCACTATCTACTGCTAGCGTATTGACGAGTCTTAGAGTCCCACATAGGGGTTTCCGAGATCAGGCGAAACGAAGTGGGGGCACATATGGAGATATGTGCGGGAGCTTGATTAAATACGAGTATATGATACCGTATTTTAATCTAGCATTTTTTATTAGTCGTGTTATATGTGATATGACCGGGTTATTAAATCAAGTGTTGATTTAATACAAAGACTAATTACTCATTTATAATTCATTTCTTTATGCATGTGTGTGTGTGTATATTTATATTTGTATTTATTTGTGTGTGTGTGTGTGTCATGGTGGATGATACATTGGACATGGCTTTGCTAGACTCACATGGGAATATATTAGATATTTATTTTTATGAAAATGAAAAATAGAATAATGAATCATGGTTTCTATACTCTTCTTGAAATATCTAACCATGGTTGATTATTTTATTCCTCCACTCACTTACAAATATCTAAGATATTTTCTTTGCTTCATTACTTGTGATTGTGATCACTCTCATTATCTCAAAATAAGCCATTAGTTCATCTTGTTCCTCTTAAGCTCTCTACCCTTTTCTAGGTTAGAAAAAGAGAAAGAAAAAGAATGGTCTTCGAGTGAGAAAAATCCCACTTCATCAATCTATATTAGTCTAGCAAACTTATATAGGTTGTTAGCTTCACTTCATCTTATTTTAGTGAAGCTAGAGCTTGAGTGTAAGGAACTCCGAGTGGATCATCGTGGACATCGAAGACTTCAAGCGGAATTGTTGCAAGCTTCGAGTGGAGCCAAGAGGATCCCAAAGATTTCTACACGGAGCCATTGAAGAGAATGGGTGGTCTACAAAGGTTGTAGTTCTCTTTCTCTTAGTGTTAGACACTCTTTGTATATGATACTTACCTTAATCTCTAGTTCGATTCGTGGTTTGTGCGCTTTAGCTCTCTAAATTTTTAAAATATACCACATATAGTTGTTTAAACACTAGTAGAGGTGCTAAAACACTCTTACATGGTATCAGAGCCAAGTTAGAGTATTAAGGTAGTTTAGACGACATTAAAAGTGTTCGATCGAAATCAAAATACGGACTTTTTCATAGTTTCTGTACATTTTTCCAAATGTTGGTATTTTGCAAAATAAAAATATTCAAAAAATCATACAGGTAAATCTATGGAACTCCAAGAAAAACGAATATCCAATTCTCTAGAATGGCCGCGGAACCGCGGCATAACCCTTGGTTTAGCCGCGGTTCTGCCGCGTATTTGGAGAATTAGGGTTCCAATTTTTCTGTGCTGCTCCATTTTGACATTTGTGACTTTCTGGATATTTTTGTTGAGGCTCAAGGTGTTGAGGTCTCTTTGTTCTGAAGAAATTTTTGATGTGGATCGAAATGTTTAATATCTTCTAGACAGGTACTATGTGTGATACAATATATGGAATCGACACTAATTAGTTTTGAGAAAATTAATTGGTTGTTTGTAAATCTAACATTTCAGTCTCATTGATAATCAGGAATCTTGTTGAATTACCCGTCTTATTTATGAAAATGTGTTTTCATTTCGAGACTTAATTGTAAGATTTATAAAGTTAGACATGAAATCCGGAATATGAGATAATCCGGGTTTGCGATGTCTAAGGCTAGTGCGGATTCCAACTGTTGTTGTTATATATTTCTTTTCTGGGACCGTAACTGTAATATATATATCCCTAATCTCGTTGCTATATTTTGACGATATTAGAAATACGCATATTTACTTACGTTGATGATCTGTGATGATTATTCTGTTGCTGTACTGATATGATGTATAGGATCGTCGTGATAGAATAGCCGGGGGGTTTTATGTGAGATGAGAGATTTTCTTTTCATTCATGTAAATTCAATGTATGTAATAATCTTTTATCAGGACACTTCCATCTTGAGGTTGATGTCACCATTGATATATATTATTTATTTTTCCGCATTAGGATATACCCAAGATAGGGAGCACAAGTAACCGGATTCTAGAGTCCAGTGGGAGGCCATCTCGAAGAGTCGAGACCAGTCGCCTAACTCTAGAATTGGCAGGGTTGCTTGCCTCTCTCGTAGGGGTCTAGGGGTATGGACTTGGCTATTCATCATGAGCATGGAATTCGTATTTTTTTATCATTGGCTTAATCTAAAATACGAACTTCCTAGTATATTCTATATTTTCATATATCTGCTTCTGCTGCTGATGCTATGTTATTTGATCATATTAACTCGAAGACTTCAAGCGGAATTGTTCCAAGCTTCGAGTGGAGCCAAGAGGATCCCAAGAACACGGAGCCATTAAAGAGAAGGAGTGGTCTACAAAGGTTTTATTTCTCTTTCTCTTAGTGTTAAACACTCTTTGTATATGATACTTACCTTAATCTCTAGTTCGATTCGTTGTTTGTGTGCTTTAGCTCTCTAAATTTTTAAAATACACCACATATAGTTGTTTAAATACTAGTAGAGGTGCTATGACACACTTACAGTCCTCACGACGTCTAAGGAGAAAATACACCTACCAAATCCTTTCGACTTGTAGGGAGAAAATATTTTTATGAGATCCATACGGCTCATAAAATTGAGAATCCTTAGAAGAGAAGGACCTAAACATGTCTCCTTAGCCGTTACTATCCAACAGGCAAAGGCTAATGATGGTTCACTCATGGTACCACATTTCAGTGTAGCGATGCTGATGCCAAACCAAAACCAAAAATCCCTAAGTTATCTCATGGAAAATGATGATTCGCTCCCGGTACCACATTCCAGTATAGCGATGTTGATTCAAACCAAAAACAAAATCCCCAAGTCCTCTTATGCCAAATGATGATTTGCTCCTGGCTCCTGTACGCCAGTGTTAGCAACACTGATGCTAGCCCCAACCCTAAAATTCCAAGATTTCAATCCAAGGGACCCCTAAGTCGCTAAACTGGCAACAGATGACCCCTAAGTCATTAAACTGGGAACAGATGACCCCTAAGTTGTTAAACTTGAAATGAAGAAAATCCCGTCACGGCATATGATGATTCGCTCATGGTACCATATTCCAGTGTAGCGATGCTGATGCTAAACAAAAATCCAAATTCCAAATCCCACGCTGCAATGTCTCAAATTCAAGGGTCCCGCCAAATAAGGCAGGAATTAGACAAATCAAACTAAAGTCCTACTCGGAAGCGCTTCCAAGCTCAGAAGTCCTGCCGGACAGATTAGAACCTCCCCAAAAAAAATCAAACCAACCAATTTCAACAACAACCTCTACGTCAAAAACAGTGACACTCCATCTCAGGAAAACGTCAAACCGTGACACTCCGTCTCGGGGAAATGTCAAATAGACACTCCGTTTCGGGAATACGTCGGCCAGCAACACTTCGTACCGGGGACACATCAAGCTGACACTCCGTGCCGGGGAAATTTCAAACAGACACTCCATGCCGGGGACATGTCAACCAGTGACACTCCATGCCGGGGACACATCATACAGACACTCTGTACCGGGGAACGTCAAACAGACAATACGTGATATGGACACGTCAACCTGCGACACTCCATGCCGGGAAAACGTCAAACAGACACTCCGTGCCGGGGATACATCAACCAGCGACACTCCATGCCAGGAAAACTTCAAACAGACACTTCGTGCCAGGGAAACGTCAAATAGTGACACTCCATTTCGGGGAAACGTCAAACAGACAATCCATGCTGAGGAAACTTCAAACAGACACTCCATACCGGAGACATGTCAACCAGCGACACTCCATGCTGGGAATACGTCAAACAGACGCTCCGTGCTGGGGAAACGTCAAACAGTGACACTCTGTCTTGAGGAAACGTCAAACAGACACTCCATCTCGGGGAAACCTCAAACAGTCACTCCGTATTAGGGATTCGTCGACCAGCGACACTCCATGCCGGGGACACGTTAAACAAACACACCATACCGATGAAACGTCAAATAGACACTCTATGCCGGGGATACGTCAACCAGCAACACTCCATGCAGGGGAAACATGAAACAGACACTCCGTGCTGGGGACACGTCAATCAACGACACTCCATGCTGGGAAAACATCAAACAAACACTCCGTGTTGAGGACACATCAAGCAGTGACACTCCATTTCGGGGAAATGTCAAACAGTGACACTCCGTCTCGGGGATACCTCATACACCGACACTGCATGCCGGGGACACATCAACCAGTGATACTCTGTGCTAGGGAAACGTCAAACAGATACTCCGTCTCGGGGATACGTCAACCACCGACCGTCCATGTCATAAAAAGGGCAATGCAAGCCTCCTAAAAACGGGAACCAAATCAAGTCAACCTCCACACGGAAGAAGATCCATCAATTTCATACACACAACTCATTTATGTAGTGTGCATTCATTGATGGGGGCACTTTGTTGGGGTTAAAATTTACACCCCATTGGCTAAAGGTCATAGTCAATGTCAAACCGTAGATAAGTAGACCCAAGCCAAAGCAAACGGACCATACTGTTGAATCAAGCCGGGACCACGCCCGAACCCAAGCCGGACCCACATCCGAACCCAAGTCCAAACAGGTAAGCCCAAGCCCAGGCTGGTCCCATGCCAAGAAAGTACAACAAATAAATGTAATTTTTAAATAAATAGGCAAAAGGCCAAATTTTTGTAAAGCGCATGGCTCATATGCGAAAAGAAATAAGCACATGAGGCAGGGGATGGGCAAAATGCCATTTTGTAAATCCCAAGGGGCTATGTGTAAACTTGTAAGCCTATATAAAGCAATATTATGATGAAATAAAACAACTTTCATTCCCCTAAAAAATTAGGGTTATGTGCCTCCTCCTTTCTCAAGGTCTTCTTTTTTTGAATTAAATCAAGAGTTTAACTTTTTTTTCCCAAAAAAAAGAATAGATTTTCACCACAAAACCCTCGAAAGGGAGTTCAGATCTCCAATCAAATCCCTAAAATGAAGATTTTTAATCTCACCTCCCTTTTTCTCCAAGCTCCAGCAAAAAGAGAGGAGGATGAAGATGACCCACCTCCAAAAATCCCTCATTGGGAGGATCCAAGGCTCAAAAGAGAAGAAAGGGGTTCTCTTCGATCATGCCCGAAATTTTTTGGGGAGATCAACTCCAAGATCCAAATTCTCAAAGGAGTTTAACTCCAAATCCAGATCTTTTAGAAGTTTAACTCTAAATCCGAATATTTTTGGAGTTTAACTCCAAATCTATACCCAGTTCATATTCAGGTGTTCAACTCCAAAACCCTTCAGGAGTTCAAATCCCAACCCGGTGGCTAAGCTTATCTTTCCGCTGGTGTTTCTAGCGGTCGCGTGCCGCACACCTGACCCGCTGGCGCCCAGCGGTCTCATCCCACGCACGTGACCTACTAGCGCCCATGCGTAGGGTACGTGACCCATGGGCGACTAACGCCCATGCGCAGGGCACGTGACCCGCGGGCGTCCTGCGCCCACATGCCACTCACGTGACCTGTGGGCGCCCATCACCCACATGCCACTCACGCGTCCTTAGGATGCTCCTGACCCCTCTTTTTCCCTTACACTCCATACTCAAACCACGTCCCCCGTTAGAAAAAATTTCTAACGGGGCGCTGTCCCGCACCGGGTAAGGGGCTGCTTGCCCGCTTGACCCCCAGCCCGCTATCCGGGTAGCGGGACCCTCGTAAACTCTGTGAGGCCCCCGATACGTCTAATTCCCCTTCAAAACACAACACCCACTGTACATTTAGTTCTCATGGCCAGTTTTACTCTTCAATCGAAGGTTCACTCGCTCCAAATGCAAGAAGTAATTAACGGCAGCTTAGTCCGCGGCTGCCGGAGATTCGAATTCTCACAATCAATAAACCCCAGCCTACCCTAAGTAGGAGGAATCTGTACATGCCTTACAAGCGCGCGCATTCCCATCTCAATGGGGTGCCGATAAACACTCTACAATACCGTTTCTCTCTTTTCTCTCTCTTTTTTTAACGAGATTGCGCCCTTTCGGTTTTTCACAAACTCGCTGGCAGTCTTGCTGTTTTTACTCATGGCGCCCTTTCGGGTTTACATCCATGCCCATTTTGCTCGTGGACATACTGTTTTTTTTTTTTGCGAATGATGGAACTCTCGAAAATAGCTATATTGCAGGTGACCCATCTGTTTTCCGGTGGAAGTTGGGGGTAGATTCATCGCTAGAGTAGCTGTGTAGCCGGTAGGATTTGAGTTGCAAGTTATGCCGTTGGGACTTCGATTGCAATATAGATCTCAAAAGAACATATCGCAGTATTTAAGGCAACACACTAGTTTAGGGACGTTTCGGTCCATCATCGCCGTATTTAGGATGACATGCTAGTTTAGGGACGTTCCGGTCCATCATTCCCATGTTCGGGAAGAAATGCTGGTTTATGGACATCTCGGTCAAACATCGAATTGTTTGGGGAGACAGCTAGTTTAGGGACTTCTCGTTCCATTATCGTCGTATTTAGGGCGAAATGCTAGTTTAGGGACGTTCTGGTCCAGTATTTAAGGCAACACACTAGTTTAGGGAGTTGCACAACCCATTCCTTCCAACGCTTGTTTTCTTAGGCGTTGATGCTTGTCCTTTGTATGTATGGACACTTCACACCTTAAGCTATTTTCACCCTCTTGGACTGCTTCATTTATCATCATACCAATCGGATTGTTTTTGCAGGAAACACATGGAACTTTATACGGCACCTGCCCCCTGTTCATCAATGTCGCTTTCTGACGCTAACGAAGTATCTTCACATACGAAGGAATGAGATATCACGCCACTCCTTCTGCTGAGTTTTCTTCTTCCTTTGAAGAATGAACATGACTTGGGGGCTTTTCTCCTCATCGTCTGATCCAGAGTGGGATATGGATTTCACCTCCCTTCCATGATTTTTTGGTTCAAGTAGGATATTCCACTTGATTGCAGGACCCGCTTGTAGGTCCTTTGATATCCTTTTTGTTCTTTGAAGAAAAGACTATCTGACATATAGATTATTCTTCCAGTGAGCAATATGCCCCCTGCATATATCCCGGGGGAGCGAGTGTTCTTGTCCCAAACTTTCGAAGGATAAAACCCATGCTGTCGCTATTTTTGCAACAGGTTACTTCGGAGCCGCTCATTCTTTATTGAGCATTGGCAACAAACGCCACCTTGCCTATGCTTTTTATACATCTTCATCGGAAGAGGAAGGGTCTTGACCCATTTAATCCAATCGAGCAATTTTATCTATGAGCTCTTGGAAGGTAGTCGGCTTGAAGAGGGCCATATATGAGAACACCTTTGAATTTGAGTCAAGGGTGGCTACGAACATTCCCATGGCTGGAGCTTCATCGATGCGTTGCTCGCATTTTGACCAGAGATTTCGCCATCGGGTAGCATATCGAACCCAGGTCTCATTCGGTCTAACCCTTTCATTGACCAACGTCGTTACGATGGTGTGTTTATTCACACTAGCGAATCTCTGACGGAAGAGCATCTCCATCTCGTCAAAGGTATTCACAAAGTCATTCGATACTTCCACATACCATTCGAATGCAGTGCCTGCCAAACTGCTGATGAACTGTCGAAGGAGAAGTATATCATTTCCTACAGTATTGCTGCATATGTTTTTAAATCACGCAATGTGCTGGCGAGGATTTCTGGTCCCTTTGTACATGAGGAAAGTCGGAAGTATGTATTCCGGCGAAAACTGTATTTCATTGTAGCACGCCGGATACGGTCGACCAGTCTTGATTGATCTATTTACAGCTTCACTGGCGTAGTGAGCTTTGATTTGCTGAGTGATATATGCGTCTAGCTTTCCTTTTGGAATCATTTCCTTCTCAACCGTTGGTAAGGCTTGTAGAGGATTTGAAATGTCACCATTGTCTTTAAGAGCGACTATCAGGGGTTTATCTGCCAGTGCTTCCGATTGGACCATCATTCTAGCCATGTTATGGATCAAAATGGCCATCTAGTTCATTTTAGCGGACATCTCTACCGCTTCTTCATCTCTCTTTTTGAGAGCGCGCTTTAGGAAATCAATATCCGACTCCTGCCTTGTCCTTTCTTCAGGTGCGTTTTCGGGGTTTGCCTTAAGCAATGAATTAGCGAGTGCTTCCTCCTGAGCAAGCATCTCCTGCAGCTTTTCACATTGCAGTTGAGCCTTAGTCAGGCACCGAGTGTGCAGTTCGTGACTAGCATAAGTGTGACCTTTGACTTTGGAGTTCACCATGTAGACTGCGTGAACTACTATACCCCCAGACTTAGAGCGTTTTGAGCATTAACCCTTAGATTTTGCCTCGGGCACTTGGGCTTTATCAGGCCTATCTTTTTTATGAGAAGCTACCTTAGGAGGAACCGTTGTATTAGGAACCATCTTGGGATGAGTTCCCTTATATTTGAAAGGGGATTTGCCACAATTTGGCAGACGTTTAGGGGAAGAGGCGCGAATGACGACTGAGTTCTTCACCTGCTTCCACACCCTATATATAGATGAGGAAAGTTCTTTTGGGGAGCGAACTGTTTTCTGCTCTTATTGGATCTCCACGGTCTGCGGAGATTTCTTTAGTACTGCAATGGGGGAATTTTTCCTGACCCTTCACAGCAATTCAAAATTGTTCCCGGTTGGAATAGTAGCATTCTCCATCGGAGTTGAAGCAGGTGGAGTCAACACGGATCGAGGTGGAGTCAACACGGATGGAGAACTGCCTCCAGTTTGTTTTATTTGTTGAGCTTGCCCCTGTTTTCATTGAAAGCTTGACTATTCTATCCCCTGCGTTGACTGTGGTCTTCGGCAGGTGCCAGTCGCATGAATATCAATGTTGTCGGCAGGGCTGAAGCTTGAGGAGCCAGCTTATGGAAGACAAAATTCTTCTGAGCTTCCTCCTTCGGCGTTGAGGCACCAAGGGTAGGAAGTGGGGGTATTGATGCAAAGATAAGCCTATTGATTTCTTGAAGAGCTAGATTGCAGATATTTGAGGATGCAAGTGGCCCGTACTTGACTCCACCAAATGTGACAGAACTTGAGTTGCGGTGAGTGGAAGCAAACGCCATTCTGCATAGAGACGAAACGCCAGCTTCAGTATCCCATCACCCAAGGCCAACTACAAACATATATACTGTGATTACTTGATCACGGGAAAAACACGACACACGAAGTGTGGAGTGGAAAGAGGAAGAGGTCCCGCCGGGCATACCAGAATCTGTTTATCGGCAAAGACAGGACTGAGACGTTGGGATATCCAGTCTGAATTTAGGGGAAGATGCTATTTGGGCATATCCACCCACCTCTCTGAAGATACCAAGTTGATTTATGGTACCGTATTATCGGAGGTTCGGATAGATGCGACCGATGTAGCAGACTTTATCAGATTCCCCCTCATTTGTGAGAGGTTTTTTTATTGTGGGGAAGCTCTTCCCTGCATGCGCAAGCCCTTACAGTTAATTACGTTATCGAGTTGCAATAACCACTTTCTCTTTCCCCTGTAGTTCATTTCGTGTCATGTGTTATTTTGTTTGTTAAGGTTGGCCATGGATTGTATACGGAGACTAATTTATGTCGTCGCTCGTAGGGCACGGATTAGTCCAAATCCGTATATTTTGGATTTGGTTTTGGATCAAGGATTTGCTTAACGGGGTCCATTTTGGTAGCTTGGTTTGCCAACGGGAATGAACTTAGAACGCAGATCTCATATAAATGAGGTCCATCAGTTCATGAGATATTTGGGTTTCATTTAAGGATCGTTAGTCAAATTTGAGACTAAGATCAACTTATGAACAAATGAGCATATGGACTCAATTATTTTAGTTTAAGGACATCATGGTCTAACATTCCCATTTTGGGAACGAATGTTAGTTTAAGAACATTTTGGTCCATTATCGCCATTTTTGAGACGAATATTAGTTTAAGGACATTTCGGTCCAACATTTCCATTTTAGGGACGAAGGAAGAGGAGCTGTTGGTTATTAGGATCCACCGCCTCTTTAAAGACGTTGAGAAATTACAATGACATATATTAGAGGCGTGAAGAAATGTACCCTTAAACCAAATCCCGTATTTGAGGAAAAGAATTGTGGTGGATCATCCAAAAATCATCAGTTTTGTTTGAGACTAAGATTAACTTAGAAGGTATGAAATGAAGATCTTTAGTCATATGGGACTAAGATCGGTTTAGATATCAGTTTGGATATCACGAATATAGCATAGCCAATTTGGGCTAAGATTGGATTTCTGTAACACCCAACAGTGCTAAGCACTCAGTTTCATATAGCGCTCACGTGTATATACGTGAGGCACTATAATAGTGCTAAACACTAATTTTTCTCTGGTACTCACGTGAGGCACCGAGCATCTGCTCTCACGTGTGTTTCATGTGAAGCACTCAGCTTTGGCTTCTTTTGAGCGCTCACGTGTATTTCACGTGAGGCGCTAAGTTTTGGCGCTCATGTGTGTTTCAAGTAAGACGCTGCACTAGTGCTAAGCACTAAACTTTCTGTTTTCTGGCGCTCACGTGTGTTCTACGTGAGACGCTATATAACTTGGCCTTGGGCGCTCACGTGCTTTTCACGTGAGGTGCTGATTTCTTTTGGAGATTTGATCTTTGTTGATGTTTTTAGAGAATTTAAATCTCTGTTAATGGTATTTTGGCCATTAACGATCATCAAGATCACTATTTTGAGGATCTGGGATTGGGTTCTTTAAGAACTAAGTTCTTGATTTTGAAGGAACCAAGTTCCTGGAGTATTATGGACTCTATATTCTCCATATTCATTTGTTCATGTTTTCAAAGAGTTTAAACCTCTGTTAATGGTATTTTGACCATTAACGATCACCAAGATCACTATTTTGAGGATCTGAGATCAGGTTCTTTAAGAACTAAGTTCTTGATTTGAAGGAACTAAGTTCCTGGAGTATTATAGATTCTATCTTTTTTCTTTTCAACTACGTTCTTTTCTAAATCTTTGATTCGCAAGAACAAGATTTTCCCGATAAGAATTAAATTCTCAACTCATGGGAAACTTGTCTTGTGGATCTTAGATCCAGAGAAAAAACTAAGTTTTTGAGAAGAGTTATACCCTTAGATATGGTATGATAGGTAAAGGAGATATTTTGATCTCTACTTTTTTCTTTACCTAGGGTTTAAGAAGAGGGAGGTTTTATTCTTTGAGAGAATTAAATTCTTTGTTGTTTTGAGAGCCTTTCATATTTTTTACAAAAGCTTATGGGGTGGTCTCCTCTTCTTAGATTTGATCACTTTGCTTCTATTTATACGAGAAGAGAAAAATCAATTTGTTAAGAAAATCTCATATTGAGAAATCACGATTAATTTCGTAATCAATCAAAATGATCTTTTAGATCAATTGGTGAATTTTATTCACCGTTGGATTTTTAATCCAAAAACTCTCTGTTCAACAGAGAAAATTTCTTGTTTGTTTAACAAGATTAGGAAATATTTTTTTTAAGATAGAATTTTATTCTATCATATGAATATCTTGTTAGTTTAACAAAAATTCTATCATATGAATATCTTGTTAGACTAACAAAATTAGAATTTTATTCTATCATATGAATATCTTGTTAGTTTAACAAGACTAAGAAGATATTTTTCTAACATAGAATTTTTGAATATCTGGAAGATATTTTCCTAACATAGAATTTTATTCTATCAGATACTTTAATTGGTGATTTTATAATCACTGTTGGATTTTTGATCTAAGGGTCCTCTGTTTAACAGAAAGGGTCTTTCTAATTTGAGAAAAATCAGGAAAATATTTCCCCCAAATAGAATTTAATTCCATCATATAGAATTTAATATCAGATAGTTTAATTGGTGACTTTATAATCACCGTTGAATCTTTGATCCAAAGGTCCTCTATTTAATAAAGATGATCTTTCTAATTTGAAAAAGATCTGGGAAATATTTCCAACATAGAATTTAATTCTAACATTGGATTTTTGATCCAACAGAGAATATCTTCCTTATTTAGAAAGATCAGGGGGATATTTTCCTCTAATAGAATTTTAGTTCTATCTTTTGATAATTTTTAATCATCATTGGAGTTTTGTTCCAACGGCTCTCTATTTAACAGAGAATATTTGATCAGGGAGATATTTTTTCCCTAATAGAATTTAATTTATCATTTGATGATTTATTATCACCGTTGGATCTTTGATCCAACGGCTCTGTTTAACGGAGAATGTCCCGGATTTTAGGGAAATATTCCCCATGTAAAATTTAATTCTACTTTCTTTAATTTGGGCACTGACGCACACGTGCTATACACATGGGCGCCGCCTAAGAATTTAATTCTTTTATAAATAGTCACTCACGTGCTTTGCATGTCGGCGCTCATGTGTATTCCATATGAGGCACCACTATTGGATTTAATCCTAACAGTGGCTAGCGCTGCCGCTTACGTGGGAAACACGTGAGGCGATCACGTGTTTAACACATGGGAACCAATATAGGATTTAATCTTATCTGAGACGGTACTTACAGGCTTTGCATGTGGGTGCACGTGCTTAACACGTGGGGGTTTCCCTTTATTTTTATAAGGGAATAGCAATCTCTGAGCCAAAATGTTTTGGCGGGAACAATACTGTTTTTTTATTTGGAACATCATCACCGATAGGACTTTAGATATAGTCTCGCCGGTAGGACTTGGGAAAGATAAGAGTTGTTTACGCCCGTGGATTGTATAGGGTTTTATAGGATGCATGATTCAGACCGTAGGGCCGGTGTGCTCAATTCTTCTGCGACTTGGAGCATTCACGTGCAGTATTTCTTAAGATATCAGCCCTTGATGGGTGGAAAGGGCATTTTTCCCTCAGCACTTATTAGTTGGTACGATGCTCCGTCGAAAACTTTCTCGATAACGTATGACCCTTCCCAAATTGGCTTTAATTTTCCATTGGTATGTCGATTGGGGATGATCGGTCTTTTGAGGACCAACACCAATTCGCTTTTCTTGAAAGCACGGAGATAGGTCATCTTGTCATAAACCCGTGACATTTGGGATCCGTACAGCTCCAGATTTTGCTGTACTGCCAGTCTCTTTTCTTCGACGGCAACGAGCTTTTCGAGCCGAAAGAGGATGTTTTCTTCCTCCCTAAAACCATGCTGGACAGCCATCTTTAGGCTTAGAATTTTGAATTCGTGGGTAAGTATTGCTTTTAATCCGAAGAGTAATGAGTATGGAGTGAATTGAGTTGGAGTGCGGTGCATAGTATGATACGCCCACAACGTCTCGTGAAGCTTAAGATTCCAGTCTCTTTTGTTGGCTGAAAGATCTTTCCTCCGGAGATTACATAGAGTTTTATTGAAGGTTTCGGCTAGCACATTGGCTCTTGGATTATAGATGGAGAAATATATCCAGTCTATCTTGTGCTGAGTAGAAAACCGTAAGACTTTGAAGCTTTTGGATTATAGATGGAAAAATATATCCAGTCTATCTTGTGCTGAGTAGAAAACCGTAAGACCATCTATGTCGGAAGAACGTCAGGCCCGTTATCAGAAATGATTTTTCTAGGTGTACCAAAGCGGTATAGAATATTATGTCGGAAGAACGTCAGAATATCTTCGGTCTTGACTTCTTTTAGCGGGACAGTTTCAGCCCATCTGGAGAATATGAATCAGTGGTCTTGATGACGGGGGATCAATTGGGCCAATATGTCAGTGTCCTAAACTTCGAAGGGCCATGACGCCACCGTAGGATGCAGCAGTTGGGATGCTTGTGGATGAAGCCACCATGAATTTAGCAGAAATAACACTTCTTCGCATTCTCTTCGTAATCCCATATCATGGCAGGTCAGTAATACCCAAGCCGTTTGATTTGAATCCGTATTTTGGGGCCAGATTGGTGAGATCCACAGACTCCTGAGTGAACTTCATTCATGAATTTTTGTGCTTCGGCCGATGATAGACACCTAAGACAGAGTTGGTCATATGATCTACAGTATAGCGGATTGTTTACAAACATATATCGGAATGCTCTCTTCTTCAACTGAACCCTCGCAGATTTTTGTTCGGACAGTTTTTCGTATCGGAGGTACTCTATGAAGGGCTCTCTCCAATCAGGCTCATCTTGAATGATCAGAACTTGTTCGACCGGATTTCTCTTTTTTTCTGCGCTTTCCTCTTCTCATAAAGAGACTGGAGGCAGAATTTGTCGGCTTCTAACTATAATCAGAATTTTTTCCATGTCGGGATCAGCCATCTCCTTAGCTAGGCGAGCGAGTACGTCAGATTTTCTGTTCAAAACCCTATGCACTCTTATTAGTTCAAAGTGGGTGAATTGTTTCATGAGTTCCACCACCCGACTTATGTATCGAGCTAACTCGGGCTTATATATCTTGTAGTCACCACTCACCTGATTGACGACAAGCTGGGAATCACTGTAATCCCATAGTCGAAGGATCTCCATTTCTATGGCTAGCTCCAGGCCAGCTATCAGAGCTTCATACTCAGCCTCGTTGTTTGTGCGAGGCCCGGTAAGGGTGAAGAAACGTTTCAGGGATTATCCTGAGAACGTGATGAACACCAACCCTATTCCTGCTTGTATCTGCGGGACGCTTGATTTGTCGGAGGACCTTATTGATGAGGCTCCAAAGAAGTAGAGTTCCCAACATACCTTGTTATCCTCGAGGCGCAGCACTTGTTCGTCGGATAACTCGCAATTTAGTAGTGATCCTTCTGGTATAGGATGAGCAGCAAGAAAGTCTACGAGAGCTTGCCCTTTTACTGCTTTTTGAGGAGTATAGATTATGTCAAACTCAAGCAACATGACATCCCATCTTACCATTCTGCCGGCAAGCCTTGCTTTGGTCATTAATTGTTTGAGCAGGTCGACCTTAAAGATCAGCATGACCTGATAACCGAGAAGATAGTGATTTAGCTTCTTCATGGCAAATATTAGGGCCATGCACTGTTTTTCGATAAGGGAATAGTTAGGTTCCACCTCGACTAACGTTCGACTGAGGTAGTAGAGGGCCTTTTCTTTTCCCTCCTCATTGTTCTGGGCAAAGAGTGCACTGAGTGACTCATCTAGCGCGGCAGTATAGAGAATCAATAGTTTATTTGGAATGAGAGCAACAAGTACTGGAGGGTGCGGCAGATACTCTTTTATACTTTTCAACACTTCTTAACATTCGTTATCCCAGACAAAAGGAACCCATTTCTTCATAAATTTCGGGAAGGGCCTACATCTCCTTGATAAATTTAATATAAACCTTCGTATATAAGCAAGTTTGCCTTGAAAGGATCTCAGCTGCGTCAGATTCTTTAGAAAGGGTATCTCCATGATGGCTTTTATCTTTGATAGGTCAACTTCAATTCTCTAATGTCAGACTATGAAGCCCAAGAATTTTCCCAACGACACACCGAAAGCGCACTTTAAAGGATTCATCTTTAGATCGTATTCCCTCAGTCAAGTGAAAACTGTCCTGAGATCTTGGATGTTGAACGGCCTTGGCTTTAATCTTGACGACCAAATCATCAACATAACATTCGACGACTTTATGGATTAAGTCATCAAAGATATTGGCCGTTTTATTGATCCGTTTTAAAAAAGAAGTGTTTGTAAATAAAGTAACCTCAATCATGACAGTGTCGCTTGTAGCTAGCCGTTATGAGTACGGGTCGTTCACAGGGAAACATGAATCTTTTTCTTGCTTTAGACGAGTTGATTGAAAGATGGGTTGATTGGTTGTAGATCTATTTTAATACGAATGTAGATTTTATAAAGAAGAGGCTTGTAGGGTTCATATGACTTAGTAGTAATGGATGACTAATTAAAAATGACTCATTTTATTTTTTAATAGTTTAAAACTAGATCGATAGTGATGAATGTCGATTAGGGTTCTTTTGGAAGAAACTATGTTTTCCTCACTCTTAACCCTTGTCCTTTCATTTATCTCTATTCATGTCTAACTCCTCACAAAACAAGTGTTAATTTAATCTCAAATCGTGGTCAAGACTATCAATAAATTGGTAGCGCGCCCGATAAGGATGTTAACATTTATTTTACTAAAATTTATAAACTTTAAAATGTATAAAAGAAGTTAAAATATTTTATCATCCATTGATGTACTCTAGCTTACGAATCCTACCAAGCTAGGAATTACTCACGCATGGTTGGAGAAGAAAGGATGAAGAATAAGATCATAATGTAAGATATAGAAAGTAATGCAGAAATTAATTGCGGAAAGACAAATAAAAACTCTATCTTTATTAATCAACTATATCATGTACAAATCATTTTAAAGTAGAGTACAAAAACCCTAGATTTTGCTCTCGATCGTTATCTTGTTGGAAGTAGATGAACAGTTGATGATCAACTCGGATGTGTGGATCATCTTGGACCTCTTGATCTCTTCGGTTTGATTATCTTTCATGTGATGCTCTCGGTCTCTTATATAGTCACCATATACAGAAACCCTAGATTCCATATAATAATATTTGCTGTTAAAATCCTATACAAAAAAATCTCAACTCCTAAGCCCACAGAACCACCATAGATCCACCGCATTTAGGATAGTTTGGCCACCAAACCGCGGCACAATAGTGGGATCATGACTTGAAAATTCTTCTGATGTTTGGTGTTGACATGTAGAGATCTTTTAGATATCTGGATTTTGAGAATATAACTCTGAGTCTCTGCCGTTGCTAGATCTTATAATTTGCTTCAATATTTCGACAAATTTGATTCCGACATCTCGGATCTCTTGATCTCCAGACCTGAACTAATATCTGCACAATATCTTAAATCATAGTATTAGTAGAATTTGTTATTATTTTGAGATATTATCCGAACCATTTTATATGATTTAAATCTTAAGAATATTGATTAGAAATATTTGATATGATATGCATATTTTAATTTCTAATATTTTATATAAATATTATATGCATGTATTTTCCCTAATTATGTTAATTATAATATAGAAACATATGATAATAAACTTTTTACACATAAACCCTCATATGTTCTATAATTACAATAAACACCTTTTAGAACATAACAATAGTAGGGAAAATAATCATTCAAATATGCAATATTTCAGACTAATCATCATTTCCCTTTGATATGTGGCACCTGCGTTTTTCGTTCCAAACGGCATCACTTTGTATAGTATATGCCAGTCGGGGTTCGAAATATTGTATGCTTCTCATTCTCATGCGACATTTTTATCTGATTGTACCAAGACGAGCCATCCATAAAAGTGAATAGCTCGTAATTTGAGGTGTCTTCGACCATAATTCCTATGACCGGAGGCTGGAAATCATCTTTAGGGCATGCTGATTAATCTAAAATAGTGCACATTTGTATGAACATTTTCCCTACTATTGTTAAGTGCTAAAAGGTGTTAATTGTAAATAAAGAACATATGTGGGTTTATTTGTAAAAAAATTATTATCATATGTTTCTTCATATAATTAGGGAAAATATATGCATATAATATTTAAATGAAATATTGGTAATTAAAATATATCATATCAAATATTCATATTCAATATTCGTAAGATATTATATCATATAAATGGTTGGGATAATATCTCAAAAATACCAAATGCTATTAACACTTTGATTTGAGATATTGTGCAGGTATTAGCTCAGGTCTGAAATCTAAGTAAGTGATCCAAATCAAATCGGGATATCGAAACCGAATCTGCCAAATTTTAGAAGCAAATCGAGAAATCTAGCAACGACAGAGACTCAGAGCAATATTTTCAAAATCTAAATATCAAAAGGATCCCTGAAGATCAACACAAAAAGCCAGAAAAAATCTGAAAACCCAATTCCACCAGGAAGCGGTGGAACCACGGCTATACGTGGCATTACGCGGCAGTTCGGCAGTCAGATCTGGGCCGTTGGATGTGGGATTTTAGGATTATGATCTTAACTACATCTACTCACATATGGAATCTAGGGTTTCTGGTTTCAAAGAATATATAAAGGACCAAGAGCTATGCATTCAAAATCATCCAAGTCATCACATAATCATCTTTTCATCTACCTCCATAAAGAGAGAGATCTAGAGCAAAACTAGGGTTCTTGTAATCTACTTTTTGAGAAGAGAATTTTAATGCAATAGTTGATTAATAAACGTAGTTTTTTTTGCATTTACTTTTTCCGCATTTACTTTACGCATTACTTTTCCGCATTAATTTTACGAATTACTTTTCTGCATCTTTATTATGGTTTCATTCATTTTCAACCTTTCTTCTAAATCACCACTAACCATGAGCGAGTAATTCCTTCCTTGCTAGGGTTTGTAGGATAGGGTAAGATAATGGGTGAAAAATCTTTTAAATTATTTTTAACATTTTAATATTTATAAATTTAGCAAAATAAATGTTAACCTTTTTATTGGGCGCGCTATCAATAGTCACAATCACGATTTGAGATTGGTTAAACACTTGTTTTGTTAAGGGCTTGACAAAAATAGAGATCAATGGAAGGCCAAGGATTAGTAGTGGGAAACCCTAATTCTCTCCAAAAACCCTAATCCACATTCATTACCATCTCTCTAGTTTTAAACTATTAAAAGATAAAAAGAGTCATTTTTAAACATTCATCCATTAACTACCAAGTCCTATGAACCCTACAAGCCTTTTTATTTTAAATTTTATATCTGTCTCAAAATAAAATAACAACAATCACCCATCTCTTTTATCAACTCGTCTAAAGCAAGAAAAGAATTCACGATTCCTTGCGAACGACCCGTACTCATTGTGGCTAGCTACTAGCGATACTGTTTTGATTGCGGTTATTTACAAAACACTTTTCGCACGATCAATCAAATGACGCCATTGCCGGGAAAACGGTCGTAATTTTTTTCTTGTTATTCGGGTTGATATTTTATAAAAACTAGCAAACATAAATAAACGAGAACCAATACCGCATCTTGTGTTTCTAACGATTATTGTAAGAGTTTTGCAAGGGAATCTGGAGTAACAGGAGTAAGACAACAGCGATTCAGAGATTTAAACTTGGATCAGAGGAGCATCGAGGTGCTCTAAAGAAATTTCAGCAAATGACCTTTCCAATAGGCGGCGGAACCGCGGCTTGTTTGAAGATTTGGGTCTCCAATCTTCTGTGGTATTTTCCTATATTCTTTCTCTCTCCTCTAAAGCTCCAATAATCTGATTTTACCTGCAGGATTCTTTGCAAACAGCGCCGCTAAAAAAAATCTTTTTGCGTGTTTTGATTTCGGTTTGTTTTGCATACTTAAACCGGACATTAAGGGGCAATAAACCTAAATTTAGATTATGTGGGGATTTCATCACCCTTCGTAGGCCCCACAAATCACAAACGTGCATACTATCACTCTACATTAATAAAAAATATCTAGACCAAGGCTCTAAGAACTGTCGCGCTCAATTAGGACAGAGGAAAGTCGTGGGTAATCTATTGCTTATCTGCATTTCGCTTGTGGTTTCTAGGCAAGTGCGACTAGGGAAAGTGGTTACTTAATTAGGCCCGCTATTTCGGTGATTCGTATAGAGGATACCTCCCACTTACCTGAAACTTACCTGGCCACAAGATTAATAAGAAGGTAGTAGAGGATTGATCTTGCGACTTGTCCTTTGGAAGTCTAGAAGCGGTCTAGTGACTTAACCTATGTGCCCCTAGCTCTAGGGATTGATTGTGCATTTTGTGATTTGTTGAGTCAAGCCTCATGTCCGACTTTTTTTCAAAACAAACCTTCTTAAAAACGTTCTTACATATCACACGCTGCCATGTGCACTAAACCCGCTTAGTGCATGATTGGCTAGACACAGGATTCTAGTGCCCGTCTAGTCCGCGTTTTTGCTATCAACTTCGAATTCGATACTTCTTCATCTTCTATTTCTCCTCCACCCACCACATCTCCCGAAATGGACGGATCTCTATCGGGTTTTAACGACACTACCCCGCCACCATTCGTAGGTGCACATAATCCACCACGCATCACTCTACAAGACAGATATTACCCCATATGCGGACCCCTTCCTACATGTTTGTCTCTTCCACCAACAAATGGGGATAATTTCGAAATTAAACCCCACTTCATCAACTTGCTGCCTAAATTTCACGGGCTTGAATCTGAAGATGCATACGTTTTTATAACCAAATTCGAAAACGTATGTGCGATGATGAGCACCACCCAACTTTCAGGGGATGCTTTGTGATTACGTCTTCTCCCCTTTAGCTTATGCGATCTTGGAGAAAAGTGGCTTTATAGCACTGCCGCACATTTTATCGCTAAATGGGATGAATTCGTTAAAGAATTTCTTATGAAATTCTATCCTCATCACAAGACCGCCCGAATTCGGAGCGAGATTAATTAGTTTGCCCAACTTCCCAACGATCCCTTTTGGAAATGTTTTGAACGGTTTAAAGATCTTCTTTTCTAATGCCCTCATCACGGAATCGATATATGGCAACTTTGCCGCATTTTGTATGAGGGTACCAACCCAGCCACAAAACAAATACTAGAAACCATTTGTCAATGTCATTTCATATCAAAAGACGATGGCGAAGCATGGCAATTTTTAGAAGATCTCGCCGAACAAACGTTACAATGGGAGAGCACTAGAACAACATCGACTTCATCTAGGGCAGATATCCAACAGCTTGATGCTTCCATCGCAATGAAAGCCAAAATGGCTGCAAGGCAAAAGAAACTTGAAGCTATAGAAAGCAAATTCTCTTCAGCCTCCTTAAATCAAGTTAAGCTCCCCAAAACCGTGTGTGGTTGCTGTTTTAACCCATCACATTTAACAGATCTCAAATTCATGAACAAACCAATGCTAGTTTTCAGCAACAACCTAGAAATGATCCTTATTCATCCACTTATAATCAGGGATGGAGGAATCATCCTAATTTTGCTTGGAACCAAAACCCGACTCAAAATCAAAATCAGTTCCCAAGCTAAAATAACTATCAAAGGCTTCCCCCACAGCAACAATAGCCACCACAACGAATTTAGCAGCCCTTTCAACCTCAATCTTTTCAATATCCGGCCAATAACCTTGCCCCGTATAATAATTCTTTCCAACCACAAACGAATATTCCAACAATCGGCACCGATAGAATCTCTGCACTCGAATGAAGCTTAGAAACGTTTATTAAACAATCCACACAAACGACGGCTAATTTAACATCATCTATCTAAATGCTGATACAACAAACTGCTTCCCATGGTGAAAGCTTAAAATCGATAGAAGCATAAATTGCACAGTTAAATGCCGTAATGAGTGAGAGAGAAAAAGTTAAACATCCATCTCAACCTCTACCAAATCCTGGCCACTCACAAATTGCAAATCTCATCCTTCAAAATCATAATGTGAGTGTCGTAACCGCGTTAAGATCGGAAAGAGTGCTGAATAACCAGGTTGGTGAGCAAGTTGATGATATTGATGATACCCCTGCTACTACTTCTACTCCTATTTCGTCTGATCCAACATCTTCTTCCGAGCCTATACTTCGTTCTTCACTAGGATCAAACCCTCGGCCTACTTCCTTGAAGGAATTACCATCTACGACCATCCCAAATCCAATTTTGGGATCCATTCTATCACCATAAAGTTCTCCACAAGAGTTGGACCCAAGCCATGTTAATAAAGCTCCTTTTTCAATCCGGTTGAGGCCAAACAGACCAAGTCCACACATGGAGAAGATTGTGGAAATTTTTAAGCAAGTTAACATAAATATTCATCTCTTATATGCTATCCAATAAGTTCCATCTTATGCGAAAATTCTAAAAGGCTTGTGCACTAGGAAAAAGAAAACTCAAGTGCCTAAAAATCTTTTCTTAGCGAGTAATATGAGCAATTCTCTTACCCAATATATGCCCAAGAAACGTAAGGACCCCGATTGTCCTACAATATCTATTACTATTGGGGGTAAAAATATCAATCGCACTTTACTCGATTTAGGTGCTAGTGTTAACTTGCTCCCTTATTCTATTTATGAGCAATTAGGCATAGAAGAGTTGAAACCTGTGCACTGCACTCTTCAAAAGGCCGATCGATCTATTACCCACCCTAGGGGTGAGCTAGAGGACGTGTTGATCAAAGTCGAGGAATTTATATCCCCTGTAGACTTTATAGTTATAGATACACAGCATGTGGCAAACCTACGGAACCAAATTCCGGTGATTCTAGGTTGACCTTTTCTAGCAACTTCCAACGTGATAATCAATTATCGTAATGGTTCCATGAACCTGTCCTTTGAGAAAATGACAATTGAGCTTAACATTTATAGGTTAGGAAGTTAACCCTCCGAACCTTATGCTCATATAATTGATGTATGTTCTGTCGACAAGATAGCTTCCGACAGTTGCGAATTTGAGCAGCTTCACGATACTGATCTCGACGCTACTAGTGCGTTATTGTTTGATCCTGCTATTTATTATACACGTGAGGACCCTTCTGTCGACAAGTCCACACCTAAGTCCGAATCCTTTGATTTGTCGAATGACTTAGTCAAGCTATCCGAGTCGATCCCATACACTAGAAATAAACCTTTTATGTAGTCTGAGTATCATACATTTCTTCCTGATAAGATTATCATTCGGAATATTGGCAAAAGTTTTGAAGACATTTTCGCCGAAGAACTCGCATTCCTAAAAGACATGGATATTTTGATGAATCAACTTCCACCCAAAGAAGTTGAACCTCTACCTATTCTTCTTATCCCGTATGAGAATGCGAATATTCCACCTACTCCTTATCTTTCAAATTCTCGTTTTCATCCACCGTCATTGTTTCTTCTCTACCAACCGAAGACGTAAACCCGTTCAATTACACCGCTTATCTCCTCCTCACTTCTTCACGTCTATCTGTAATATGATATTCTATCAACCATGGTGTTACATTGATAAAATATTCGAATGGTTGGTGTTGACTTTTGGTCTTTGTAAAGTTTTGTATGGACCGATAATATTTACCCCCTCCCCTTATGATTTTAAATTCTTAATAATGAAGAAAATACTGTTTTACTCAAGTTTGGGGGGAGAAAAATATTTTGGCTCTAGAAAAAAAAAGAATTTTTTTGCACAATTATGAGCCAAAAATAAGTTTGAGGGAGGATTTCACTGTCATTGACTTTTGTCCCGTTTTACTAATCATTGAGAACTTTTCCTCCTTAGTCTACAGGTTTTGAGCTGAAAGGATGACATCAGTAAGGACACTGATGCAAATAGGTTTAGGGGGAGGTTTGTGCTTATTCACGCATCATTTTGCATTATATTAAATAAAAAGCACTAAAAAAATTCTATTTTTTTTTCCAAATAAAAGTTAGAAAGTGAAAAATACATATGAAAGATGGGAAGAGATTTAAAAAATGCAAGAAAATTAGATGTTTTAAAACGAAGCTAGTAATAGGTAGTCGTGAGCTGTTGTCCCAAGGGTTGCTAAGATAAAAGAAATCACTAATCTGAGAATAGAAATAAATCTAAAAAATAGTCTATATTCTTGAGACTAAATATCTGAACGTTGATACCCTACTATACGCACTTGTACACATTTTGAAACTTAGGACAATAGAGAATATCTTGAAATGCTCTTGTCTAAAAGCCTTAGTATGAAGAAAAAATATATAAACAAAAATATAAATGACACATAAAAAATAAATGGTGAAGAAAAATGAGCACTGGTTTTGTAATTACTTAAGGCGGCATATAAAAATATATAGCGAGGGTGCCTTATCACCTAGTGCCTTAAACCAACTAGTTTGGGAGTCACTGCTAAGCCTTAGGTGTTGCAAGATTAGGATATTTCTAATTATGCCTTAATGAGTAAACACATTTGGTAATCGATTGGTTAGTACTTCAAGAAGTATTAACGGTTGCATAAAGAATGTGTGAGCAATTCCATCTAAAAACATTCACCGACTAAAAATTACTAAGGAAAATGGACAAGAGTATGATTGCTTGAATTGAATTCTCTAAGTGTAGAGATGTCTTTTACACACACGTAGGGGTATATGATCGATATTTGGAAGAGAAATAGGGAGGAAGACTAAAGACGTTGCTTTATTGAGGGATGATGTGATTCCTGACATTTTTCAAGACCATTAAGATAGAGCTCATGGCCACTAAAAATCTAGTGTAGTTTGAAACTCTTATTTTCAAGTTCTTTCTTTTATATGTTCCATATCTTTGTATGTAACTTTCATCTTCTTTCGTTTATTATGGGATTTTGTGGGCGTAATCCGCTGAAAACCCTTAGGAGACAACACTCCTCCTACTAGGGACACCTAGAGGTTTAAAGGCTTGTTGCGCGTGCTAAGTGCAATCGTGTGTTACCTACGAAAGTGTGCTGGTTAGGTTTTTTTTTCTTTTTAATAAATGCTTTGCTCGGGACGATCAAAAATAAGTTTGGGGGTATTTGATTAGTCTAAAATAGTGCACATTTGTATGAATATTTTCCCTACTATTGTTAAGTGCTAAAAGGTATTAATTGTAAATAAAGAACATATGCGGGTTTATTTGTAAAAAGATTATTATCATATGTTTCTTAAGATATTATATCATATAAATGGTTGGGATAATATCTCAAAAATACTAAATTCTATTAACACTTTGATTTGAGATATTGTGCAGGTATTAGCTCAGGTCTGAAATCCAAGTAAGAGATCCAAGTCAAATCAGGATATCAAAACCGAATCTGCCAAATTTTAGAAGCAAATCGAGGAATCTAGCAACGGCAGAGAATCGGAGCAATATTTTCATAATCTATATATCGAAAGAATCCCTAAATATCAACACAAAAAGCCAGAAAAAATCTGAAAACAAAATTCCACCAGGAAGCAGCGGAACCACGGCCATACAGGACATTACGCGGCGGTGCAGCGGTCAGATATAGGCCGTTGGATGTGGGATTTTGGGAGCATGGTCTTAACTTTATCTACTCATATATAGAATCTAGGGTTTCTTGTTTCAAAGACTATATAAAAGACCGAAAGCTATGCATTCAAAACCATCCAAGTGATCACATAATCATCTATTCATCTACCTTCATAAAGAGAGAGATATAAAGAAAAACTAGGGTTCTTGTAATCTACTTTCTAAGAAGAGAATTGTAATGCAATAGTTGATTAATAGTGGTAGTTTTTTTGCATTTACTTTTTCCGCATTTACTTTACTCATTACTTTTCCGCTTTAATTTTACGAATTACTTTTCTGCATCTTTATTATAGTTTCATTCATTTTCAACCTTTCTTCTAAATCACCACTAACCATGAGCGAGTAATTCCTTGCTTGCTAAGGTTTGAAGAATAGGGTAGAATAATGGATGAAAAATATTTTAACTTCTTTTTAACATTTTAATGTTTATAAATTTTAGCAAAACAAATATTAACCTTCTTATTGGACGTGCTATCAATAGTTACAACCATGATTTGAGATTGGTTAAACACTTGTTTTGTTAAGGGCTTGACATGAATAGAGATCAATGGAAGGCCAAGGATTAGTAGTGGGAAACCCTAATTCCCTCCAAAAACCATAGTCCACATTTATCGTTATCTCTCTAGTTTTAAACTATTAAAAGATAAAAAGAGTCATTTTTAAATATTCATCCATTAACTACCAAGTCCTATGAACTCTACAAGCTTTTTTATTATAATTTTTATATCCGACTCAAAATAGAATAACAACAATCATCCATCTCTTTTATCAACTCGTCTAAAATAAGAAAAGAATTCATGTTTCCCTGCGAACGACCCGTACTCATCGCGGCTAGCTACTAGTGACACCGTTTTGATTGTGGTTATTTATAAAACACTTTTCACACGATCAATCACATGCCTTGTTAAGGTTTCTAAAATCGACGCAAACTCGGATATGCATATTCTTATTTTTCACTGGGACGATACATGTGATTCAATCTGAATATTTCTCTTCTCTAATGAAGCCGGCATCGATGAGTTTCTTGGTTTTCTCGATGACCTTTTCTTCCAGCTCCCTTCTCATTCTTCGAGGAGCTTGTTTGACTGGCTTGGTATCAGGATATATAGCTAGTTTATGCACGACCACTTTAGGGGAGAGGCCGGTCATTTCTTTGTACGTCCACGCGAAGCGGTCGACGAACTCATGCAACAGGACGATTATCTACTCTTTCATTCTCTCTGATAAGAGTGGGCTGATGTAAGTCGGCCTTGGATTATCGGGCGTTCCTAAATCAATCTCGGTTAGCTCATCAAAAGTTGCTTGTCCGCCATCTTTGAGCTCTCGAGGGGCTTTTTCTGGCTCGGCTAGCTCGTCGTCATCATTTGACATTTCGCCGGCTTCACCAACATGGTTAATGTAGCATGCTTTGACATCAGGTCGAACGAAACCTATACCCCTTATATCTGGGATCCGTCCATCGATGAGTGATCGGACCTGAGGCGAATGACATAGCTCCTCATAAAACCTCGCTTCAGAGTTTGTTTGATATAACCGAAATCCGCACTATTTAAAATATTCCCGCATCTCAGACGGATGATATATGGGATTGAGGACGGCTCTTATGCCTCTCTCTTAGGGAAGGCACGTGATAGAAAAATCGTCCAGGTGCATGACAGGATTTTACCCATAAAACAGGATGCCCTTCTGTCTATTTTTCCTTCCGGGAACGTAGAAAGTTTTCAGTTGGTCCACGGTGGAGACTGACAATGCATCGAGCTCTTTACATATCTTCTCTAGCACCCTTGTGATGGCTAGGGATCTTTCTGTAACATTGTAGGTTTCTCTTAGCTTGACTTTTTGTATGAGAGCCCAATCTGAACAGCTGTTGCAAGACGGGACTTCTTCTTCTAATTCTTCAATGTCGCTGCCAAAATGAGGGCAAATTTTGCTGTCGGACGGGCCTTCGATGTCAGACTCGTCCGTATCACTGCCGAAATGATGGCAAGTTGTATGGAAGGACGAACTTTCAGCGTCGGACTCATCAGTGTCACTGCCGAAACGCGGATGCGCTTGGAGGTTTTTGCTTTTAAATGTGACAGCCGGCTCAGACTTGCTTTTGAATTTCGGGGTCATTCTATCCTTGGTTAATTGTGGCTCCGCATTTTGGGGGTTCACAAAGTACCGGCAATCTTCATATCGGACTTCATGCACACCGAATGGTTGGATGTCGCCGTCAATGCGTTTTTCTTCGCCATTCTTGGTATACTTCATGCATTAATGGAGAGTTGACGGAACAATACCGTAATCGTGAAGCCTTGGCCGTCTCAGGATAATCTTATAGGATGTGTCGGCATCGATCACATATATCTTAACCTCGGTTTTTAGATCCCCAAATTTGATTGGCAGAGCTATGAATACTAGAACTTCCAGGCAGTTTTGATTGAAATCTTGAATGACGATTCTTTCCCTTAACAGGCGTCGGACGTCCATTGACAAACTCTTCAGTGACAGCAAGTCCATGATGTTCACTGAGGACCCCGGATCAATCAATATGTGATTAATCTAGTCTCCATCGTTGTACCCTGTCACATAAAGCGGCCAGTTGTACTCAGCTATTCCTAGTAACATATCTTCGTCCTTAAATGTGACTGATTGGTTGCGAAAAGTGTTTGTATGTATGTTGTAAATAACCGCAATCAAGACGGTACCGCAAATAGCTAGCCGCGATGAGTACGGGTCGTCCACAGGAAAACGGTGAATTTCTTATCTTGTTTTAGACGAGTTGATAAAAGAAAGGAGAGATTGTTTTCATTTCTATTAAGAAGGGATGAAAAATTTATAATAGAAAAACTTGTAGGGTTTATACTACTTAGTAGTTAATGGATGAAGTAAAAGAATTAATTCTTTTTATCTTTTAATTGTTTAATACTAGAGAGATAGCGATGAATGTGGATTAGGGTTCTTGGAGGGAATTAGGGTTTCTCACTACTGCCCCTTGTCCTTCCATTGATAGCGCGCCTAATAAGAGGGTTAATACTCATTTTGCTAAAATTTATAAACATTAAAATTTTAAAAATAATTTAAAAGATGTTTTTCATCCATTATTCTACGCTATCCTACAAACCCTAGCAAGCAAGAATTTATTCGCTCATGGATATTATCGATTTAAAAGAGAGGTGGAGATGAATGAAACCATAATTAAAAATTAAAAGTGTAGAAAAGTAATGCGGAAAGTAATGCAGAAAATTAATGCGGAAAGTAAATGCGAAAATAATTAAAACAAAAGATAACTTTTATTTACCAACTATTGCATTACAAAATTTCTTCTTAAAAAGGTAGATTACAAGAACCCTAGTTTTGCACGTAGATCTCTCTCTTGAATTGAAATTTTGAATTTGGAATCTTGATTGCCTTTGATAGACAGCTCGCGGTCCTTTATATAGTCTCTGAAATTAGAAACCTTAGATGCCATATTGGAGTAGGTGAGATTACGATCAAGTCCTTAAAATCTCAGATCCTACAGCCCAAAACCGATCGCGGAACCACCGCCCAACCCTCATCTTGACCGCGGATCTGCCGCCCCTTTGTGGGTTTCTGACTTAGGATTTTTTTCTGGCTTTTTCTCTCGATATTTGGAGATCCTCTTGATACAAAAATTCTGAAAATATTGTTCTTAGTCTCTGGCGTTGCTAGATTTCTCGATTTGTTTCTAATATTTGGCAGATTTGGTTTGATACATTGATTTGATGTGGATCTCCTACTTAAATTTCAGACCTGAGCTAATCTTATTATAATACCTGCACAATATCTCAAATCATATTATTAGTAGCATTTTTTTTATTTGAGATAATATTCTAACCATTTATATGATATGTTATCTTAAGAATATTGATTAGAAATATTTGATATGATATGTATATTTAAATATAAATATCTTATTTAAATATTATATGCATATATTTTCCCTAATTATATTAATTATAAATATATGATAATAATCTTTTTACAAATAAACCCACAAATGTTCTTTATTTACATTTAACACCCTTTAGTAGTTAATTATAGTAGGGAAAATGTCCATACAAATGTGCAATATTTTTGAAAAATCAAATACCCCCAAAGTTATTTTTGATCGTCCCGAGCAAACTATTTATTAAAAATAAAAAGAAAAAACCTAACACACTTTCGTAAGCAACACGATTGCACTTAGCTCGTGTAACAAGCCTTTAAACCTCTAGGTGTTTCTAGTAGGAGGAGTATTGTCTCCTGAGAGTTTTCAACGGATTACACACACAAAATCCCAAAATAAAAGAAAGAAGATAAAAATTACATGCAAAGATAAGGAACATATAAAAGAAAAAATTTGAAAATAAGGGTTTCAAATTACACTAGCTTTTTACTTGTCATGAGCCCTATCTTAATGGTTTTGAAAAGATATCAGAAATCACATCATCTCTCAATAAAATATCGTATTTAGTCTTCCTCCCTACCATTCCTCCAAATATCGATCATATACCCCTATGTATGTGTAAAAGACATCCCTACACTTGGAAAATTCAATTCAAGCTATCATACTCTTTTTCCATATTCCTTAGTACTTTTTAGTCGGTGATGTTTTAGATGGATTTGATCACGCATTCTTCATGCGACCGTTAATATTTCTTGAGGTACTAACCAACCGATCGAATGTGCTCACTTATTAAGACGTAGTTAGCAATATCCTAGTTTTGCAACACCTAAAGCTTAACAGTGACTACCAAACCAGTTGGTCTAAGGCACAAGGTGATAAGGCACCATCGCTATATTTTTTTTATGCCGCCTTAAGTAATTATAAAACCAGTGTTTATTTTTCTTAATAATTTTTTTATGCACCACTTATATTTTGTTAATCCTTCATACTAAGGCTTTAAGACAAGAGTATTTCAAAGTATCCACTACTATCCAAAATTTCAAGATGTTTGCAAATGCGTATAGTAGGGTATTAACGTTGAGAAATTTGGACTAAAAAATAGAGACTATTTTTCAGACTTCTTTCTATCCGCAGACTGGTAATTCTTTTATCTTACTAACCCTTGGGACAACAGCTCATGACTACGTATTACTAGCTTCATTTTAAAACATCTAATTTTCTTACTTTTCTTAAATCTCTTTCTTTCTTTCATATGTATTTTTCACTTTCTAACTTTTACTTTAAATTTTTTTTATTATGCAATGTAATATTTACATATGATGCGTAGATATATACAAACCATCCATACAAACCATCCCCCCAAACTTGTTTGCAGCAGTATCCTCATCGATACTGTCTTGTAAGCTCAAAACCTAAAGATTAGGAGGAACAGTTCAATAAGATGGTATAAAGAAGGGGTCAAGAGTTAATGATAGTGAAATTTCCCCCTTGTTCATGGCTCACAATCGTGCAAAAATTTCTTTTCTTTCAAGAGCTATTTTGAAAAATATTTTTCTTCTTCCCCCCTTCCCAAACTTGAGTAAAATAGAGTTTTCATTACTAAGCATTGAAATTTAACATAAGAGGGGGGTAAATATTATCGTTCTACATAAAACTTTATAAAGACCAAAAGTTAAAACCAACCATTCAAATATTTTATCTAAGTAACACCATGGTTGGTAGAAGATCGTATAACGGATATACGTGTATAAGACTTGAGACTATATAAGAATGTAGGTTGTATGATGTCTCAAGTAGAAGAAACATAAATGAGAGTAACGAGAAAAGATGAAGTGGGGAGAAGAGAAGATGTGTAATTGAAAGGATTTAAGTCTCGGTTGGTAGAGACGAAAAAGTGATGGTGAAAGAAAACGAGAATTTGAAAGATAAGGAATAGGTGGAATAGTCGTATTCTTGTAAGTGATAAGAAGAAGGGGTGGCGGTTAAACTTCTTCGACCTCAAAGGGAGGCTCATAAATTTCCAGTGGAGATTGATTCATCACAGCATCCAAGTCTTTAAGGAATGCGAGTTCTTCGGAGAAAATACTTTCAAAACTATCATCGATGATGATCTTATCGAAAAGAAAAGAATAAGTGGAATAGGCAGATTCACTAGGAAGGTTGAAAGTTTCAAAGTCAATGTGTTGCGCACCAGCATTCAAAACATTCAATTCGTCAGAAATTATGGAGGTAGAAGACTCGAAAAGCTCATATACATTATTCTCAAAAGAGTCTAACTCAAGTGGTTTTTCAAGAATCATAGAACTCGAATTATCGGAGTATAGTTCATCAATTCTCGGAAGAAGTGAAAGAAGATTAGAAGAACCAAAGAAATTGGATAATGAAATGGGTAAACAAACTTGGGTGTCGGGTATTGTTGAACCAGATGTCGGAGATAAAGGCTGAATATTGTTTTGCATATCGGATAGGTTGGTGGTAAAAATATGATCGGTTAAATGTACATGAAGATGTTCGCATTCAATAGAAGGGACATGATGCGTCGAAAAATCCAACTCATCCAACATAGAGGATTCATCTTCAAAGATATTCTAATCACCGAGCTCACTAGCACCTTCAGTCAAATCAAATGAACAGTCCTTTAAAAATTCATCAATCATATCATCCTTAGTCGATGGATCACTTGATTCACTTGATAGAATAGGAAAATTTGAAATGTCAAGTTTAGTCGAATACGGATTGGTTTGATTTGGAATGGTGTAAGGCTCTCTTTCACTCTCATGATTGGAAAATTCAAATATATTATTCTCGGGCACCTCATCAAATACATTCAGTTAGGTTTCAGGATGGAAGGTGTCAAGATCAAAAGAATTGGTTCTGATTTGTCTTTGAGGAATCTCTTGTTCATTCTCACTATCCAATTCCAACTCTACTTAAAAACTAAACATGGTTTGTGAAGAAGTTTTAATGAAGGATTCTCTTTGAACCGTGAAACTTCCTAATTGATGTTCAGAAGCACTGTCTAGATAGGGTGAAAAAGTTGAGTATGGTTGGAATGTGTTTAATTGTTGGCTATGGACAAGTTCAATGATTTCCGCAATTGACATGGGTTTACGAATTTCCACATTAGCCTCAAAAGAAGTATTAATATGAGAGGGTGTTAAAGTTTGATGCTGCTAATAAGAGTTAGAAGGGTGTATCCAAGTTTCATAAATAGGATTATGATCAACATTGTGATATGAAGAATATTGAGATTGGTTGGTTAGTTGGCGACTGGCTATTGCTATTTGCTCAGTAATGATCATGGGTGTAAAAGTTGCCATATTCGTCTCAAAATGAGTATCAACAGTTTCATATGGAAATAATTGTAATTGTTGTCCTAACGGTTTTGGAGATGTGAAAGGTATGAAACTTTGGTTACAAGCCTTCGCAATATGCTCAGCAGTGGACATGCGTTTAGAAGTTTCCTTACTATCCTTAAAAGGATTATCAACACTAGAAGGTGTTGAATTCTAATGCATTTCATAAGACTTTGAGTGAGGTGTCCAACTGTTATTTCTAGAGCGTTCTATCCTGTCTCTTAAAGAAATGGTAGGGTTGGAATTTGTACCAAAGCAATTACAATAATAAGAAATATCTGTTTGTTTTTAGCAAAGTTTAGCAAGAGTTGGTCGGTTTGGGTTACCCATTATAAGATAATAAAATGAAAAAGGGGTGAAATGGTAATAATTTTAAGCTCTTTTTTTTTTGAATTTTTGAAATTGTTTTGCTTGGAAAGAGAGACTCATTAAATATGAACAAACAATACCTAGAACTAGGGTCACCTAAGTTAAATACTAGACCGCTCCTAAACTTCCAAAGGACAAGATGTTTGATAAATCCTCTATCACCTCCTTCTCAATCTTGCAGCCAGGTAAGTGTCAAGTAAGTAGGAGGTATCTGCTATACGTATCACTGAAATAGCGGGCCTAATTAAGTAACCATTTTTTTTAGTCACGCTTGCCTTAGACACCACAAGAGAAATGCGGATAAACAATAGATTACCCATGACCCACCTTTTTTCTAATTGAGCGCGACTGTCCTTAAAGCCTTGGTCTAGATATTTTTTATTAATGTAGGGTTATGCGTATTCTCGTTTGTGATTTGTAGGGCCCAAGAAGGGTGATGAAATCCTCTCCTAATCTGAATTTGGGTTTCTTGTCACTTAATTTCCATTTTAAATATGCAAAACAAATCAAAATCTAAAACACGCAAAATGATATTTTTAGCGGCGCTGTTTGCAAAGAATTCTGCAGGTAAAAACAGTTTATTTGAGATTTAGAGGAAAGAGGAAGACACTAAGAGAATACCAGAGAGATTTGGGGGCTCAACTCCCAAAATGGACGCGGTTCCGCCACCAAAAGCCATTTTAAGCCGCGGTTCCGCCGCCTTATGATGAGATCTCCCCTCCAAACTTTGGCACAACACTTCAATGCTACTCTGCTCCTATTTGATAATCTTTGAATCTCTGATGGTTCGCTCCAAGTGCTCCAGATTTCTCGCACAAAAATTGTTAAAAATACAAAATGCGGTTTTTTTATTTTTATTATTATTTTTATATTCTCTGGTTTTATATTAGAAATCAATCCGGATAACAAGAAAATTAATTACAACTGTTTCCCCGGCAACGGCGCCATTTGATTGTTTGCGAAAAATGTTTGTATGTGTGTTGTAAATAACCGCAATCTAGACGGTGCCGCAAATAGCTAGTCGCGATGAGTACGGGTCATCCACAGAGAAATGATGAAATTCTTATCTTTCTTTAGACGAGTAGATAAAAGAGAGGAGGGATTGTTGTCGTCTCTATTAAGAAGAGATGAAAAGTTTATAATATAAATACTTGTAGGGTTTATAGGACTTAGTAGTTAATGGATGAAGTAAAAGAATTAATTCTTTTTATCTTTTAATTGTTTAATACTACAAAGATAGCGATGCATGTGGATTAGGTTCTTGGAGGGAATTAGGGTTTCCCACTACTGCCTCTTGTCCTTCCATTGATCTCTATCTATCTCAAGCCCTTAACAAAACAAGTATTAACGAACCTCAAATCGTTGTCGTGACTATTATAAATTGATCGCACGCCCGATAAGAGGGCTAACACTTATTTTGCTAAAATTTATAAACATTAAAATTTTAAAAAGAATTTAAAAGATATTTTTCATCCATTATTCTACCCTATCCTACAAATCCTAACAAGCAAGAATTTACTCGCTCATTGATATTAGCGATTTAAAAGAGAGGTGGAAGATGAATGAAACCATAATTAAAAATTAAAAGTGCAGAAAAGTAATGCAGACGGAAATTAAATGCGAAAAGAATTAAAATAAAAGACTACCTTTATTTACCAACTATTGATTATAAAATTTCTTCTTAAAAAGATAGATTACAAGAACCCTAGTTTTGCTCATAGATCTCTCTCTTAAATTGAAATTTGGAATTTGGAATCGTGACAGCTTTTGATAGACAGCTCTCGGTCTTTTATATAGTCTCTGAAATTAGAAACCCAGGTTTACATATTGAAGTAGGTGAGATTACGATCAAGACCTTAAAATCTCAAATCCTACGGCCCAAAACTGACCGCAGAACCGCCGCCCAAACCCCATCTTGACCGCGAATCCGCCGCCCTTTTGTGGGTTTCTGACTTAGTATTTTTTCTGGCTTTTTCTCTCGATATTTGGAGATCCTCTTGATACAAAAAATCTGAAAATATTGTTCTTAGTCTCTGCCGTTGCTAAATTCCTCGATTTGCTTCTTATATTTGGCAGATTCGGTTTGATATTTTGATTTGGTGTGGATCTTCTACTTAAATTTCAGACCTGAGCTAATCTTATTATAATACCTGCACAATATCTCAAATCAAATTATTAGCAGCATTTATTTTATTTGAGATATTATTCTAACCATTTATATGATATGATATCTTAAGAATATTGATTAGGAATATTTGATATGATATGCATATTTAAATATGAATATTTTATTTAAATATTATATGCATATATTTTCCCTAATTATATTAATTATAAATGAAGAAATATATGATAATAATCTTTTTATAAATAAACCCACATATGTTCTTTATTTACAATTAACACCTTTTAGTAGTTAATTATAGTAAGGAAAATATACTTACAAATGTGCAATATTTTTTACTAATCAGTGACCGCGACTATATACAGAGTGTACTGGGCCTCTTTCATATTAATTTCCGCTAAACGAGCCTGATACCACTCGGGGTTCCGCAGGGTATGAATAAGGACATCTTTAAGTTCCTTGGACAGAACCAAGGCATCATAAATACTCAGGAAAGACGGAAGCTTTCAGAGGCGAGCTGTTCGGCACGATTTATTACATTTCAGTACCGCTCATTTCCTATCATTTTGTTAATAAACAGTGCTATTTTATCTCTGTCTGCTCATTAGTACAGAATACAGGTACACAGGCAAAAACACTGGAGATGGTACACAATACGAACAAAAACAACGTTTTTTAGCCGGAACTGCAAACGGGACAGATAACAGATCATGACATTAAGTTTTGCAAACAAAATAATGTTGTGTACAAATAAATATTTCGTTTTGGTCCAACATGGTACAATATCAAAACTCATGTTTAAATCATCATGGATCAAGTGGGCATGAGCTATCATGAGGAATCAAGTTGCAAACACCATCATGGTGTCTTGCAAGTGGTGCAAGCAAGTGGGTTTGGTTCAATGTATTTGGAAAAGTTGTGATTTGAAGTGTGAACACACATACACCCACTTGATCCTTCTCTGTGATTTAGCTCCAGATTGCACATATGTGTTAATTAAAAAGAATTGCAATTACAGAGAGATGCCCAAGTGACCAGAAGACTACTGAAGAAAGATGGGCCCCACTCTCCATTTCTTGGCCGCAGATTTAATCATCTTGGCCGCAATTTGCGGCCAAGTTGGGGCAAATTGGGCTCGTTCTCTTTGTGTGGGTCTTTGGTGGTCATGTAAGTCCAGTGTCATATGCAACTTTTGATTTTTGGTTGCTTATAAATAGCAGATCACATATATAGTTCTGGGAGGATTTTGGGAGTGAGAAAATAGTTTGTAACATTTGATAGCTTCTTCTTCTTCCCTTTTTGAGCTCTCACTTGAGTGCTCCATTAAAGAGGTTGAAGTTTCTATCGACCTTATAGCTCAAGCCCTCCATTTTGTTAATAAAGAACTTGCACTTTCTTTGGCTTTAGCTTTTGTTCTTGTGTTTTCTTATGTGTTCTTTCTTTTGTTTTTCATTTTCTTTTTATAATGCTTGAATAATCCATGGTTGTGGTGATGGTGAGGATGTGAGATGAAAGGCTTTGCCTTCCTCTTCCTCTTGTTATTGTTTAAAGTGCTTAATTGTGATTGTAAGCTTAAGATTGCTAAATGGAAGTGTTTGATATGATATGATAATTTTGATGGTTATTTATAACCTTTATCTCATATCCTGTTTCTTCATGTTCACCATTTGCAAGGTTAAGCTCAGAATCAATTATGTTAAACTTAATAGGTAGTTGAGATATGATATCTTGCTTATGATTCTTGATAACTGTTCATACCAGAATATTGCATTTATTACCGCCCACTCTTATGCTCGTTTGTTTATAGGTAGGTGCTTTTAATCCGTGTTTGCTACATATTTACAGGCTACAGATTCCTAGTCCAAAATAACACAAATGATACAAAATCTCCACTGTTCTGCCAAAATACAAAACATCTGTTGCCAACAGATAAAGCCGGGTTACGGTCATCCGTATCCGTCCAGTGCCGCGTACCAGTTCCAGAGACAAGACATATGACAGTGGTCATTCGTGTCTCGGACAAGCACAGAGCACGAGAGGAGCAGCACAAGAATCAATGGGTGCGCGGAGCTCGAGGGAGAAAGGTCAAATCAATCAAAAGTGAAGCTATGTTTGGACTGTGCAGATCTGAAGAAATTGTGAAGGCAATTTGCAATTTGGGTCATGTACAACAACATAAGATAGCAAAACAAGGAAACCCAGAAAATACGAGACCCCAATTCCACAAAACCGCGGCGGAAACGCCGCCAAATGTGGGTTTTCGCGGCAGATCCGCCGCGGTTTAGTGTCATCATCTGACCAAATTTTTGGGTTAGTTTGGTCATTTCATTTAGGGCCAGAATTTTGCCCTAGGGTTTCAGCACGCAGCCTATAAATAGCCCAGTTTTGTGCCTAGCCAAGGGTCTTCTTCATGTCTCCTTTTCCATCTCTTTTTGTTAGGATTTAGTTTAGCTTCTTCTTCTTCTTCATGTCTTCCTCCATTAAAATGTAGTGAGAGCATTGAGTGGATGATGAAATGAAGATGAGGGTTATTTTTCTTATCTTGTATTTTTATTTCATTGCATTGTAATTTAATTTCTAGTGTTACTTTATTATTTGTTGTTAACTAGTTGTTTTTATTTCTTTTCTTGTTCTCTTTTCTTTTCTTCTTTTATCTGTATTTTCAAGCGATGATACTCGACGGAGTTCCTTACTAAGGTGAGGACCCAAGAGTTAGCTTGCTTCACTTGTAAAACCGTATTTTCCTTTCCTTTCTTCCTTCTTGTTTTGTTTTCTTTTCTTTTATGATGTATGAATAATTTCCCTCTTGTTAAGGCTAAGGAAGGTGGTATGAGGGACGGAGAAATCCCTTGTGCTTCTCTTCGCCAAACATCTTGAAACGAACCCCGACCAAACAACCGCAACCCCCTCGCTTAGGCGCGCTATACGTGACATGTAGCCGCGACCTAAGTTGAGATGTCCTTTAAGCGCGCTACAACGTGACATGTAGTTGTGACTTATTTGGATACATGGTTGCGGGTGTTTAGCCGAGGGTTGGAAATAAGCGTATTTAGCGGACGGACAAGGGGTACTAGGAATGGATTTAGCGTTGGAAAGCTTGCTTAAACTCGCAAATCCCATTCCTATGTCCTCCTAATCCCCGCTACTTTCGATTATCCCAACATCGTCTTAAGAATGGCAAAAGATAAGCATAAGACTAATCCTAACTCTACTAGCTGACCTTAACCTTAACAAGCTTACTTGAACATAAATACGAATACTTAAGATAGACTTGAACATACATATACACGTTCTTTATTGACTCGTCTAAAACTCGAACGGACATACAACCATCTCCCTGTGGAACGACCCGTGCTCAAACGGCTAACTGCGAAGCGACACCGTCCTGATCGCGGTTATAACTTTAGAACTTTGAATCCCGACACGCCAAAAGCGTGCGATCAATAACTCTCATTCAAGCATATACCATATACTCTCACCCACCTACTTAGCAAGAATAATACAAACTTTTACTTCTTATTTGCAAGTTGATGTGTATTGATGTTGTATTCTTGCTAACCCTTGTGCTTAGTGTTGATACATCATTCATGGACATAAGAATGGTAGGTAAGAACGTAACGGATTCGTTTCATGTTTTATGACGAAATCCGATAACATGATGATTTGTGCTTTGCAACTGCGTTGACAATTCATGCTTCGCGTCGGGATCGACACAAGGACGGAAAACTCATGATCAGGGGATTGTCGAAGGAATCGCCGCGATTCAACCATCCGAGCCAACGCCACGGCCACCATTATTCTAAACTTGTTTCTATAATATCGTATTTTTAGTTTTAGTGACAACCAAGCCAAATTCTTTTGTTTCTCGAACCTTAAGCGACACTACCTAATCTCCAATTTCCTGCGGATCGACCCATACTTGCCGGCTAGCTATAACGCGCCGTGCACTTGCAGTTTATAAATTTTAAAACGAGACCGAGCTCTCGTGCGCATTATTTCCAAAACGGATTCTATTCCAAAACATACGCGTTTGCGCGCGGGGGTGAATTCCCAACAAGTTTTTGGCGCCGTTGCCCGGGAGTTGGTAGTTATTAGGTATTGTTATTTCTGGTTCGTACTAACAAACTAACTATTAACTCAATTTTTTTCAAAACTAACAAAACACTAACTTTTCAAACATTTGTTCTCTGTCTTTTTGATCTGCTATCACACTGTGTTTAATTATAAGGTTTTGCATATAAAATTGGGACACTATTAGGACAAGAACCACACAGTGAAAAGTTAGAGCACCAACTCAAACAGTTGGCCGCCGAAATATTGCTTCTGGCCACAAATTGCGGCCAGATTTCACCCAATTGCTACAAATTTTTGGGTTATGTTCCTATGACATATTTTTGATCCATTGGTATATGCAAAATTTCACAATTGTGTGTGTGCAGGAATTAGGGCATATATATCGCTTTTGACACTAAATATCGTATTTTCTGGCATTTAAGGTTTTTTACGGAATTACGACCAGCGATCGTGTTGAGCGAGGCTCAAATGCAATTACAAGACGTTAGCAAAGTACAGTGCCAATGATCCGGGTAGCTTGACCCACGCAAGCGAACATTCAACGACTCAGATCACTTTCAAGTGGTTTTCTTAAACCAAATCATGTCGGTACGTATTTCCTAACTCCTTCGCTCGAATCCAACACAATCCAATTTCTATCTTCCGCAGGATTCTTCGCACAAATTTTGCCTCCAAATTAAACAAGAGAACTAATCGTATTTTTGCAGCGCTTAACAAAAAAATTGAAAAAGAATTGTTTATATTTCTTAATTTCTTGAAATTCTTTTATTTGATTGCGCATTGCATATTAATACAGATTCTAAGGGCAAAATGACCAACAAGATACGGTAAAGGATTTCATCACCTTTCTCCGTAGCCCACAAATCACAAAACTGCATTCTTGCATACCCCCAGTAATTTTAAAAATCAACTAGAACTTTGACTTTAAGGACTTCGCGCTCATTAGGAGAAGTTAACTGTGTTTAGAACTTTGCTTAACGGTATATCGTTCACGGGGTGTCTAGACAAGTATTCACGGCGCAACCGCCAAAAGAGAAAAGGTTATTTAATTAAGGACCTTAGCGAAAGCGTTGGAAAACCTCCCCTTCTCTCTTGCACTTACCTAGTCTCGTGATCAGTATATCTTGAGCCTATTTCTCGATACAGTTTTACTTCTTCAATCAGGTTCTTGAGAAGGTCTAGTTGACTTAGCATAACATAAACTGCTAGGGGTGTGATATTCTTTATTTTTGTGACATTTACGCATCTTGTTAAATATGGGTGATACACAATACAATTCATTTTTTCACGATTCATATTCTTTTGTTTATACCCAATCCCAATTGATTTGTACAAATTGCTAAAATCCTTCCCACATTAATGATATTTGTCCTTTGCTAGCGGGTGAGCAACCGTCCTAAATTTTTGATAACGGTCATCCACCTAACACTCCTAAACCCAGTCCCACTTCAAACCTTGACCAGATGATTGAAGATTTAGAGAGAGAGGTCGACAGAATGACTGCTCTAGCATCCCCACCATCACAACCCCTCCAACCCGAAACAATTGAACCATCTTTAGGGAGTGATAGTGAGATGGATGCTAGGTTGACCGTTTTAGAGTTAGATATTGAAGTGATGACTGCAGTCGAGAGTCAATCAGCTTCTACGTTAGCCCTATTCATACAACAGTCTGAGCAATTATTTCTTGCTCAGGCCCAATCTTTGGCTAACATAGAGGAAAAAGTGAAATATTTAGCTGAAAGGATTCTAGGGAGTGAGCTCGGTCAATCGGAACCCAATAGTGTCAATATCTGTCATCTAGGGAATCACCCGAGTAAAATAAGTGATCAGATCAATTTGGATGATTTCATATATGATGTTACAACAGAATTGACTGAGTATTCGCAGGACACACAAGCAAACCCCCTAAGTCAGTCCACCATTAGCCTTCAGGTATCCACTGAGCCTCTTGTCACTTGTGATTTAGAGATTGATTTAACAGAAATTATACTTGAAGAGGATATTCTTGAACCGACTGATTTGTGCTTTCCAATTTTAGAGGAGGAACCTTGTGAATTTGACGGGTATGGTTGGGATAAATTGTTAGAAAATATCAATGATCAGGAACCCACAATTTTTGTATCACCTAGTGATATTGTTTCGGAGGCAACATTAGGGTGGGAACCTACTTTTTTAGATGATATGAACCTACCCATTTGTGAATGTGATGAGGAAGAAATCGTTTTGGGAGGGAGTGTAAATAATGAGAGTAGGATTGTGAAAAATAATAGGGAGAAAAACAGTGTTGAAAATTATTCTTTTATACAGAGTTTTGAGGAATTTTTTGCTGATGAACTTGATATTCTTGGTGAGTTTGGGTCAAGATCATTTTTGGATCATCCTTTGAACCTTTCTTTTTCAGAACTTTTTGCGGATAAACTCCAGTTTTTATACGAACCTGACTTCGAAACTCAACACATTCTTATTGAAAATTCAATTCATTCAGAAAACAATGCTTTGACCGTTCCAAAACTTCATTTTCACCTTCAACATTTTTTGCTCCCGACTTTTACACGCTCATGCCCTTTACTAACATCTAACTGTTCTGTGTATATTCTCTTTTTCTTTTTATTATACCTATTCTTTTGCCAGCAATGGCACTATATAGACAAAATCTTTATGTGATTGGTATTAATTTCTGCTCTAATCAAGTCTTTTAACATGTACATGTTGTAATTAGTCTTAGGTTTTTTCTTTTTCTTTTAATAAAATTCTCACCACGATGTCTAAATCTTGCTACCGGAGACGGGTGCAACGATGAGGACATCGTAAAACTCAGGTTTGGGGGTGAGCATTGCATCATGTGTATATTCTGCATTGCATACATATTAAAAAAAACCATAAAAATTGAAAAAAATTCCGAAAAATATAAAAACTTTGTCGTCAAGTTAGCTAATAGGGTAACTTAGATTTTATTCCGAAAGTTTAGTTGATACGTTAGAAGTAACTAAATCCTAGACTTAGGAATTGAAAACCCTAAAAATAACCCTCATTCTGTTTAACCTTGGTAATTATACGTCCTTACAGTTTTTTTTAGAAATAGGTAATCTTGAGTTCGGTTCTATAGTAAAGTTAAGATGAAGGGAAAGTATTGAAACTTTACTGAAAGATAAGTCTGAAAAATAGTTTATATTCTTAAGTCCAAATTTAGAAAGTATATACCCTACAAATTGCACATACACGCACCTTGAAACTTGGGATAGTAGAGGATACCTAGAAATACTCTTGCCTGAAGGCCTAGTATGAAAGAAAAAATGGTATTTAAAGCTAAACACCATAAGAGCATCATTGAAAAATATTTCCGGTCTTGAAAAAAAAAGAAAAAAAAGGAAAAAAATAAATAAAGTCAAGACCTGGAAACTTCTATTTACGCTTTAAGCTCATACATTCAGTAATCGGTTGTTAGTGCCTCAAGAAGCATTAATAGTCGCATGAAAAGTGTATGAGCAACACCGTCCATCCATTAATGAAAAGAAGTAGTATTAGGTATTAAGGAAAGGGTACTGTAGCTTGAATTGAATTCTCAAGTGTAGGGATGAAAATTTACACACAAGTAGGGGTATACGATCGATGTTTGGAGGAAAGATAAAAAAGAAGAATAAGACTTATGTTTTCTGTAAAGTTGATAAAAATTCCTGATTTGTAACCACACTTTAGATGGAAAACTCAGGCGATACCAATATCTTTCTAAACTGTATATACGCATATGATCTAAGATTAAATAAATAGGAGGTGTGAAACATACGGGTTGAATATTTCTAACTTAGGATAATAGAATTTCTAACTTAGATACTAAATTGTAGAATCGACGTCAACTTATGAAACTAGCTTGACGGGATTTTGTGAGTGTAATCCGCTGAAAACCCTTAAGAGAAAACACTCCTACTACTATGGACACCTAGAAGTTTGACGGCTTGTTGCACGGGCTCAGTGCAATCGCGTTCCCAACGAAAGTGAGGTTAGGATTTTGTTTTGCTCGGGACGAGCAAAATATAGGTTTGGGGGTATTTGTTCGGCACGATTTATTACATTTCAGTACTGCTCATTTCCTATTATTTTGTCAATAAACGGTGCTATTTTATCTCTGTCTGCTCATTAGTACAGAATACAGGTACACAGACAAAAACACTGGAGATGGTACACAACACGAACAGAAACGACGGTTTTTAGCCGGAACTGCAAACGGGACAGATAACAGATCATGACATTAAGTTTTGCAAACAAAATAATGTTGTGTACAAATAAATATTTAGTTTTGGTCCAACATGATACAAAATCAAAACTCATGTTTAAACCATCATGGATCAAGTGGGCATGAGCTATCATGAGGCATCAAGTTGCAAACACCATCATGGTGTCTTGCAAGTGGTGCAAGCAAGTGGGTATGGTTCAATGTATTTGGAAAAGTTATGATTTGAAGTATGAACACACATACACCCACTTGATCCTTCTTTGTGATTTAGCTCCAGATTGCGCATATGTGTTAATTAAAAAGAATTTCAATTACAGAGAGATGCCCAAGTGACCAGAAGAATACTGAAGAAATATGGGCCCCACTCTCCATTTCTTGGCCGCAGATTTAATCATCTTGGCCGCAATTTGCAGCCAAGTTGGGGCCAAATGGGCTCGTTCTCTTTGTGTGGGTCCCTGGGGGTCATGTAAGTCCAGTGTCATATGCAACTTTTGATTTTTGGTTGCCTATAAATAGCAGATCACATATATAGTTCTGGAAGGTTTTTGGGAGTGAGGAAACAGTTTGTAATATTTGATAGCTTCTTCTTCTTCCCTCTTTGAGCTCTCACTTGGGTGCTCTATTAAGGAGGTTGAAATTGCTATCTACCTTGTAGCTCAAGCCCTCCATTTTGTTAATAAAGAACTTGCACTTTCTTTTGCTTTAGCTTTTGTTCTTATGTTTTCTTATGTGTTCTTTGTTTTGTTTTTCATTTTCTTTTTATAATGCTTGAATAATCCATGGTTGTGGTGATGGTGAGGATATGAGATGAAAGGCTTTGCCTTCCTCTTCCTCTTGTTATTGTTTAAAGTGTTTAATTGTGATTGTAAGCTTAAGATTGCTAAATGGAAGTGTTTGATATGATATGATGATTTTGATGGTTATTTGTAACCTTTATCTCATATCCTATTTCTTCATGTTCACCATTTGCAAGGTTAAGCTTAGAATCAATTATGTTAAACTTACTAGGTAGTTGAGATATGGTATCTTGCTTATGATTCTTGACAACTCTCATTCAAGCATATACCATATACTCTCACCCATCTACTTAGCAAGAATAATACAAACTTTTACTTCTTATTTGCAAGTTGATGTGTATTGATATTGTATGCTTGCTAACCCTTGTGCTTAGTGTTGATACATCATGCATGGACATAAGAATGGTAAGTAAGAACGTAACGGATTCGTTTCGTGTTTTGTGACGAAATCCGATAACATGATGATTTGTGCTTTGCAACCGCGTTGACAATTCATGCTTCACGTCGGGATCGACACAAGGACGGAAAACTCATGATCAAAGGATTGTCAAAGGAATCTCCGCGATTCAACCATCCGAGCCAACGCCACGGCCACCTTTCTTCTAAACTTGTTTCTATAATATCGTATTTTTAGTTTTAGTGACAACCAAACCAAATTCTTTTGTTTCTTGAACCTTAAGCGACACTACCTAATCTCCAATTCCCTACGGATCGACCCGTACTTGCCGGCTAGCTACAACGCGCCGTGCACTTGCGGTTTATAAATTTTAAAACGAGACCGAGCTCGCATGCGCATTATTTCCAAAACTGATTCTATTTCCAAAACATACGCGTTTGCGTGCGCGGGTGAATTCCCAATCCTCAATTTGCTTCTAATATTTGGCAGATTCGGTTTGATATTTTGATTTGATGTGGATCTTCTACTTAAATTTCAGACCTGAGCTAATCTTATTATAATACCTGCACAATATCTCAAATCAAATTGTTAGTAGCATTTATTTTATTTGAGATATTATTCTAACCATTTATATGATATGATATCTTAAGAATATTCATTAGGAATATTTGATATGATATGCATATTTAAATATGAATATTTTATTTAAATATTTTATATGCATATATTTTCCCTAATTATATTAATTATAAATGAAGAAATATATAATAATAATCTTTTTATAAATAAACCCACATATGTTCTTTATTTACAATTAACACCTTTTACTAGTTAATTATAGTAAAGAAAATATCCATACAAATATGCAATATTTTTGACTAATCTGTGACCGCGGCTATATAGAGAGTGTACTGGGCCTCTTTCATATTAATTTCCACTAAACGAGCCTGATACCACTCGGGGTTCTGCAGGTTTGTTGTCATCTTCATCAACGACATCCTGGTGTATTCTAAGAGTCGGAAAGAGCATGCAGAGCATCTACGAATTGTCCTAGAAACTCTTCGACAACATAAGCTCTATGCCAAGTACAGCAAGTGCGAGTTTTGGCTAAAGCAAGTTGGTTTTCTTGGACATATCGTATCAGGAGAAGGAATCTCTGTGGATCCAGCGAAAGTTTCAGCAGTTAGCGAATGGCCTACACCAAAGTCAGTGAAGGAAATTCGGAGTTTCTTGGGTTTAGCTGGATATTACAGAAGGTTCATTGAGGGATTTTCGAAGATAGCAACACCCATAACCAAGCTCACACGTAAAGATGAAGAATTTGTGTGGTCAGAAGCATGCGAACAAGCTTTCGTAGAATTCAAGTCAAGGTTGACATCAGCACCTATTCTAGTAATAACGGATCAATCTGGAGGATTCGAAGTGCATTGTGATGCATCCGGTAAGGTATTAGGATGTGTTCTACATCAGCACGATAAGGTTGTGGCTTATGCTTCAAGACAACTGAAGACTCATGAGCACAATTATCCGACGCATGACCTGGAGTTGGCAGCCGTCATCTTTGCTCTCAAGATTTGGCGCCATTGTTTACTTGGTGAACGAGTGAACATCTACACAGATCAGAAAAGTCTGAAGTACGTGTTTACTCGGAAAAAGTTAAATATGCGGTAAAGAAGATGGTTAGAACTCATGGCGGACTTTGACATCAACTTACAATATCACCCAGGGAAGGTGAATGTAGTACCTGACTGCCAGGTTTGCCATGGAACAGCAGTTCATTCATCTACAACAAGGTTCTATGTGGGTCAAGTCAGTAGATAAGTATGACGCTGAGTTCACCATACTCAGTCGATTTGCGGCACACCTGATACCGACGGATGAGATCAGAGTCCCTCGATTTCAACAAGGTTTGGACACGGAAATCCAGGTTGCACTAGCCACAGGGAAATTTCCAATTCATGAAGATGCTCTGGAAGCTGCCCGCAGTTATGAGACAGTGATAAAGGCAAGGGGCAGACCTCGGTCTGTAGGTGTGAAACGCCCTGCCACTCAAATGGAAGAAGGGGCCTCTTCAAGGCCAGCTGTTGAACTCCGAAGACTGGAAGAAGCCAAGGATCAGCCAAGACCCGATTTTTGCTTTTATTGCAAGAGGGAAGGACACTTGTGGAAGGACTGTAGGCGCGCAAAAGGCCTATGCTTGGTTTGTGGCGCGTCCAATCACGGAATTGGAAACTGTCCTTATAGACGCAACCTAGCTCACACACCCATCAACTACCCGCAGCAGCCAGCTATCCAGGCTCCTGCAACTCGTCCTGCACTCCAATCACCACCTCTACGTGGATTTCCTGCTCAGCCAAATCGCCAATTCCATCGGCACTGAGAAACATGCCTTGAGTACAGGGGAATATGCCTCCAGCTAGGAGGAACGTGCCACGGCGACAGGCTTACACCTTAACAGCCATAGAAGCCAAAACAGCTGACCAAGGTAGCACTAGTAAGACTCTTTCACATTTTTAAACACTTGCATCACCTTGTTATTTTTCATACACTGTTAGTACTTTAGTCACCAACCTTTTCTTGAATCTGTTACTCTTTCCTTTTACAAATTTCGAGGACGAAATTTTTATAAGGAGGGTAAAATGTAACAACCCTAATTTTCCTATACAAATTTTTTCAAAATATTTTTTTTCAAAATCCATAAAGGGGTATTTTAGCCTAAGCACAAGATATAAGTAATTATTTTGCTTTTTAATTACAAGTTAAAAGAATGTAACAACTCCATTTTTAGTGTACAAAATTTGCTTTAAAATTAATGTATACTTAGGGTATTTACATTTTCTGTGACTATTTTAAGTAATTAAATCGCTCCATAATTACAAGAAGGAGCTTGTAGCTCATTGGTAATACCTTGCACTGCTGAACCAAGCCACCAGAGTTCAAATCCCATACCCCACATTATTTTTAATATTGTTTTGTTTTGAATTTTTTAGAATACCAACAGTCAACACATGATAACTCCAAAATTTCCCACTACACATGAAAAACTAAATATACCAGAGGCTACACCAGACGACCCCCCACCTCCCTGATCTCCGACTCGGCCGGACTCGGCAGACTCGGACGGCGGACCGGCCGACTCGGCACGGCGCCGCCGGCCGGACTCGGCCGGTCGGCCGAGTCGTCAACACCAAAAAGTTGTCTCTTGGTATTCTCTACCCCCCTGCACACTTCAATTTTCCAGATCATTTCCAAAGAGCTCTTAATACCCCATATACTCCATTTTATTACAATTTATCACATTATTTTTACATTATTCCAATTTAACTCTTCATCTACCCTAACCCTAGCCTAACCCTATAAATACCAAACCTACACACTACCCCCTCACCCTAAACTCTAAGCCAACTCTCTAAAATTTCCAAGAAACCTTCTGTACTTTGAAATCGAGCACGAGGCGAAGCTACGACGAATTTCCCGGCGAACTTCCGACGATCATTTTAGGAGCACCCGGTGAAGAAGCGACGCACCGGCGACTCCTTCCGATCAATCTCCCTCTTCTTGTTTTCCTAAACCCGTAAGTCCCTAAATTCTACCTCTCTTTTCCTTTCTAAAATACGGATTTACAAACCCGACGGAATCGGAACAAATCCGATTTCCGATTCGGTTTTCTTATAAACTTCACTTCTCGTATTTCAATTATGTTTAAACATTCTCATGTTGACTATTAAACACTAATAAACTAAATTGATCGAGTTTAAACTCATAAAACGATAGCTATTTCCATTTATCGTATTTTTCACTTAAATACCACATTGTTTCAATTATACATTTAACTCCATTAAACTTGTTATACCTTTAAGTAGATCACGAGGTAACGACCTACCTCCTCACACACTCATATGCAAACATAACACGATACCTCGAGAACTTAGAATACGGGAAAACAAACATTATCATTTAAATACCCTTTACTTAATAAAAACCAATTCTAAAAGATTTAGTATTGATACATCTTTACAAATAAATAACTTTTGAACTAATAAAAAATATCTAGACTCAGCCAATTAAGGACTGTCACATTCATTAGGACAGAGCAAGGTTGTGGGCATTCAGTCGTTTATCTAAACCTGACTTTGTGGTGTCTAGGCTAGACAAGTGAGAAAGGTAACTTTAAAAGGCCCATCTCACGATGATTCGTGAGCGGATCCCTCATTTCTTCACTTGTACTTACCTGGCCACAATTGGCGGTGAAGAGGCGATTTGAGGTATCTCACAACTTGTCATTTTAGACTAGTTAGGAGCAGTCTAGTTGACTTAGGAGACCCTAGAACATAAAATACGGTAAATCGACATCTTTACAAATAAATACCATAATTAATAAAACGGTTTTTCCTTAATGATTAGTATTTATACAAATTTTTGCAAAGCGCCGCTACAACCCATTTGAGGAAGCCGTTCAGGATGGTGCGGATTATCACACATCCTCGGGCTTAGTAGTGCGAGATACAGAACTCCGCAAGGAGCATTCGGTCTCGAAAGATTTAAATACGACATCTTAAGAAAAATGAGATTTCTAGATTATATTAAATATATAAAAATTTATTTTCATATAAATATATATATATGTAACTCCAAAATGCCAACTTTGAATTATTATGAATATTCAACCTTTTTCTAAAAATGGCACAAGAATCGGTTTGCACTAAAATACCATGAATTCCATTTAAACAATATTTACACATAAATACCTTTATTTATGGAATTAGATTATTCTCATTAGAAATATCACTAATATAAAATCTACAATTATTTAAACTCTAAAGACGATAATAAATACTTGGAGTGTATTTTGAAAAGTATATAAAAATATTTTTATATAAAACCCCCTCAAGTTTTATAAATTACCCTAAGGACCCTAGTAAACATAGGTTTAAGAAATAATCAAGATTTCGATTTATATTTCTGATTGTCTGACTCGGGTTTGAGTCTGATTATATCTGATTTGAATATGATTCAAGTACAATCTACCATCTACAAATTACAATATTACAATTCAACATGAATACATGAATCTATGAATCCAATTATCAATCCATACAACTTGACTGAACCGAACCATGGATATACATTCCATTTACATGGTTCTCCAGTTATTCCATTTACATGATTCTACGGTTACATCCATTTACTGATATCATGGTTTCGGTAAGTCATCCAAATATACAATCAATACAATTTACAATACAAATAAGACATCTCGGGGTTTAAGGGGTAGACTGGTACGGAATATGTTAAAGGTGGCACGAGTTGGTAACTTAAGACGTAATTAAATCCATGCCATTGTTCCGTGGTATTATCGACGGAGCCTTGTACTACGGGTTACCAAAGTCGCCGGTGTAAGTGGGACTCCTCTCGTATACACTGGAATCTTCTGTACCAAGTTACAAACAACAGCGTTAACACTAAATAAAACATTATAACAATATAATACAACTTTAAAAGTGACACACACTCTCTCTCTTTCTGTCTATTCACTTTCTCTCTTATCTTTGGGACTTACCGAGCGACCTGTTCGCTGATGACATTCTATTTCTTTCTTCTTTGAATGTCATCAGGTGATCTGGACACAGCAGAGTTCGAGCCCACGGCAGAAGACTTGGATCAGTTTGGTGAAGACCCCGAGCTCTAGACATTATACCTTTTCTATTCAGTACTTTTCATTTCCTGTTATGCCATCGCTTTTATTTCAGTTGTATTTACTTTTCATGCATTGTACAAAAGAATGTTAATAAATAAAGTTGATGTTCATTTTATGTCTCTTGTCTCTTGTGATTTACTTTTATATTGCTTAGATACGCTTAGCGTATTTACTTCACAGTAAATACATAGCGGACCAGTCACGTTCCCTTCGCCGTATACTGGGAAGCGGGGCGTGACAGTATGAATAAGGACGTATCTAAGTTCCTTGGACAGAACCAAGGCATCATAAATGCTCAGGAGAGACGGAAGCTTTCGGAGGCGAGCTAAGATATTGTAATCTATCGGAGAAGAACTCGAGTCTACGTGAGTCGGTTCTCTACTGTCTTCTTCATTAACAACTTGGTTTTCCTTTTCTTTTGGGGCGTTGCCCTATTTCGGTAGTAGAAACTTGCCGCTTCGGAATTGGATTTGGTTGGCCTTTATAGCAAGCTCCTTGTTCTCTTCGGAAAAACAGAGCTCTTCCTCATAATCTCTACCAAGGTGGATAACGTAGCAGGTCACAATATGGTTCTTATCATCGGAGTCTTTTTCTAACTCCTTCAGAATCTCAGTCGCTTCTCTGGGGAAGAACTCCTTCAACTGAATTAGGGTTTCCATTTGCTCATAGTCTTTAAGGGAATCGATATACTTTTGAATGGTCAGTCTCCTCGCAGACTCTTTTTCGCGCCGAGTCACTCTTTTCTTCTTCTTCTTCTTCTTAAGCTTCTTGGACTTTGAGCCCGATCGAGCCAAATTGGTAGCTGGAACAGTAGGTTCCTTCTAACCCTATATTTCGGTTCTGGGCTCTTTATGAAGCAGTTTTAAAATCTTCTTCGTCTTTTTATATATGTGCATGCACCACAGAGGCTGCGGCGGGTCGAATTCGTTTCTCGGGACGACAGTTTCAGTCGTCTGCTCTCAGAGGGCTTTAGTTTCTATATATATAAAATTGTTGGTCACAGCTTGATTGTTCACCAACACGCTTTTTGATAGCTCGATCTCTCCGATTTTATATTTCTTCTCGACCCAGTCTTTAGAAATATAGCGATCCTCGATTGCATGGCTCACTACTCTGTGGTACAGGCAATATAGAGGATTTTCGGTTATTTTTGGTTCGTGGGGTCTCTTCGACTCCGGAAATTGTAGACCATTGTTCAGGGCATCTTTGAATATCTTGCGGACCTTTTCTCTTCTGAAAGAGTAAAGCTTGTTCTTTTTCTCCTCGTAGGAAGTCCTTTCTCCTCCTAGCACTAGCTTTCGAGACCAGTCTGTTTTTAATCTGCCCGCTTTTCGCTTGACTTCATTATCAGACGCATTGAAGGCGTTGGTATTGTTTGAACTCCCACTTTTATGCTTGTCGTATTTTCTACTCTTCCAAGGTTTGTCATTCTGAGAGTCCGAGGTAGTCTCTTGATTAGAGCGTTCCAACATTTGAACTTTTTTTGTCAGCTCTTGAAATGTCTTGAGACTAGCTGTACATAAGAATAGGACTATCCAATTGCTGAGGTTCCTAGTGAGGAGGCTGACAGAAAGATCCTGCTCCAGCGACGGTTCGCACTTGACCGTGAGATTGCGCCATCGGGCGATAAAGTCCGTGTTGCTTTCGTTCTTCTCCAGCTTGGCCTTCATAAGGTCAGCAATGGAGATTTTATCACTGACGCTCATGGATTTTTGCCGAAACAGAGACTCCATTTGGGCGAAAGTAATGACAGACCCATCTGGTATGCTCGCGTACCAGTCGAAACCGACACCGGTCAGGCTATTGACAAACTGACGAATAAGGAGTGTATCATTGCCGCCCGTATTTCCGCACAACGCCTTAAAGTGGGCAACGTGCTAATTTGCGTTTCTCGTCCCATCAAATCTTTCGAACTTAGGAATGACATAGCCGCTAGGGAACTCGATCAGATCGTACTGTGCAGGATACGACCTCCAACTGCTACCAACGTCCTTCTGGGCCTCGGCTTCGGCCACCAATGTTTTGACTTTGCTGCTTATCTGATGTGGATTTTATTAGTCCTCCAATTTTAACCGCAAATATACAGTTTATCGCAGTTGTACTTAAGGATCGTTCCCACAGAGAGGTGTGTTAATTACTTTTAAATTAAGTTAAACTTGAGTTTTTTTTAAAATCTAAAGATTTAAATGCAAAATAAAATAAAAGTTGGTTTTCAAGAGAGAAAAATATAGGGGTTTTATTTCTTTTATTTCTAAGGTTGGTTTAACAGATTCGTCTTCTTTTCTAAGCTAGTTCTAATATGTTTCCATTTATTATAACTAAGTATAAGTTATATTTAAATTATAAACATAGCGTATCAAAATTATAATATCATCTAGATCATATTAAAACCCTAGTTCTAATTAATTAGAAGTAACCTAGTTTTAATCTTCCACAAAAATATGTAGGTCATGAGTCTACAATTAATATCTTATCGATTAATTTAGATCTCTTTTAACTACCTAAATTGAATATCTTATGATTAAATTATTTTCTTACCTTTCTTAATTAAGTTTCTAATTTGTCAAACTTTTTTTTAACTTAATTAGATTATTAGTGTTATCACTCTTCCCCAATCTTATTCTAGACGTCAACTTTCATTATGAGATTAGTTTATTAGATGAAAAACTATAAAGAGAATAATTAAATTATAAGACATTCATCATAAAAGCATAGAAAAGAAGAGATAAAAGATTACCCAACCACAAATTAAATACAAACAAAATCCTAGAAAAGAATTAGTTACTTATGTTTATAAAAGAAAAATAAATCTTATTCATAATCAAGAGTAGTTACAATAGACTCGATCTCTTCTCCTCGAGAACCCTAATGAGAAGCCTATGAGAGAGATGAGAGAGATATAAAATCCTAAGGCTATACAAGTGCTTATATAGGGCTAAGGAAGATTGGATAACAAGTAATAGAAAATACAAGAGAATCTATTTTCTAACAATTATGATAATCTAATCTAATTACTCTGTTGGATACTGCTACGAGAATCTCAGGCAGCCGCGGACTAAGTTGTCGTTAATTATCCCTCGCCTTTGGATCGAGGGAACCTCCGATTGACGGGTCAAACTGGTCATGCGTACTCGATGTGTAGTGTACGTATGTTTTGAAAGGGTTTTGGATATATCGAGGGCCCCGAAGGGTTTTAAAGACACGTGCATGGCACGTGGGGGCTGGACGTCCGCGGGTCATATGACTGGCGCGTGAGCTCATAGCGCCAGCGGATCACGTGCGCAGCACGCGACCGCTGGGCGCGGAGCGCCCGCGGGTCACGTAAGGCGTACGTGGGCGCTTAGCACCCGCGGATCACGTGCTCTGCACGCGACCGCTGGGCGCCCGCGGGTCACGTGCACGGCATGCGACCGTTGGAAACACCAGCAGAAAAGGGGCTTAGCCCCTGGGTTAGGAGTTAAACTCCAAAGGGGGCTTTGGAGTTGAACTCCTAACATGAATTATGTATAGAATTAGAGTTAAACTCCTAAAAAAGGGTTTGATTTATGGAGTTAAACTCCAACAGATCTTGAATGGAGTTAAACTCCAACAGATCTTGAATGGAGTTAAACTCCTAGAGATCTTTGGATCTTCTTTTGAGTCTTGGATCCTCCCGGAATGGGATTTTTGGAGATGGGTCTCCTTCCTCCTCTTCGTTGGCTGGATCTTAAAGGAAAAGGGAGGTGAGATTCAAAATCTCCCCTTTAAAGATCTGAAGGGAGATCTGAGCTCCCATTTATGGGTTTTATGGTGAAAAACTATTTCTTTTTGAAAAAGGAAGAGTTAAACACTTGATTTAATTCAAAAAAGGAAAGAAGGTTTAGAACCTTGAGGAAGGAGAAGTAGGCACAGAAACCCTAGAATTTGAGGGGAATCAATTCTTATGCTTTATTTCATTATCATGTTGCCTTTTATAGGCTTACAAATTTACATATAGCCCCTTGGGCTTTACAAAATGGTATTTTGCCTATCCCATGCCTCATGTGCTCATTTCTTTTGCACATGGGCCATGGGAATTACAAAAATTCGGCTTTATGCCCATTTTTCTTACATTCATGCATAAAAAAATTATATCAAAATTATTTATTACATGATTTCATTCTAGCATGGAGGAGGCCGGCCGCGGGGCTCGACTTGGGCATGGGTCCACTTGACCTGGGCTTGGGCCCGCCTGGCTTGGGGTTGACTTTTACTTTGACTTGGTCAACCGGGGTGTAATTTTTGACCCCAAAAGTTCTATAATTACAATAAATACCTTTTAGTACTCAACAATAATAGGGAAATTGTTCATTCAAATATGCAATATTTTAGACTAAGCTGCCACGCTGATTCCACCTCCGCAACCCCAGGAGCCTAGTGGGTTTACGTGGACGACGCGTCATCTGCTACATGTCATAATCTGGGGAATTCCCCTTCATGAGGCTTATCACTGGCCCCCCACTCTCATAACCTATTTGTGGGTCAGGGTCAAGAGTGGTAAGCCCAATTTTTAACGCTTCGGCCTAGGATTCCCAGGCTGCCTGATGACTGCGGGACATTTGGTGGCTACTCCCCTCGGATAACTAGGCCCATGTGGCAGGTCACGGAACGCCTTGATCATCGCGTGTATCTTTAGTGGCGTCAGCGGATTGGTGAAATGATTGCGCTTTTAAAGAGGGTACGCCGTTTCGCTCGACCGTCGGTTAGGCTACGCGCCACGTGCCCATCATTGGTTGGCGGGACGTAAGAGACTATCTCCAACTTCCTCCGTGAAGGGGTGTTTCCAATGGTCGATCGCCACATGGACCTCGACGGCCGCTAAGTGCGACGCTTCGTTTTGGCGGGAGTCGATTGGGGCCGTGAGATGTCCATTTGGGAGTGTATAAATAGGAAGGGGCCATCCCAGGGCCGACACTTTTCCTTAGTTGTCTCTCGTTGTTTGAAGATTGCTCGGCGCACTTCCTGTTATGTCGGATCTTTCGCTGAATTTTCCTCGGCGAACCATTTTATTGAATCAGGTTAGATGTCTTCCTCCGAGATATCTTTGGATGTAGTAGGGGTTGAGTCGGACGATGAGGCCTCAGTTTTTGGGGCCAAGCCCAGCGGGTCTTCCTCCTCCTTGGCTTTAGATAGCCGAGAGAGCTCTTTTTCCTCTTCATCTACGTCCTCTGTGTCGGGCTTGCCCCCTAGGGATAGTGTCGCCCTTGTCTCTCGCCGTCGGGCGGCAACAAGAGCTCCCAAGGTGCGCATCGGGAATACCCACGATGCGCCCTCAGTCTTGAATCATCTGGACAAACTTTCCGACATCCGAGCTCGATTCAATATCCCCTCTAGCTATTCACTTCGTCTGGCCAGAGAGGGTGAGTGGGCAGACCAAGTGTGGGGCAAGGAGATGCTCTGTATCTGGAAGCATTCCAGGCAGGGATGCGTCTGTCTTTCTCGTCAGAGGTTTGTGTTGTACTCCGTTGTTTCCATCTTACACCGGGCCAGCTAGCGCCGAACTTATGGAGGATCCTCCTTGGGTTTCTAGGCCGGTTAAAAATTGATCTGATCTCCTTCGATTTGAGCCTCCTCTTATCTTTCCTTTGAAATAAAAATCATCCCGGCACCAGTAAGGAAGATCAGATCTGGGTGTATCTCTTATTTAAAAAGTTTAAGGGTAAGACGGCCGGGTCGGGGGTAGTGGTCGTCCCTTCTTCCATCCATGAATGGAAGGAGAAGTTTGTCTTCATCGGGCCACCGGAGGGTGAGGATTGGCTGTGCCAACCCAGTGGCATAAGGCCGATTGCCCGAGGGTGAGGAAGTTGAACGTCCTTGAGGCGAAGGTGGTGTCCTAGTCGGAACCGATCCAGCGAGCCGATGTCCTGCTCTCCAAGCAGGTACTGAGCTGGGATGGACTCAGTCCCGCATGATTTTTGGGTAAGTTAGGGCTTTTTTCGGTCTGTTTAAGCTTTGCCAAAATTCTATTGCCGTTTTTGTGTCGCCTACCTCTTTTTTTCTCGCAGAGTCCATGGATCGATCGAAAATTATGGCCGCCATAGCTGCCAAGGTTCAGGAAAGAAAGATCGGTGGCGCAATCTTGTCCCGACCAGGTCCGAGCGCGGCTCCTAGGCAAACTCCCCAGGCCAGGGCTTTCGCAGTGCCCCCCGTACCGGAGGAACCCCGACGGGGAGGACAGAAGCATGTGTGTGACCCGGTGCCTCGTGCTAGGGCGGAGGCGACTCCCCCGCCGAATCCCCCTCAACAGACAGAAGCGGGTGGTTTCTCGGCCACCCCAGCCGAGATCCAAGTGCAGGAGGGTGACTTCTGCATCGAGGTGCCCTCGGGGCTATCTGTGGCCGACAGCTTGCTGGCGGACATGGAGAAGGCCGCTGGGGCCAAGATTCCCCGGGACACTATGAAGGCAGGTTGCCTCTATAGCCCAGGAGGCGGTTCAGGCCGATAGCTTTTTCCAAAAGAATTTTTTTCAAAGGTTTATTTCCTCGGTTTCCGATTCTTAACACAGTTCATGTTTTCTTCTGGTCCTCCAGCACTGCGCTCTCCTCGCCGCTATGGAGTCCGAGGAGGTCGCCCCGGCATTAAAGAAGGCGGGCGAATCTTCCTCGCGAGAAAAAGAACTTCTTCTTCAGCTGCAGCAGGCGGAAGAGAAGGCGGCCCTCCTTGACTCACGATTGGTCGCCGAGGGCTTGACGGTTTCCAAGCTAAAGGAGTCCTATCGGCTCCTAACTAAATCCATCCGAGCTATCCAATACTAGATGGAGGAGGAGAATGGACTTTTCGACGCCATGAAAAAGTCGAGGGACGCCCTCAAAAAGGACGTTCGTGCGGCTTGCGAGGCAGCAAAGCTCACGGAGAGTCGGGCGGAGGGGGGCCGTGGAGGCGTACAAGACGTCCGATCTATTTAATGTCGACCTTGCTAACTCCGCGGCCATTGGGTGGCGCAATTCCCTTGATGCCATTAAGGAAACCATGTCCGAGTTCGACGACCGTGAGCTCCGCGCAAGGCATCCCCTTGCTGAGGAAGCGCCACAGGGGGAGCGCCGAGTAGGCTGGGGAAGGCGAAGCGGCTGGCGGAAGCACTGAGCCTAAAGTCGCCATTATGGTTGCCGACGGATGCGTGGAGCAAAGAGAGGTGATGGCCGAGAAGGCGGCCTGAGTTATCCTTCCTCCACTTTTTTTCTTTAAAATTTTGTAAGCCTCCGGGAATTTTTGCAAGGCTTAGGAGCCCACAATACCTTGTATATAATTTTGAACGTAAATAAAGTATATATATTTTTTGGCTCAAGTGTTTCTTCCCGCAAGTACATTTAGCTCGCAAGCCTTTTTAACTCGCAAAAGCTAGCAAAAGGCTAGGCACAGGAAGACCGGTGTCCATCCTTTCCTCGGAGTCGAGGGTATGAATCGAGCGATAGCCAAGTGTAAGAAGACTGGAGTCCTCCCATTCCCTAGAGTCGAGGCGAGATAGTGTGCTCGAGTACGAATCGAGCGATAGCTAAGTGTAGGAAGACCGAAGTCCTCCCTTTCTCCGGAGTTGAGGCGACGATCGGGCGTCGAGTACGAATCGAGCGATAGCCAAGTATAGGAATACCGGAGTCCTCCCCTTCCCCAGAGTCGAGGAGACGATTGCGCGCGTCGAGTACGAATCGAGCGATAACCAAGTGTAAGAAGACCGACGCCCTTCGATTCCTTCTTAGAGGAACTGAGCAGGACATGGCTCGGCCGCCTTTTGGCGTGCATTTTGGATCCACTTCTTCATAAGGCACGAAGCTACCCTCAGCGGATAGATCGAGCAGGAATCTGCTTGGTGGCCTCATGATGAGGGCTTTGGATCCACTTCTTCATAGGGCAGGAAGCTACCCTCAGTGGATGGACTGAGTAGGAATCTGCTCGGTGACCTCGTGACGAGGGCTTGGGATCCAATTCTCCATACGGCAGGAAGCTACCCTCAGGGGATGGACCGAGCAGGAATATGCTCGGTGGCCTTATGATGAGGGCTTAGGATCCACTTCTTCGTAGGGCAGGAAGCTACCCTCAGCGGATGGACCGAGCAGGAATCTGCTCGGTGGCCTCGTGATGAGGGCTTTCTGAATTCCATAGCTTCTTCTTAGGGCGTTGTTCAACCTTCCGTGACTCATTAAGGTGGGAAAGGTGACCGTCACGGATGACACGTAGCAGTACTATATCGAGAATTTGTGATATTCCATGATTTGTGTTGTTACGTGAGTAGATCTTGGCCGTTGGAAGATATTTGTTGAGGCTATAAATATTGACGGTATGGTCTCACCTTCGAATTCTCATATCAGTTTCTTCTTAGTCTTGTGTATCCCGAAGATGACTGGCCATGCATATACCATCAGGGAGATCGTTTCTCGGGATGATGTGTATTTTTATAATCTCGATCGTTCCGATGAGACGTACGAAGCAGTGATAAGCCGTTTGGAGGGCCACGGTGAGCGCTTACTTCCCCGGCGATCTCCCCTCCTTCAAGTTCTAATCTACGTGATATGGAAGACTTCCCCGGGTCTGTACAACACCCTGTCTCCGCAGTTGGTGGACGAGGCATTTGATAAAATGCTTACGGTCCACGAGTTTGGTCTCATCTCGAAGAGCAGGTGGGACCGCTCGGTGGACCTTCTTCTGAGAGTTTCTAGAAAAGGTTGGTCATTGCATCTTACTCGGCGGGTGGGGTCCCCGGCGAATCCGTGGCTTCTAGGGTCGATGGGTACCATCAGAGGGAGTGGGCGGAGGCTGATTGGGTTCAGCTGGAGGAACTTTCTTCTGAGTATCACCGATAATGTTTTCTTAATCCTCGCCCCCCTCTGCTGTAATCGTTGTAAGGCTGGGGAGCCTACAATACCTCCGAATAAATAAATTTGTCTTTGACTATGCTGTATTGTCTCTTTCCTCCTTTCCGTACCCTTTTTTCTATAACCCCGGAGTCTCGGGGCTGAGGAAAGTAGCAAAGGGCTGGGGGCCCGAGGTGGTGCAGGAGTTTCCTCTGTGAGAGGGCTTAGTTCGGAAAACTTAGTTATTGCTGAAAGGAATTACATTATTCAAAAGAGGGTATATATTTATTTATACAACTTAAACTTTTCGGCATTATATGGTCGAGGAAAATCACGTCCCCCGAAGTCCCGTAGGCGGTATGCTCCACCGGGCAACGCTTCCGTTACGACAAATGGTCCGTCCCACTTTAGGGAGAACTTATGTAGTCTTCCTTGGTCTATGAACTCGTTTCTTCGTAAGACCAGATCTTTCACCTTGAGGGACCGATGTTTAACTCGAGTATTGTATTAGCGAGCAGTTTGCTGCTGATAGGAAGCTGCTTTGATTTGCGCCCGATCTCGCTTTTCTAACAATATGTCTATGTTGCTTTGGAGTGCCAAGGTGTTAACTTCATCGACAAAGTGTTCGAATCGATAACTGGGCAGTCCAATTTTCGCGGGGACCATTGTCTCAGTACCGTAGCAAAGGCTGAATGGGGTTTCTCCCGTGGGTGTCTTTTTCGATGTCCGCAATGCCCATAGCACCCGCGGCAGTTCCTTGACCCAGCTGCCTTACCTACCCTCCAAGCGGGATCTAAGACCACGGATGATGCCTCATTTCGCTACTTCGGCTTGCCCGTTGCATTGAGAATGTGCGACCGCGACAAACTTCATCAATATGTGGTAGTCGCTGCAAAACTCTATGACTTTATCGTTTTCGAAGTTGGTCCCATGGTCGGTAATTATCCACCTCGGAATTCCAAATCAGGAGATTATGTTGTTCTGCAGGAATTTTATCGTAGAGGCGTCTTCCGGTTTCCTGATGGGTACAGTCTTTATCTACTTTGTGAAGTAGTCTACAGTGACAAGGATGTATCTGTGTCCGCCTGTGCCGGTGGGGAGTTCGCCCACCATATCCATCCCCCATTGCCCAAACAGCCAAGGGGAAATTAGTGGCGTTACTTCGATGGCGGGGAGATGAGGTATGCTGCCGAAGAGTTGGTAGTTCTTTCATCTTCTAACCAGCTTCACGGCATTCTGGTGTATTCTCGACCAATAGTATCCCTGGAGCAGTGTCTTATGGACCAGGATACAGGCCCCTTGATGCGCTCCCCCGACCCCTTCATGTATCTCTCGGAAAACATAGTCTGCCTCATGGGGGTCGATGCACCGGAGCATAGGTTGAGTGTATGACTTCTTGTACCGGTTTCCGTTGCTCCAGATGAAATAACGTGCTTTTGCCTGAAGCCGGCGAGCTTCTCCTCGGTCTTCGGGGAGTACACCGTCCTTTAGGAATTCCATGAGGGGCTTTCTCCACTCTTGGCCTTCTTCCTGAGTTGTGTAGATTTAGAGTGTTACCTCTCCATGTTCCACGCTAGGTCGTGGTAAGACTTCGTATTGGGATCTGGCGCCCACACCGCGGAGGCCACGGGCGATGCGGATGCGAAAACAAAAACTTTTTTCAGGCACCGGATGATCACATCCGAAGATTCGAACCAAACACCCTAAACTTGTAAGCTAAAACATGCAAGGTTGAGGAAATACAACTTTTGTCGCATGTCCACCCAATTGTGGAAGACCCCTCCAAGCTCATACCCGCCGAGAATGCGCTTGAGCATCGACCACCCTTACGGAAGACGATCCACCTGAGAAAACACGAAGGAGGCTCTAACCGATGGTCCAAAGTTGCTTGGTTTGGATGGCCGGTGATATAGGAATACTTCACTATATTTTTCTCTCTAGAATCTTGCTTGAAAATGAAAGCAAGAAGGAGAAGGAGAAGATGAAGCATGAGCCACGGTGGAGGAGATGAAGAAAAAATCTCATCAAGTCAACTAATACAAGGGGATGGCTACAAAATATCAACCATGATGCAATAGTGCATCCAAATGAAAAATCATTTAAAAAATACATAGCCATGCCTCTTTACATTGTTTGCAGCCATGCTTCACTTTCTCCACTTGCCACCTCATTTCCTATTTAATTTTCCAAAAAGGAAAATCAAATATGAGGTGTCCTTCTTCTAGAAGCATTCCCGTATAAATACGGAATACTTCACCTGGTATATGTATTGATACATATACGCGTATCCATATAAAAAAATACGGATATCGCCAAAGAGAGAAAATGAATAGTGAATAATAATACTAAAATATATGTATCAAAATACATATATAAATTATTAAATCAAAACCTGATTTAATAATCCGGCTTAATTCTAAGACGGCTAGTATTATCAACTGTCCGATTAAAGTCCGTGTATCGCGTACACGTATTTAATCGGACCTCCTGTACGTACCACCGTACGGCTCCTGCATCTGACACCTGAACCGGGAAAACCCTCTGGGACTCTAAAGACTCGACAATACGCTGGCAGTGGATTTAACCACAAGCGCATCATCGGCACTAGCTATACGTAACGGTTATCCAGGTACTTGTCGAAAGGGAGGCGACAATCAAATGCGTCCTTACCCTACTGAGCCCGAATATAACAATCTCTGTTCAGTACGGTCTCTTCGTCAAAGAGTATCGCATATCGGGTCTAGAGGGTGGATAACGTCAGACCCCTACTAACCCGATAAGTCATGTCTGAGTCTAGTTAATCACCAACTAAGATACTACTGATCAACTATCAGTAAATATCCCTTACCGTGGCCATGGATTTGTAGCGATATCTAACTGAACACAATGCGACATCGACTCCTAATACCAGGAGAGAAGAATCCCTGACAGTCGACCACTAAAACCTGTTTTCACGACTCCTTTCAGCCGTGGTAGGGTAGTAATCAAAGTACAGTGGGAACTCACACGAGAAAAATGACGACTTTAGGTCAAAAGACTAACATGTACTTGTTCCCTGCCGAAGCACAAAAACGCGACAGCGTAGGTACGTCTTACCTGAATTTGGGGGCAGATGCTAATTGGTGCTATCCGTCCACCTCTCCGAAGATGCCAAGTTGATTTATGACACCATATATCGAAGGTTTAAATGGATGCGGCCGATATAGCAGACTTCGTCAGATTCCCCCTCATTGAAGGGTTTTTGATTGTGGGGACGCTCTTCCCTGCAGGCGCAAGCACCTACAGTTAAATACGCTACCGCATCGCGGTAACAACTTTCTCCTTCTTCAGATGGTCACTTTGTGTCGTGTGTGTTTGTTTTGTTTTTGGTTGCCCGTGGATTGTATACGGAGACTAATTTATGTTGTCCCCCGTAGGACGTGGATTAGTCCAAATCCGTATTTTCTAAGATTTGGTTTTCGGTTGGGTTAAATGATCGTTAATCTTATTTGAGACTAAGATCAACTTAAAAGTTTTTCAAGTATACGTTAGTCTAATTTTAGACTAAGATCTACTTAACATGATCATTTAGATCCAACAAAAGAGCATTTATACTCTATTGTTTTAGTTCAGGGACATTGCGGTCCAAAGATTTAAGGACATCATAGTCCATGAGTTTAAGGACCCCACAGTCCGTAGTTCAGAGACATCATAGTCTGTAAAGTTTAAGGACAACATAATCCATGGGTTTAAGGACCCCACAGTCCGGGGTTAAGGACATCATAGTCCATGGGTTTAAGGACCCCACAGTCCGAGGTTAAGGACATCAAAGTCCATGGGTTTAAGGACCCCACAGTCCGAGGTTAAGGACATCATAGTCCATGAGTTTAAGGACCCCACAGTCCATGGGATGTCTGGTTGTCGGTACCCGTCACCTCTGTGAAGACGTTGAAGGATTACAGCGACAAATATCAGAGGAATGAAAAGATGTACCCTTGAACCAATGCTGATTGGATTGATTTAAGGATCATTAATCTCGTTTGAGATTAAGATCAACTTAAATGCTTGTTAAGGATACGTTAGTCTAATTTTAGACTAAGGTCTACTTAACAGGATCATTTAGATCCAACAAAAGAGCATTTGTACTCTATTGTTTTAGTTTAGGGACATTGCGGTCCATTACCAGTTTAAGGACATGGTGGTCCAAGGTTAAGGACATCATGGTCCATGGGCTTAAGGACCCTACAGTCCGAGGTTAAGGACATCATAGTCCATGGGTTTAATGGACCCCACAGTCCGAGGTTAAGGACATCATAGTCCATGGGTTTAAGGATCCCACAGTCCGAGGTTAAGGACATCATAGTCCATGGGTTTAAGGACCCCACAGTCCGAGGTTAAGGACATCATAGTCCATGGGTTTAAGGACCACACAGTCCGAGGTTAAGGACATCATAGTCCATGGGTTTAAAGGACCCCACAGTCCGAGGTTAAGAACATCATAGTCCATGGGTTTAAAGGACCCTACAGTCCGAGGTTAAGGACATCATAGTCCATAGGATTAAGGACCCCACAGTCCGTAGTTTAAAGAGGTCATGGTCTATAAAGTTTAAAGACATCATAGTCCATGAGTTTAAGGACCCCACAGTCCGTAGAATGATTGGTTATCGGGACCCGTCACCTCTTTGAAGACGTTGAAGGATTACAACGACAAATATCAAAGGAGTGAAGAGATGTACCCTTGAACCAATGTTTATTAGGAAAATCAGCAGCCCAATTTAGGACTAAAATCAATTAATTAGATTATGGGCACATAGGCTCAGTTAAATCTGAATTGAGAACTTATGGCCAACTTAGGCTAAGTCCAATTAGGTTTGAAATGTTAGACTTTTGTTTGGATTGTTGATCATTTTCTGGGCTCAACTCCCCATTATTTAGCAATGCTAAGCATGGATCTGGGTTCTGACCATATTTTTATCTTTTACTGAGTGCTGAGCACTCATATACCATATGAGATGATCAATCTTGGAAGACAAGACGGTATTTGAGGCTCAGTCAAAGGGGGAATCTTGCCTTTGGAAGACTTAGCCAATTTAGGCTAAAACTGCTTTGAAAATAGTGTTAAACACTAGCACATATCTAACGGTCACGTGTTCCCACGTGATGTATTTAAAATAGTGTTAAACACTATGGATGAAATGCTCAAAATAGTGTTAAACAATAAAAAAATAGAGCGCTCACGTGAGGACACGTGAGGCGCCCTGGGATTAGGCCAAGATTCCTTTATTTTATTCTCTGAATATTCAAATAAGTGTTAAACACTTAAGTCTTCACGGCCATCACATGTGGGCGGGTGATGGGTATCCATGCACTGGATATTAAAGAGATTTGCTAGGGGTCACGTGGGGACATGTGAGGGCGCCCAAAGTTTGTTCTGCTTATATTTTGAGAAGTTTGTTCAAGGGTCACGTGAGAGCACGTGACCCGATCTCATTCATTCTTTTTTGACTATTGAGGGGAGGGTCACGTGTTGCCACGTGATCAGGTTGGGTACTTGATCTTTTTACGTGCATGAAAAGTCCCTTTTTTAAGAATTAAATTCTTTTGTAGGGTTAAACCCAAATTTCATTTAGAGGAATTAAATTCCTATGTATTTGGATGGATTAAATTCTTATGTAGGGTTAAACCCTAGTTTCATTTGGATGAATTAAATTCCTATGAATTTAGAAGAATTAAATTCTTATGTAAGGTTAAACCCTAATTTCATTTGGAGGAATTAAATTCCTATGAATTTGGAAGAATTAAATTCTTTAAACTCAATTCTCCCTCTAAGTTTTGGATCTGCATGGCAGAATCTCCCCAATGAGAATTAAATTCTCAACTTATGGGGAGATCTGCTTCTGCAGATCCTCAACCAAAGGAAGAACTAAGTTCTTATTCAGAAAAATTAAACTCTTAGTTTTGAGAATTAAATTCTCTTTTATTTTGTGAGAGCTTATAGAATGAACTTCTTCTTTTTTCTCACCTAGAATTTTTTTTCTCTGAAGAGATCTTCTTTTTCTCTCTTGAGAATTAAATTCTCCTTTATTTTTTCTCTCTGTTGTTGTATCTCTCCAAAAAAAGAATCTCCCTCTTCTCTTCTTGGCTCCTATTTATAGGAGAAAGAAAAGAATCAGTTTGTTTAGTCAATCTTTCATTGAAAGATTTTAATTGATTTTGTATCCAACATGATCTTTTAGATTACTCAGTGAATTTTATTCACCATTGGATTTTTAATCCAAAAGATATTCTGTTTGTTATTCTTGGTGAATTTCAGGGAAATCTTTCCTTATATAGAATCTTTCTATAAATTGGTGATTTTTAATCACCATTGAATTTTTAATCCAACGGTGCTCCACTTTACAGAGCACAATTTTTTTTTGTTTGGAAAGATTTAGAGAAATATTTTTCCAGTTAGGGTTCTCGATTCCCTCTTAATTAGAATTTAATTCTATTGGTTCAGAAGGCTTAAGAGTCTATCATGTGTTGGCACGTGATCCCACTGTTTGATCATTCAAATAGAATTTAATTCTCTTAATTAAAAAGCTTAGGAACCTATCACGTGTTGACACGTGACCCCCATGATTAAACATTTTAACCAGAATTTAATTTGTTGTTTTAAAGAACTAAGAAATCATCACGTGTCAGCACGTGACCCTTGGTCACGTGTAGACATGTGATGCCCCATTGGGATCTTTCCTTGCTGTTTTATTATGCCTTTTGATTTCTTCAGTGGGTTTTAAAGGCCCATCACGTGTGGGCACGTGATGCCCGGTCACGTGTGGGCACGTGATACCTCATAACTTTTGATCCTGGATGAATTATGAGGCCCATAATATATCAAATCGAAAGTTTTTTCGAGTCGCTTTCGATACCATCAGAATTTAGCTGTTTCTCATTCGGGAGTTTGTCAAAATACAGCCCAGAAAATACTGGTTCGCACTTTCTTAAGCGTATCGCTGCCATTTGATACCTTGGACTCTTTTGCGCAGAAATTTTTGGCGAGAACAAATTCCCCCCACTACTTTTCCCACGTAGGTATGTACGTGGGTTAAGTAGTGCAGAGTAATACATAGCGTATGACCAATTTCAGACTGGTATATAACCTTTAGAATCTTGGTTTGAGAAGATAGCGAGCGGACACAAGCGTTGTCATCTATCATTGACTCAAATCTCAACTCTTAAGGGATATAGTTCCAAACCCTGAGGTCCATGAGCTGCACCTTTCTGTTTCTTTATGTCTTGATCTGGAGCAAAGTAGTTTATGTACTCATTTCGTAGCTTGTAGTTTATTCACTCATCCCAGAGTCTCTAGTTTATGAACCCATTTCGGAGCTTGTAGTTTACCTCACTTGGGATTGTAGGCAAACTTGTCTTAACGTTACAGTTAACCCCTACTCTTTACGACAGAGGTCCATTAGGGTCTGTGGTACTGGGGTTTCTTGTCCGTCATACCGTCGCATTGGCTGATGCATTCCCGATATGCAGTCTTGCTGTTCGAGTAGCCATGCGACTGTCGTGTTTGTGATCCCTTCGGGGATGGACAAGACGTCTTCAAATGATCTCCCAGGTCACATTACCATCGGGAAAGCATATTCTCCCTAGAAATCATGAGGATTTCTAAGTGTTCATCGCCTCCGTGAGTCGCAAGGATCTCACTCAGGTATTTTTTTCCTTACGAATCATGAGGACCCGTAAGTAGCTTTTTCATTTCAGTGGCATGTAACTTCGGCGAATGTGGCATGTAGATGGTCCATCTTGACCTTTTCATAGGGTATGATAGCTTAGGAAACAGGTTCAGATCTGCTGCCTAAGACTTTCCAACTTTACGAGGCGTAAAGGTCTCATAAAGGTATTTGTCCCTACGAGTCGTGAGGATCTCATAGGTGTATTTTCTCCTTAGGAGTCGTGAGGATTCCTAAATGTGCTTTCTCTTGAGAGTCATAAGGATCTCGCAAGAGAATTTTATCCCTTATAAGTCGAGAGGACTCGTAAGTGATTGTTTCCTTTCTTGTCGGAAAGTGTGGCCTGTAGAAAATCTACCTTGACCTCTCTGCGAGGCAACGATGGCTTTGGAGATAGGGTTAGAATCTGCCACCTAAGACTTTTCAACTTTATGAGCCGTGAGGGTCTCATAAAGGTATTTCTCCTTACGAGTCGTGAGGATCTCGTAAGTGTAATTCCTCCTTAAGAATCATGAGGATTCCTAAGTGCGTTTTCTCTTGAGAGTCGTAAGGATCTCACAAGAGAATTTTCTCCTTACAAGTCGAGAGGACCCGTAAGTGATTGATGGGTTGACTTGCTCCCGAATCAAAGAATTACTTTGACGGGGAAGTCGAGGGTTGACTTTATCCGCATTTCACGGAGTCGGGGGTTGACTTTATCCGCATTTCACGGAGTCAGGAGGTGCTCTGGGCGTTTCCTACGGGGTCAGGATTGACATTAGTCGTGTTCCACAGGACCAGGATCCGCTCTGGACGCTTCCCACGGGGTCAGGATTGACATTAGCCGTGTTCCACGAAACTAGGATTTGCTCTGGGCACTTCCCATGGGGTCAGGATTGACATTAGCCGTGTTCCATAGGACCAGGATCCGCTCTGGACGTTTCCCACGGGGTCAGGATTGACATTAGCCGTGTGCCACGGTACCAGGATTTGCTCTAGATGCTTCCCACGGGGTCAGGATTGACATTAGCCGTGTTCCACGGGACCAAGATCCGCTCTGGACGCTTCCCACGGGGTCAGGATTGATATTAGCCGTGTTCCACGGGACCAGGATTTGCTCTGGGCGTTTCCCACGGGGTCAGGATTGACATTAGCCGTGTTCTACGGGACCAGGATGTGCTTTGGGCATTTCTCACGGGGATAGGATTGACATTTGCCGTGTTCTATGGGACCAGGATGTGCTCTCTCGGTTGTCTGTGAACCGTCGAGGTTTGGAACATGGACTTTGCCATGGTTCCAAGGTTGATTGTCGCGTCTGAATCCTGCTGGAATGAGGAGGAACGTTGTTGGTGATCTCTAGGATGTAGATGTGGCCGTCAAGACTTGGAACTAGGGACTTTGCCATGGCTCCGCTTGATTGTCGCGTCCAAATCCTGCTGGAATGTGGAGGAACGCTGTTGTGGGTCTCCAGGCTGTAGATGTGGCCATCGCGACTTGGACCTAGGGACTTTACCATGGCTCCGCTTTGCTTTTATCAAGGACGCTGATTTTCCTGAATCGAGGTTTTTGCCAAGGACGCTGATTTCCTCGGAGTTGAGACGAATCGAAGTATTCCTGCAAAGACTCTGATTTCTCTGCGGGTCAACGCGAATCGAGATGCTCTCGTCAAGGACGCTAATTTCCCTGAATCGAGGTTTTTTCCAAGGACGCTGATTTCCTCGGAGTTGAGAAGAATCGAGGTATTCCTGCACAGACACTGATTTCTCTGCAGGTCGACGCGAATCGAGGTGCTCTCGTCAAGGATGCTGATTTCCCTGAATCGAGGTTTTTGCCAAGGACGCTGATTTCCTCGGAGTTGAGACGAATCGAAGTATTCCTGCAAAGACTCTGATTTCTCTGCGGGTCGACGTGAATCTAGATGCTCTCGTCAAGGACGCTGATTTCCCTGAATCAAGATTTTTGCCAAGGACGCTGATTTCCTCGGAGTTGAGACAAATCGAGGTATTCCTACAAAGACACCGATTTCTCTGGAGGTCGACGCGAATCGAGCTACTCACGTCAAGGATGCTGATTTCCCTGAATCAAGGTTTTTGTCAAGGACACTGATTTCCCTGGGGTTAAGACGAATCGAGGTATTCCTGCAAAGACACTGATTTCCTTGCGGGTCGATGCGAATCGAGATGCTCTCGTCAAGGACGTTGATTTCCCTGAATCAAGGTTTTTGCCAAGGACACTAATTTCCCTGGGGTTAAGACGAATCGAGGTATTCCTGCAAAGACACTGATTTCCTTGCGGGTCGACACGAATCGAGATGCTCTCGTCAAGGACGCTGATTTACCTGAATCGAGGTTTTTTGCCAAGGAGGCTGATTTCCTCGGAATTGAGACGAGTCGAGGTATTCCTGCAAAGAAACTGATTTCCTTGCGGGTCGACACGAATCGAGATGCTCTCGTCAAGGACGTTGATTTCCCTGAATCGAGATATTTGCCAAGGACACTGATTTCCTCGGAGTTGAGATGAGTCGAGAGATTCCTGCAAAGACACCGATTTCCTTGCGGGTCGACGCGAATCGAGATGCTCTCGTCAAGGACGCTGATTTCCCTGAATCAAGGTTTTTTCCAAGGACACTGATTTCCTTGGGGTTGAGACGAATCGAGGTATTTCTGCAAAGACACTGATTTCTCTGCAGGTCGACTCGAATAGAGATGCTCTCGTCAAGGACGCTGATTTCCCTGAATCGAGGTTTTTGCCAAGGACGCTGATTTCCCTGGGGTTGAGACGAATCGAGGTATTCCTGGAAAGACACTGATTTCTCTGCGGGTCGACGCGAATCGAGATGCTCTTGTCAAGGACGCTGATTTCCTTGAATCGAGGTTTTTGCCAAGGACGCTGATTTCCTTGGAGTTGAGACGAATTGAGGTATTCCTGCAAAGACACTGATTTCTCTCCGGGTCGACGCGAATCGAGATGCTCTCGTCAAGGACGTTGATTTCCCTGAATCGAGGTATTTGCTAAGGACAATGATTTCCCTGAGGTTAAGACGAATCGAGGTATTACTGCAAAGATGCTGATTTCTCTGCGGGTCGACGTCAATCGAGATGCTCTCGCCAAGGACGCTGATTTCCCTGAATCGAGGAGGTTGCCAAGGACACTGATTTTCTCGGAGTTGAGACGAATCGAGGTATTCCTGCAAAGACACTGATTTCTCTGTGGGTCGACGCAAATCGAGATGCTCTCGTCAAGGACGTTGATTTCCCTAAATCGAGGTTTTTGCCAAGGACACTGATTTCCCTGGGGTTGAGACGAATTGAGGTATTCTTGCAAAGACACTGATTTCTCTGCGGGTCGACGCGAATCAAGATGCTCTCGTCAAGGATGCTGATTTCCCTGAATCGAGGTATTTGCCAAGGAAGCTGATTTCCTTTGAGTTGAGACGAATCGAGGTATTCCTGCAAAGACACTGATTTCCCTGCGGGTGGATGCGAATCGAAATGCTCTCGTCAAGGACACTGATTTTCCTGAATCGAGGTTTTTGCCAAGGACACTGATTTCCTCGAAGTTGAAATGAATCGAGGTATTCCTACAAAGACGCCGATTTCCTTGCGGGTCGACGCGAATCGAGATGTTCTCGTCAAGGACGCTGATTTCCCTGAATCGAGGAGGTTGCCAAGGATATTGATTTCCCGGGGGTTGAGACGAATCGAGGTATTCCTGCAAAGACGCTGATTTCTCTGCGGGTCGACGCGAATCGAGATGCTCTCGTCAAGGACGCTGATTTCCCTGAATCGAGGAGGTTGCCAAGGACACTGATTTCCCTGTGGTTAAGACGAATCGAGGTATTCTTGCAAAGACGCTGATTTCTCTGCGGGTCGACGCGAATCGAGATGCCCTCGTCAAGGACGCTGATTTCCCTGAATCGAGGATGTTGCTAAGGACACTGATTTCCCTAGGGTCGGTTGACTTGTTTCCGAGACGGAACGTTGATCCGGCAAGGAGGTCATTGGTTAACTCTAGGTCGTCTGTGAACCGTAGAGTCTTGAAACTGGGGACTTTGTCGTGGTTCCGATTGATGGTGTAGCATTTGTGTCCTGCTGGAATGAGGAGGCACACCGTTGTTGGTCTCCAAGCTGTAGATGTGGCCATTGAGATTTGGAACTAGGGATTTTTCCATGGCTCCGTTTCGTAGCGACTCTGAGGTCGGTTGTTGACGTCATGTCTGCATTTAGTTGGAGTGACGAGAAATTCCATTGGTGATCTCTAAGTTGTCGATGTTGACGTCGAGACCCTGAAGCTAGGGATCTTCCTTTGCTTCGTTTGTTGACATTGTGTCTGCAATATTGCGACAAATGTCGAGATTGTCTCTAGGTTGTCTATGAACCGTCGAGATTTGGCTTCGCTTTCTGATGGAGTCTGGTGGGAAGGTATGGTTCCCTCTTTGTTTGTGCCCCTGGATTGTATATAGGGATCGATGTGATCTCACATGTAGGGCAAAATGTTTCATTCTTTCATTTTTTTTAATTTCTTTCCGCAATGCTCTATCATTTCAGCTTTTTATATCACGAAAGTCACGATTGCCCAATCATTTCGGCTATTTTTCGCGGTGTCCAATCATTTCGGCTATTTTTAATTTTTACTCGCTTTTTTTATTGCGAGTTGCCCAACCATTTCGGATATTTTGTATGCATATATTTTTACTTGCTGATTTTGTTGCAAGTTGCCCTATCATTTCGGCTATTTGATATGCATTTTTGGCTCATCGACTTTTCACCATGAGTATGGAACTTGGGATCTGGTGTCAATCTTAGCATCAGCATCGCTGCGACTGGAATATTTCCAGGAGAGAATCATCATTTGCCTTTGTCGGTTCGAACAAAGGTGGCTTAGCAAATAGGGTTAAGATCCTGTCGACTAAGGCTTTTGACTTCATGAGCCGTAAGGGTCTCATAAAGGTATTTCTCCCTACGAGTCCTAAGGATCTCGTAGGTGCGTTTTCTCCTTAGGAATCATGAGGATTCCTAAGTGTGTGTTCTCTTATAAGTCGTAAGGATCTTACAAGAGTGTTTTCTCCTTATAAGTCGAGATGAATTACAAGTGTCGTTCGTCATATGAAGATATCCCTCATCAGTGGTGAGACTCTGTTGGGGAAATATTTATTCGTGCCCGTGGATTGTATACAAGGGTCAGCATTGAACCGCTTATAGGGCACCATTAGAGATTGTGATAGCTTAAGAACAGGTTCAGATCCCTGTAGCTTAAGGCTTTTGAACACAGTGAGCCGTGAGGGTCTCAAAGGGGAATTCTCCTTATGAGTCGTGAGGATCTCGTAAGTGTGTTTTCTTCTTAGGAATCGTGGGGATCCCTAAGTGTGTTGCTCCCTTGTGAGTCGTAAGGATCTCACGCAGGTGGTTTCTCCTTACAAGGTCGAGAGGACCTTGCAAGTGTCTTTTAACGAGATTGCGCCCTTTCGGGTTTTCATAAAACTCGCCGGTAGCCCTGCTGTTTTTACTCACGGAGCCCTTTCGGGTTTTCATCAGTACCCATTTCGCTTGTGGGCGTACCATTTTTTTTACCACCTCAGCCTGGGGACACCGCGGTTTGTAGCAGTTTAACGACGTTTCGATCATTTATTCATAGGTCCGAGATTTTTCGGGCCACGTATGATTACGCGGCTAGATTTTCCCGCAAATCTTCGCATTTTTTGTGTCGGAGGTGTATTCCTTGAAGAGAAGGCTGAGGGCGATTTCTTCGTCAAAGTCTCTTCCAAAGGTGATAACTTGCGATCCCTCGGTGTCGACTATGTGACAGTTGCCAGTAGCTCTTTTGCGCTCATCTGTCATGTTTTTTTGTTCCCGACGAACCTTGCGCTTCACTCGTTGAACGTGTTGTCGGTGGGCAACATATCCCTGCCACCAGTTTTTAAAGGCTATGCACTCTTCGATAGGGTATGCAATCCTCTGATGGTATAAGCAGAAGCTAGGATGTACGTCCGCTTCATCAAGATGTGTACCGCCAGGAGAATTTCTTTTGAAAGAGGGCAACTTCATTCCTATTGACAGGGCCCTAGCGAATCGTTTACTTACATTAAGCTTGCTTTTGCTGGTGATAGGGATGCTTCGATCAGGTTGGGTGCCTCGACCTTTCATTCAATCGTTGGCGTTTGGCTTTTCGAATATAGCCAGTTCGCGCTTTCGATTGGCTTTGCTTTTCTGACAGGCTTCGTTCAGTAGCAAGTTGATCATCTCGTCAGACGGTTCCAAGCGTTTTGGCTTCGATCCTGCCCCCAGCTCTTTTATGATGTCTTCTATCGCCGAGTGAGCTTCTTCGTTAGTTAACGCCGAATGAGAGATCATGTGGCAACTTACCACATAGTCCTCAGATTCTTCTAACGAGTCATCCCCGTCGCTATTGTCGTTATCTCCGCTCTCAAGGATATTGTTGAGAAATTCTTGGAGTTTGACCAGGGTCCGCGCCTTCTGGTTATATTCCTCCAGTGCGTCAATATGCTTTTGCAGATCTGTGCGCTTGTCATCAAACTGCGTAGGCCTTTTGATCTTCTTCTTTTTCTTCGAAGACTTTGACGGCTGGGTCCGAATGTTTTGCCCACTATCACTATTAACTCGTAATGTTGGGCGTGGTTTCAGCATCCCCTCGATGATCTCCGGCTCTAGCGGGCTTTTCCACCTGATCGCCTGACATGTTTGAAGATCTTTCAGAATTCTTTTAGTTTTTGCCGAAAGAACGACTTCCCATGGAGCATCCTCTATAAAAGAGCATGATGCCCTCGGTGTGTCCATCTTTTATGGAGCATGTGGTTGTGGCGGGTTCATCTTCCAGTTTTCGGACAGCGCGAACTTGCCCTGTTGGTATTGGTCTTCAACCCAGTTTTTGAAGACGTAGCAGTCTTCGATCGGATGGCCCAATACTCGGTGTTAGGGGCAATATTTAGGATCGTTGACGTCGTTCGGTTGCGGTGGGTGTCTCGACTCCGGTAGAGTGATGAGCCCATTGCGCACTGCCAGTTCAAACAGTTTCCTTGTTTTATCCCGGGAAAACGAGTAAGGACGTCTCAACTTCTCATCAAGGGATTGCCGCTTGTTGCTTTGGCGAACAACCGGTCTCGGGCCACTCGGTTGTTGTCGAGCGTTGGCGACGAAGATAGCTTTCCCTTTACCCCTTTCATTTCGAAGCTCCGTTTTCGACGAGGACAGCTTATGGCCCATCTGGTCCATTTGGGCCAGCTTGTCAATCAAGGCCTGGAAAGTAGTTAGCTTGAAGAACATCATGAACTGGAATATGGTTTCCTGAGGGTCAAGAGTACCCACGAACATGCCTACCGCAGGAGACTCTTCGATGCGCTGTTCGCATTTCGACCATAAATTCCGCCACCGTATCGCGTATTGGACCGAAGTCTCTCCTGGCTTCACTCTGGCGTTGATCAATGCCGTAATCGGGGTGCGTTCGCAAGCGCTTGAGAAACGCTGTGTAAACAGCAATTCCATCTCTGTAAACGTTTTGACGGGGTCATTCGGCAGCTCGGAATACCATTCAAAGGCCGTCTCTGCCAAGTTGCCGACAAACTGGCGAAGCAATAGTTTGTCATCCCCTCCAGTGTTTCCGCACAGATCCCTAAATTGAGCGACGTGCTGGTGTGGATTTCCCGTCCCCTTGTATACATGAAATTTGGGAATCGTGTATCCCGGCGGGTACTTTATTTGGTCATACCAACCCGGATAGGGTCGTCCAGTTTTAACAATTTACCCGGCCGCTTCATTCGCCTGATGAACTCGTATCAGCTGAGCGATGTACTCATCCAAGGCGGCTTTTGAGATGGTCTCCTCTTTGGCTGCTGAAAGAGCCGGCAGAGGATTTGATATCTCTCCTCTATCATCTTCAATTATTACTGGAGGATCTTCGGCTGGAGGGTCCGGCTGGATCATCATGCCCACCATATCTTGGAATAGAAGGGCCATTTGTTTTATATTGGCCGCTTGTTCTGCGGCCTCTTTGTCCTTCCTCTCAAGCATTCTCCAAAGGAATTCGGCATCAGTTTCTTGCTCACGGCGCTGCTCCGAGGATGTCTCCGGGCTTGCTTTTGGTCCCGTAAGTGCGGTCATAGCTGTTAGCATTTCTTGGAGCTTTTGTTGCTGTCGCTCCTGAGCCCTAGTCACTGATCGCGTAAGCGGTCGATGACCTGTGGAGATATGGCTATCCTCTTTTCCGGATGCCATATAGATGGTATGCACCACCATGCCCCCAGCCTTGGGGCGTTTGGGTTCAGGGGTCTTGCGGTTCGTCGCAGACTTAGGGATTCTCTCCGGCCTTCTCCTCTTATGGGCGGTCGAAGTTGAGGGGACCGCTGCAGTGGGCACCCAAGTAGCTGTTGCCTTTTGTGGCTTGACAGGATGGTCGTCTTCTCGCTGAACTTTCACCTTTTTCTATCGGTGAGAGCAATCTTGATCAATCATCGAGTCTTGGACTTGATGCCAGATTTTGTAAATTTTAGAGGATAGCCGTTGAGGGGGCTGCTCCAGTTTCTCCTTTGGGGCATTCTCCACCGGTGGAGGAGATCTTTTCAGCACAGCAGTCGGAAAGTTTTTGCGCACCCTCCTTAGCGGTTCAAAGCTGTTCCCAGTTGGAACAGCAACGTCAACTTCCACCGTTGGAGCCGGCGAAGTCAATCCGGAAAGGGAATTGCCCCCAGCCTTCCTCACTCGGCGCCAGTGGCGACGTCGAGCGTGTCTTGCAGTTGGAATTATCTCAGCTACGGGGGTGGTTTCTTCATGCCCCCTGTCTGAAGTTGTCATTGTCAACCTGTTGAAGACTGACGTCCGTTGAGTGGGGATGGACAACCTATCGAAAGCAGACTTCCGAACAGGTGAAGCAGCCTTGTCGATTTCACCTGAAACGGGAGCTGAAACAGTCAGTCTTTTGAAGACCGACCCTTTGGCAGGAGAAGCCGCTTTGACGACTTCGAGAGTAGGAATGGCTATCCTCTTAGGGATAACTCTTTCTGGTATGGCGGGCTTCTTCATGGGCCCGTTGGAGCTTTGGCCCAGTCTATTGAGAACCGAGGAACCGTATTTGGGCGACCCGTTGAGGGGGGCCGTGGTAGTTGCAAGCCAATCAAAGACCGACTTCTTTGGAGCTTCTTGCAATGGTACAGGAGCGCTGAAGCTCGTTGGTAGGATCATGGTCCCGAAGAATAGCCCAGTGGTGGCTTAGGTCACTTGCTCCACCGGCATTTTGAAAAGGTAGGCAGCTTGAGGCTCGTAAGTCACTCCTCCGGACAGGACGGAGTGAGAGTTGCAGTTGCAGTTAGTGCAGTTTGAAGCCATTGATCTTCTATTTTTTCTGCACGGAGCAAGATACCAAATCTTAGTACTTCACATCAAAAGGCAACCATGTCAAACCGCGATTCGTTCACGAAACACGACACACGAAGTGTGGAGTGGAAAGAGGAAAAGGTCCCACCGGGCGTGCCAGAATCTGTTCCCCGCCGAAGAACAGAGACGCGGCCGCATAGGTACGTCTTGCCTGAATTTGGGGGCAGATGCTAATTGGTGTTATCCTTCCACCTCTCCGAAGATGCCAAGTTGATTTATGACACCATATATCGAAGGTTTAAACAGATGCGGCCGATGTAGCAGACTTCATCAAATTCCCCCTCATTGAGGAGTTTTTGATTGTGGGGACGCTCTTCCCTGTAGGCGCAAGCCCTTACAGTTAATTACGCTACCGCATCGCGGTAACCACTTTCTCCTTCTCCAGATGGTCACTTCATGTCGTGTGTGTTTTTTTTTGTTTTTGGTTGCCCGTGGATTGTATACGGAGACTAATTTATGTTGTCGCCCGTAGGGCGTGGATTAGTCCAAATCCGTATTTTCTTAGATTTGGTTTTGGGTTGGGTTTAAGGATCGTTAATCTCATATGAGACTAAGATCAACTTAAACGTTTGTTAAGGATGTGTTAGTCTAATTTTAGACTAAGATCTACTTAACAGGATCATTTAGATCTAACAAAAGAGAATTTGTACTCATTTGTTTTAGTTTAGGGACATTGCGGTCCAAAGGTTTAAGGACATCATAGTCCATGAGTTTAAGGACCCCACAGTCCGTAGTTTAGATACATCATAGTCTGTAAAGTTTAAGGACATCATAGTCCATGGGTTTAAGGTCCCCACAGTCTGAGGTTAAGGACATCATAGTCCATGGGTTTAAGGACCCCACAGTCCGAGGTTAAGGACATCATAGTCCATGGGTTTAAGGACCCTACAGTCCATGGGATGTCTGGTTGTCGGGACCCGTCACCTCTCTGAAGACGTTGAAGGATTACAATGACAAATATCATAGGAGTGAAGAGATGTACCCATGATCCAATGTTGATTGAATTGATTTAAGGTTCATTAATCTCGTTTGAGATTAAGATTAACTTAAATGTTTGCTAAGGATACGTTAGTCTAATTTTAGACTAATATCTACTTAACAAGATCATTTAGATCCAACAAAAGAGCACTTGTACTCTATTGTTTTAGTTTAAGGACATTGCGGTCCATTACCAGTTTAAGGACATGGTGGTCCAAGGTTAAGGACATCATAGTCCATGGGCTTAAGGACCCCACAGTCCGAGGTTAAGAACATCATGGTCCATGGGTTTAAAGGACCCCACAGTCCGAGGTTAAGGACATCATAGTCCATGGGTTTAAGGACCCCACAGTCCGAGGTTAAGGACATCATAGTCCATGGGTTTAAAGGACCCCACAGTCCGAGGTTAAGGACATCATAGTCCATGGGTTTAAAGGACCCCACAGTCCGAGGTTAAGGACATCATAGTCCATGGGCTTAAGGACCCCACAGTCCGTAGTTTAAAGACGTCATAGTCTTTAAAGTTTAAGGACATCATAGTCCATGAGTTTAAGGACCCCACAGTCCGTGGAATGATTGGTTATCGGGACCCGTCACCTCTTTGAAGACGTTGAAGGATTACAACGATAAATATCAAAGGAATGAAGAGATGTACCCTTGAACCAATGTTGATTGGGAAAATCTGCAGTGCAATTTGGGACTAAGATCAATTAATTAGATTATGAGCACATGGGCTCAGTTAAATCTTAATTGAGAACTTATGGCCAACTTGGGCTAAGTCCAATTAGGTTTGAAATGTTGGACCTTTGTTTGGACTGTTGAACATTTGTCTGGGCTCAGCTCCCCATTATTTAGCAATGCTAAGAATGGATCTGGGTTCTGACCATATTTTTATCTTTTACTGAGTGCTAAGCACTCATATACCATATGATATGATCAATCTTGGAAGACAAGACTGTATTTGAGGCTCAGTCAAAGGGGGAATCTTGCCTTTGAAAGACTTAGCCAATTTAGGCTAAAACTGCTTTGAAAATAGTGTTAAACACTAGCACATATCTGGCGGTCACGTGTTCCCACGTGATGTATTTAAAATAGTGTTAAACACTATGGATGAAATGCTCAAAATAGTGTTAAACACTAGAAAAATGGGGCGCTCACGTGAGGACACGTGAGGCGCCCTGGGATTAGGCCAAGATTCCTTTATTTTATTCTCTGAATATTCAAATAAGTGTTAAACACTTAAGTCTTCACAGCCATCACGTGTGGGCAGGTGATGGGTATCCATGCACTGGATATTAAAGAGATTTGCTAGGGGTCACGTGGGGACACGTGAGGGCGCCCAAAGTTTGTTCTGCCTTTATTTTGAGAAGTTTGTTTAAGGGTCATGTGGGAGCACGTGACCCTGTCTCATTCATTTTGTTTTGACCATTGAGGGGAGGGTCACGTGTTGCTACGTGATCAGGTTGGGTACTTGATCTTTTTACGTGCATGAAAAGTCCCTTGTTTAAGAATTAAATTCTTTTGTTGGGTTAAACCCTAGTTTCATTTAAAGGAATTAAATTCCTATGTATTTGGAAGAATTAAATTCTTATGTAGGGTTAAACCCTAGTTTCATTTGGAGGAATTAAATTCCTATGAATTTGGAAGAATTAAATTCTTATGTTGGGTTAAACCCTAGTTTCATTTGGAGAAATTAAATTCCTATGAATTTGGAAGAATTAAATTCTTTAAACTCAATTCTCCCTCTAAGTTTTGGATCTGCATGGCAGAATCTCCCCACTAAGAATTAAATTCTCAACTTATGGGGAGATCTGCTTCTGCAGATCCTCAACCAAAGGAAGAACTATGTTCTTATTCAGAAGAGTTAAACTCTTAGTTTTGAGAATTAAATTCTCTCTTATTTTGTGAGAGCTTGTAGAATGAACTTCTTCTTTTTTCTCACCTAGAGTTTTTTTCTCTAAAGAGATCTTCTTTTTCTCTCTTGAGAATTAAATTCTCCATTCTTTTTTCTCTATGTTGTTGTATCTCTCCAAAAAAAGAATCTCCCTCTTCTATTCTTGGCATCTATTTATAGGAGAAAGAAAAGAATCAGTTTGTTTAGTCAATCTTTCATTGAAGGATTTTAATTGATTTTGTAGCCAACATAATCTTTTAGATTACTCGGTGAATTTTATTCACCATTGGATTTTTAATCCAAAAGATATTCTATTTGTTATTCTTGGTGAATTTCAGGGAAATCTTTCCTTGTATAGAATCTTTCTATAAATTGGTGATTTTTAATCACCATTGGATTTTTAATCCAATGGTGCTCCACTTTACAGAGAACAATCTTTTTTTGTTTGGAAAGATTTAGTGAAATATTTTTCCAGTTAGGGTTCTCGATTCCCTCTTAATTAGAATTTAATTCTATTGGTTCAGAAGGCTTAAGAGCCTATCACGTGTTGGCACGTAATCTCACTGTTTGATCATTTAAATAGAATTTAATTCTCTTAATTAAAGAGCTTAGGAACCCATCACGTGTTGACATGTGACCCCCCTGATTAAACATTTTAACCAGAATTTAATTCTGCTGTTTTAAAGAACTAAGAAATCATCACGTGTCAGCACGTGACCCTTGGTCATGTGTAGACATGTGATGCCCCTTTGGGATCTTTCCTTACTGTTTTATTATGCCTTTTAATTCCTTCAGTGGAATTTAAAGGCCCATCACGTATGGGCACGTGATGCACCGTCACGTGTGGGCACGTGATGCCTCATAACTTTTGATCCCGGATGAATTATGAGATCCATAATATATCAAATCGAAGATTTTTTCGAAACGCTTTCGATAACATCAAAATTTAGCTGTTTCTAATTCGAGAGTTTGTCAAAATACAGCCCGGAAAATACTGGTTCGCACTTTCTTACGCGTATTGCTGCCATTTGATACCTTGGACTCTTTTACGCAGAAATTTTTGGCGAGAACAGTACTCATGCCACCTTAGAACTTCCATGTGACGATAGGTATAATGCCATCTAGAAGTTCTCGACGAGTTCGTCCAGTGTACTCACCTCCAGTGAGCACCTGTATACTATTTTAGGTGACACAACACCAATGGCTTGTGAGAACGGCCGCCGCCCCTCGTCGGGGTCTTGAAGTGTATACACTGGTCTACTCTGGAATATCAATGCCCAGTCTCGATACTCCTACGACTAGGGACATTTAAGGATGTGGGATGTGCTTATAGACCACTCAGATCTCACGTATATGATCGCCATCATAATGCTGCTAGTCAAGCAAGAATCCTATAGGCTCTATCAACATGTAATAGTGATATGCAATACCATATAATGCATGTACATGATGATAAAGACAAACCAGATAGCATACTATCATTTTGAGTAAGATTGTCTTACCCGTATAGGTCTTCCCTCAATCATCACAATCACATGCCCGCGATTACAATAATTGACTTGAGGGCACTATATCAAACAATCTCCCACTTACACTTAAGGCTAATTATTGAAGTATCGCGTACCCACAGCTCGTGTCCTACCGAATACCCAACTTCTCTACTAATCAGTTTCTCAAATCTCGTTTGAGGAACATCCGTGTTCGAGAAATAGTATCAGTGAGTGGATCCACTATAATGTTCAACTTCTTCTCTCTATATCTCAACTTTGCAGAGATCAACAATCTTCTAAACTGAACGATACCCTGCCCCAAGAATTTGTCTGGATACCTGATGGGACCAAGTTCATCAATAAACAACTCCTATCCAACAAATTTCTTGGGTTGTATCCTCTGTTGAGTTATAACCAACATCCTGCACCATGATTATCTCAGTATCTCTATTGGAACATTATCCAACATACTGATCCTCAAAAGAGGATAAACTCATAACTCTGACAGCATCTTTGTCAACCAGGTCACCTTAGAAGCCATAACTGATAACCGCCACCCAGAGGAGGCTGCCGTTACCAAATACCAAGAACATGCTCTTATGTTCTTTAATGCTTCACTTTGTTTCTCAAATATTGGATTAATATCTACTTATTACATCTAATGCAAAAGCAATATCTAGTGTTGTACAAGACTTTGCATGATTGACTCAATTGCCTAAGCAAATGATGTGTCATTCATGCCTGTCTCTCTCCTCATCAGTCCAAAAAGACATCCTTTAAGAGAGGATGACTCCATCACCTGCGGGTATACCACCACGCTAGGAGTCGTCCATTCTAAAATACTTTTAGAATGTTGTCTAAGTACCTGATTGGGGAACTTCCCAAATCTAGATCTAAAATCATATATCTAGTTACCAGAACTCCTGATATACTATACATATCCAACGTGGAGAAAATACTGTGTGACAACCAAAATCTGACCGATTGTAGTATAGGAACATCACTTCCTATCTGGAGCATATCATTTAAAATATGGACAGTACTCCCTACATCCTTCTTACTAGGTTCACCTTTGTTTTGACGAAGTCAATCGCCTTAACTATCACATCAAAATAGATGATCCATCTCCGCTATCTTTTCTTTAGTCTAGGAATAGACATAAGCAACTTGCACACCTTCCGCTGCTCCTACTGACTACGATAACTGTCTGACAGAGTCATATAGACGTGCACTTCAAAAATCCTATTTGGAAAGACGTTATAGTCACCCACCTGCCAGATATCATAGCCATGAACTGCATCAGCACCAAAACATATCCATATGGACTTGAGCATAGACACTGATGTACAAGTCCCATCACAATCCATAATGGGTATTTGATGACAACTCTTTACAACAATTCTAGCCTTATTAGGTAAGCACCTTTCCATCTGCATAGATCTCGAAAGATCTACTTGCTTCTAATGGGTTTTACCCCTTCAGGAGTACTCAGCAAAGTCCAAAATACATGATTTGCTGAAGTGTGTAGAGTCCATCTTGGATATGAAATGTCTGGTCACCTGGAAGTTTCCACTTCCTATGACCTACTGATAACTAGTAAGGTCATCATCACCATGATGCTGACCTCGCTGTCACCATCTACGAGAAAACTGAAGTGTCTCTCGGGTGTCTGAGGTCGCCTACTAAAATCTGCGGAGTGGCTAACGGTTTGTCAAGTCCAATTGAATTCTTAGGTTCTACTAAATTTTCGGTAATCGTTTATGGTCCTGAAATCATTTCCAATTCTACCATACTCCCACTAGTTTCTTTTGAAAAAAGATCCTTTTAGAAAATGGTGGCAAGTCAAGAACAATATAACTATTGATCTTGTAAATGGTAGAAACAAAAACCCAGCGAATGCTCGGGAGAATCCACAAACTGCCATTACTGAAGCGTGCCTCGAGTTTGCCTGAATTCTTCTTTTAAAAAGAAACCAGATAACTCCATATCTTAACAACCATAAAATATGTAACCATCCTATATTCATATAGAATCAAGGCACTAATTTAGATGGAATCAGATTCAAATGTCATGCAACTGTTTCCAGTGCATATCACCTAATGGAAAAAAGGCCAATACAATATTACTTATCATGGAGCGTGTCCAAAGATGGGTAACCTGTGAGAGAATCAAGTTCTCGATATTACTATAATGGAATACCTAGCATAAGTATCAACATTTTCGATCCCCTCGAAGAATCCCGATACTTCCAACGTGTGGTTCTTTACTTTATTCTTATACATATAAACTTCTCAAAATCTTTGACATTGCATTGCTAAGGATGCGTGTCTAAAACTAGAGAACTCATAGGTAATCCTGAATGCTGTAAGAGTATCAATCCCTTGTCCCGAAAGACATTGGACGACATACACTTTCATGTATAAGTCCCAAGAGTATACCAACTCAAATTCTGTGTTTTGTAAATTGAAAATTGTATCTTGGTTAAGAATGTCTTACACCGTTATTCAATACACCTTATCTTATCCTGAACTGATAAAGGTAAATGTTTACAACACAATTTTCAAAATGTATATCTTACTTTATAACAATAAAGGTACAGATATTTCATTTTAAAATCTGTTGCATAACAACGGTTATTCAAAACCAAATGTTTGCCGTCAGGCAAAAGCCAATCGATTTAATCCAATATCACCAATTGCAACGAATTTTGATATTAAGGATCAAATCACCCATTTCCAATATTCTACTCCTACTCATCATCTGTAAAACCGTACAGATGTGAGATCCAAAATTGGTAAATACATACCCTAGAGTCAGAATTGATTGGGAAAACAGTTCTCTATTACATGTACGCAGAAAAACTGAAACATGAAAATGTTTCATAGGGGATGGTCAGGTATTCCTAGTAGTGCCTTTTCTATTATCCAGATTCAAGACAGTAGTCGCAATTTCCTTTGCCCTCACTTCAGTCCCTTTATATGTCTCTACTTCTTACCTTCTGCACACCGTCCCTGCGCTAATTGGTTTTCTTCCTTTCCTACCTTTCGATACCAGTCTAAGGTTTGGAAGAAGACTATTCTATAAGCGTAACAGATGTACTCTCCTAATCAAGGAGCTCTCACAACCTGAGAGAAGATAAAAGGAAGAGACAACCGAATAATCCTATTCAATTTCTTCAGAACCTGTGGCCATTCTCAACTGAAGTAATTTCTTCGAGTTCGTATGTAACTATACGATGGCCGTTCCAACCAATATGGATCATCGTAGTGATACAACGTGTTCTGAAGAAATGCAAAGGGTAAACTAGGAGTGGCAGGGATTAATACGACTTTGTCGCGAATCAAGTCAAACCAAAGCCAAAGTGTGTAAAAAGGTTCGGTCAAATTAGTTCATGAATTTTTTAGGTAAGTCATGGGTCACTGTACCAGAGAGAGAAAGAAAAGAAACACTCAGCGTGCACTCTATCAAGATTAGATTGGTAACACTTTATCTGATCAGGATGGCTCCCACTGTTTCCTCAAATTCTCCTTCAAACCCTAAAAGGAGAACTAGTCAAGATCATTTAAGTGAAAAATCTCTCTAGGAGTAATACATACTCATCAGTGGGAATCGGGACCCAATTATCATCATGTGATAACCTGATGGAATCCACTCAATTCACTACACTCCAGAAGGTATGCGCATGCCTGGCAAGTTTTCCGTATGTTTGAAACTCCCGATATGGTTTTTGCCCCTAGGATCCAAGTGACCTTGACAAGGTCAATAAGTCAAAGGGTCCTAGTCAAGTTCAACCCGTCATTATCCTGATTGCATTAGACCCACCCGCATAGACCCTTGACAAGGTCAACAAGGTCGAACGACTATCCTAACCAATCCACACATCCATGCGACAGAAAAGTATTATAGAGCTACCGCACACTACGCCTTGATAAGGCCCATAAACGCAGCACGAATACTAAGCAATACTAATCTGAAATGATGGAGGGCTACGGCTGATTTTTGGCGAAAAACTTTTAACGTAATGAACTTAATATCGTTGAAGGAACCCGAGTGGCTTTGAAATTGAGTGGTTTAAGCTCCGCATTTTAAAACTAATAACATAAACTTTTGCTTAAGAGTGAACTCCCAATGAAGAAATCAAGACTCTTCCCTCATAGAATAAGGTGCGGGGTATTCCTAACCGAATACCTCTATGAAAAGCAAAAGAATACGACTATGAGTTTTGAAGAAAACCGAGTAGTTTTAAAATTGGTTCCGATAACATCATTTAGGTTTATTTTTCCTTGCATTATTTCGATAATGTGTTCCCATCATTTTATGTTTCTAAGCCACAAAAGAAACAACCAAAATAATATGCTTTTTATATGCCATCCGCATTCGCCATGGGGCCCCGTTATGCACCGTTAGGTTACATAACTAACGGTAAAGCATGGGCTAGACTAGCGCGGATGTAAAACATATAGAAGTATTGTAACACCCTAGCTCGTTATACCATGCTTGATTTGATTAATTTATATATTGAATGGCTATTCTTGATTTATTGTTGTTTTGAGTGCGAATAGTATAATTGGTATCTGTGTTTGCATCCAACCCGGCCCGCATGCTGGAAACCCATCTTGATTCCTGTTTTGGATCCATCTCGGCTAGTTATGAGGATCTGTGCATTTTCATGTTGTATAACTGCATTATATCGGGCATCTGCATTTTTTAATAAAACAAGTAAAGTCAAATAAAATATTTTCAAAATATCTAGCATGGCCTGCATCATACCCCTATCCCTGTCGTGGCATTCGTACATCGTGTTCTCGTCCCGTTCAGTGAAACGGACTCGCTTGGATAGCTATGTGCACGCTACGTGTATCCGTTCTTAGGGGTATACATTTTCGTTACTCGGATATCCTATTTTGGTTCTGGTTGACACGCATATTATCCGTATTTTCAAACCATAATTTTAGACCCGACCCAGGTGTGTTTTGGACTATTTTTATTTTAGCCAAAATCTCAAAATATACAATATTATATTCTAATATATATTTTAACCGTTATAATATATTTTAACTTAAATTTTAAACTAAAATATATTTTTATAATCCTAAATCTAATCTTAACAACCCAATCAGACCTTTGTCTCTCTCCCTCTCCTATATATATATATATATATATATATATATATATATATATATATATATATATAATTTTTTTATTAAACTATTTAAACCAAAACCCACTGTTTCTCTCTCTCTCGACTGCACTCTCCTTTTCTTTACCGCACAAAGCCATCCTCCACGAGAACCCACGCTCGTCTCTCACCACCGCCGACTCCCTCGACCCCTCATCGTCACTACCCCTTCTCCTTTCTTCCTCCGCCTCCTCCCATCACCACGATCACCATCGCCATCACACGACGCCCGTGCCCAAGACCCATCGTCTGAAGGAAACCCTATGTCACCGCACTCCCCCTCGCTCGCCCTCATCGCCATCGACCTCCATCGTTGACCTCACCTCTCTCCTCTTCTCCCCTACACACCCCAACACCAAGAACCCTGATCCCGATTTCAAGAACCCGAAACCCACTGCCTTGCCGTCGAACCCCATCGCCGGAAACCCATCGACGTCATCACCCTCTCTATCCTCACTTCTGTCCCCAAGCACCACACCAGAGAACCCCAGATTTCTTCTGTTTCTTTCTTCTTCTTCTTCTTTCTTCTCTTTCACTTTCTTGAATTCTTGATTCCGGTGATCGCTGGAGCCGTGCCCATCGTCGACGATCCAGGCGACCCTGTGGACGTTCCCAGCCAGCGTGGTCACCTTCTAGCTTTGCCTGGTCATGTCCTGTACGCGCGTGTGTACATTGCGACGTTTACCCGACGTCGGACGCAACATACGCATTCCGTCGTGAGATCTGATCAGGCAAGTTTATCTTTCTACATGCTATGATACATATTTTGCATCCATATTAATAATAATGTTACATGTTCATCGCATTGTGCATCCTATGTTACAGTTTTACAATATCCGTTCGCATCCGTACAATTTATTTTATATCTAGTCGCATGTAATTTTATCTCGCTACAGGCTATGCAACATATTTTACATCTATAGGTATAGAACTATTACATGTTTATGGCATTTCACATCCATGTTACAGTTTTACCGTTTTTCCGATATCCATTCGTTTCCATGTTATTTATTATATATCTAGTTGCGTGACATGTCATATTATATCATGTTACCGGTATATTAGCACCCCATGCTTGATAATGTGCATCATGCGTAGTTATGGAGTTGTAGATGTAATCCCTGATAGATATTTGTGCATCCGTGTTTTATCGTGCATCCGTACTTGCTACAGTTTTATTACGAGCATCCGTTTGATACTTGTGCACTACCTGTCATGACCTGATACACCACTATTTGACCTGTTACCTGATTCTGTTTCTAATACCGACAATCCTGACATGTTGTCCCGATGGACATATCATGTTTTCTATTTAGACAAACATGTACCTGCTTGATACTGTGTTGGCATTAGCTTCAGTTTATCAATACCCGACTCGAACACATAACCTTAGGGTATGGGGAAATTAAAGGTGTAACCGAGTGTAACTTTAAAGGATATTACTTGATCCGTGATCCCGGGGGGTAATGGGACAGAATCATTCATGATTCTTCTTGATCCGTGGTCCCGGGGGGTAACGGGACAGAGTCATTCGTGACTCTTACAACTTGGTCTGTGGTCCCGGGAGAAAACGGGACAGAACCATTCTTGGTTCATATATCTTGATCCGTGGTCACGGGGGGTAACGAGACATATTCTTTGAGTTATATGAGGAATACATCAATTGATTTCGAATAACTTTAGAATAGATAACCCGGTAGAACAGTTTAGATTACTCACTGCACTTTACGTACACTTTTACACCGCACTGTTTCATATCCATTTATTTGTTATACTCATGTTACTGTTTATATTCATGCCTGCATATCTCGTGTATCCTGTTCATTTATTATTGTTGATATTATGACGCACTGACGTCTGGATTTTGCATGGCCCAAATCCTCTGTGTCTTTCACAAGCTGATCAGGAGTATTTTCGCCGTCAGGCCGAGCAGTGTGGATCTTGTTAGTTTAGTTTAGTTTTATTTCCATACTTTCATTTCCTGATGTGAGACCGTATTTGGGACTTACTTTCCAAATGTAATTGCTTATTGGATTTATTGCTTCCGCACATTTATATTTCTTGACTTGTTTATTTTGGCAGATGGACATGTATTAGTTAATTTTATATTTTTCCAGTTCTTGATATCTTATAGACAACCGTAATGTGACTGTGGAGGGATGTTTCCTAACCACAGGTATCATGGTTGGCTCTGTCACGTGCCGATCGTAGCGCACTCTGGGAAGCGGGGTGTGACAAGTATCTAATAGATATATATCATATATATATCAACATCACAGGCAGATAATAGTCATCACAACAGATAAAATCAACACAAGCAAGCGAACAACAATATGGAATAGCGGATAATCTAGGAGCCATGCGTTTCATTTGAGTCATAAATGAAACGCGACGTTCCCCAGTCGTATGGATAGCCAGTGCAATGAAGATCCTACACCCCTACATGTGCGGCAAGTTACCCACAAATCCCCGAAGTAAGGCAACCCCAGTAAACAAAGTGAATGGATCACCCATCACTTCATGAAATCCGGTAACTTGAGCACCCTTCCATGGGTCAAGTTATACCCCCTACGAGTGCGGCGAATAGCCCGCCAATTCTAGAGTAAGGCCCTCCCGGTCTCAACGCCATGAGATGCGGTCCCGTTGCCCTTTAGAACCCGTCTATTCGAGCACTCCTCCGCGGGGTAATCCTAATACAGAAAATAAAATATATATACAACGGCGACATCGACCTCAATCCGGTCGTGCCCCAACAAAAAAATATACAAACTGGCAGTGACGGCAGTCCATATGTGGGACGCTCGCCCCACTATAATAAATATACAAATGAATCTGAACTATACATCTAACATTGCAAGGCTATCCATCATGACAATCCGCACAAACCACAACCATATATATATATATAACCGCAGAAGCAAGCAACACAAGAATGTGTGCAACCCCGTCTAAATGAACATATCGCAATTAGACGACGTTCAGCAGCATATATACAACATCACAAATACCGACGATGCAAAAGTTTCGAGTTTTTAAAACTCCAGAGTTGTCCCTAAGCTAAGATGACACAAAGTGAAATTTGGGACAAATCAAACAATACCAAAAATACAAATTTACAAAACCCAGCACACACCATGAAAACGAGCCCCATACATGAACAGTAAACGGGTGAGGCCGGCCATATTGGGAATCTTGCCGGGCCAAATTTGATGGAATCGTCTCATTTTCATTGTGTGTCTCTATCTTGTCTAGATGAAGCTTTTGTACTTGTTTAAAAAAATTTCATAGACCAAAAATATTTCGACAAAAACTGGGTTCTCGAAATCAATGTTTTCATTTTTGAAACTTGAGCATCGTAAAACACTGGTTTATGGTGTTTGGGTGGTTTTGATACCATGTTAGGATCCGGCGCCCACACCGCGGAGGCCGCAGGCGATGCAGAAATGAAAAAAAACTTTTTGCGAGCACCGGACGCTCACACCCAAGGATTCGAACCAAACACCCTAAACTAGTAAGCTAAAACATGAAAAGTTGAGGAAATACAAGCTTTGTCGCGTGTCCACCCAATTGTAGAAGACCCCTCCAAGCTCGTAGCCATCGAAAACGCGCTTTAGCATCGACCACCCTTGACGAAGACGATCCACCGAAGGAACACGGAGGAGGCTCTAACCGACGGTCCAAAGTTACTAGGTTTGGATAGCCGGTGATGTAGGAATACTTCACTATATTTTTCTCTCTAGAATCTTGCTTGAAAATGAAAGCAATAAGAAGAAGGAGAAGAAGAAGATGAAGCATGAGCCATGGTAGAGGAGATGAAGAAAAAAATCTCATCAAGTCAACTAGTAGAAGGGGATGGCTACAAAATATCAACCTTGATGCAATAGTGCATCCAAATGAAAAATCATTTAAAAAATATATAGTCATGCCTCTCTACATTGTTTGAAACCATGCTTCACTTTCTCCACTTGCCACCTCATTTCCTATTTAATTTTCCAAAAAGAAAAATCAAATATGAGGTGTCCTTCTTGTAGAAGCATTCCCGTATAAATACGGAATATTTCACCTGGTATATGTGGTCCCGGGGGGTAACGAGACAGAATCATTCAAGATTCTTCTTGATCCGTGGTCCCGGGGGCTAACGGGACAGAGTCATTCGTGACTCTTACAACTTGGTCCGTGGTCCCGGGGGGTAACGGGACAGAACCATTCTTGGTTCATAAATCTTGATCCGTGGTCCCGGGGGGTAACGGGATATATTCTTTGAGTTACATGAGGAGTACATCAATTGATTTCGAATAACTTTGGAATAGATAACCCGGTAGAAAAGTTTAGATTACTCACTGCACTTCATGTACACTTTTACACCGCACTGTTTCATATCCATTTTTTTGTTATACTCATGTTACTGTTTATATTCATTCCTGCATATCTCATGTATCCTGTTCATTTATTATTGTTGATATTATGACGAACTGACGTCTGGGTTTTGCATGACCCGGATCCTTTGTCTCTTTCGCAGGCTGATCAGGAGTATTTTTTCCGTCAGGCCGAGCAGTGAGGATCTTGTTAGTTTAGTTTAGTTTTATTTCTGTACTTTCATTTCCTGATGTGAGCCCATATTTGGGACGTACTTTCCAGATGTTATTGCTTATTGGATTTATTGCTTCCGCACATTTATATTTCTTGACTCGTTTATTCTGGCAGATGGACATGTATTAGTTAATTTTATATTTTTCCTGTTCTTGATATCTTATAGACAATCGTAATGTGACTGTGGAGGGATATTTCCTAGCCACAGGTAGCATAGTTGGCTCTGTCACGTGCCGATCGTAGCGCACTCTGGGAAGCGGGGCGTGACAGGGTTTGTTTGGTATCAGAGCCATAGGATTTAGGTTAATCGGGTTTGATTCTTTTGTAGTTGGGTATTAGACCTAATACACAAATTAGAAAACCCGTAATTAGGAACATGTTCTGCCACATTGTTGTCATGATTCTTGAATCTTATCTTTCTCTTGACCCTTTATCTTGACGAGATGGATGACTTTGCATCTCGGCTTGAAATCCTTTTGGTTCTATTGTTTCTCTTTTCCTATTCATTCGATTATGACACTAGGATTTGGACGACCTGAACGGAGTTGTGTGATTGTAATTATGAACTGCAGCATAGTTACAATACGGTACTCTATTTAAGTAACTTGGAGTCCTAGTCTTGATTCATTTCCTTGTTTTATGGTCTTTATATTACCTTGCTTCTCTCGGTTTCACTGATTACCAGTTCATGTTTTATCGCAAGCTTGAATCCTGTTTACCGTGCTTATCTTCCTCAGTGTCTTGGCTTCAGATGAAGTCGTTTCAGGTATACTACTTGTTCATGATTTTCCCGCATTAGTATTATTCGATTCTGGTGTGTCCCATTATTTTATGCCGTCCAAGTTTATTGCTGCACACTTGATTGCTTGCATAACCCTGTCTAGTTGTTGGGACATACACACTAGGAACGGGAAGATCATATCTAGTAGTGAGTGCAAGGATTGTTCTGTTGTTATCTGCGGACGAGAGTGATTCGCGAACTTCTTGGTGATCAACACTGGCAGTTATGAGGTTGTCTTGGGAATGGATTTTCCCGGCACTTTCCACGCTCACATTGATTGTAGGGCAATGAAAGTAATTTTCCAGATTCCTGGACATCTGGAGTTTGTATTTGCTGGAGGTAGAAGTTCTGTCGGGCCAGTCGAGTTTAGGGCTAGGCCGAAAAACACCGTTCTTTCGTCGATGGAAGTTGATAAGGAGGAAGCGCCAGCTGTAGTTCGAGAGTTCATGGACGTATTCGAGGAAATCTCGGGTTTACTGCCAAAACGAGATGTGGAGTTCGCGATCAATCTTGTTCCTGGTGTAGCGCCAATCTCAAAGGTGTATTATCCGATGGCACCAGTGGAGTTGGAAGAAGTAAAGAAGCAGGTTGCTGAATTGCTAGAGAAGGGTTGGATTCGCAACAGCAATTCAACCTGGGGAGGTCCAGTTCTTCTAGTCAAGAAGAAAGATAACACAAGGAGGATGTGCATCGATTATCGAGAATTAAACCGGGTGACTATTAAGAACAAGTACCCGATCCCTCGCATTGGTGAATTATTCGAGTAGCTCAGTGGCGCGAGGGTATTCTCGAAGCTGGATTTGCGATCCGGATATCATCAAGTTTGAGTTAAATCAGAAGATATTTGCAAGACTGCGTTCCGAACTCGATATGGACATTACGAGTATTTTGTGATGCCATTCGGAGTCACGAACGCACCGGCGATATTTATGGACTTGATGAACCGAATCTTTTCACCGTTCTTAGACCAGTTAATAGTGGTGTTTATCGATGACATTCTGGTCTATTCGAGAAGTCTAGAAGAGCATGCAGAACACTTGAAAATCGCACTGCAAACTTTTAGGCAAGAAAGATTGTATGCGAAGATAAGCAAGTGCGAGTTTTGGCTCGAAGAACTAAAGTTTTTGGGGCATGTCGTATCCGTAGATAGAATCGCTGTTGATCCTGAGAAGATTGCAGCAGTTCAAGATTGGCCGATTCCGAAGAATGTAGCGGAGGTCAGAAGTTTTCTGGGACTTGCAGGATATTACAGAAGATTCGTGGAGAATTTTGCTAGATTGACTGAGCCTTTGACCAAGATTACGCGGAAGGAAGTACCGTTCATTTGGACGGATTGTTGTGCGTCAGCTTTTGAGGTGTTGAAGCAAAGATTGACCATCGCCCCTATTTTGACCATGCCAGATGGTTCAGGAGGATTGGTTATCCACAGCGACGCATCTGGAAAAAGTTTAGGATGTGTTCTTATGCGGCATGGGAAGGTTATAGCTTACGCATCGAGACAGTTGAAGACCCATGAGAAGAATTACCCAACTCACGATTTGGAGCTTACAGCAGTGATTTTCGCTTTGAAGATTTGGAGACACTACTTATTGGGCGAAAGGGTCGAAATATTCACCGATCACAAAAGCCTAAAATACGTGTTCATGGAGAAAGAGCTTAACATGAGGCAGCGTAGATGGTTGGAGCTGATGGCTGACTATGATCTTGATCTCAAGTACCATCCGGGAAAATTTAATGTAGTGCCGGATGCGCTTAGTCGGTTGCCAGCAATTCGGATGTTGACTGCACAGAAGGAGCTTATCGATAATTTTCGGAGATTCGAGTTGGAGATCGTGTTACTGCATTCTTCAGGACAGTTGATGCAGCTGCAAGTACAGTCGTCGTTGATCGATAATATTAGAGCAACGCAGTTACAGGACCCAAGATTGTAGAAGTTTCGAGAACAGGTTGAAGTGGGACTTCGAACGGACTTGTTGATTCATGAAGATGGTTTGTTGCGATATGGTAGCCGTTTGTGTATGCCGAAGGGAGATATTCGCGAAGAAGTTATGAAGGAGATGCACAGTTCCGCATATTCCGTACATCGAGGAGGCACGAAAATGTACCATGATCTACGACAGCATTTCTGGTGGGAAGGCATGAAAAGGGAGATTGCTTGCTTTGTAGCGAAGTGCTTGGTGTGTCAGCGAATCAAGGCTGAACATCAAAGAGTAACTGGTTTACTGCAACCACTTCTGATTCCTCAGTGGAAGTGGGAACACATAACCCTGGATTTCGTGACAGCTTTACCGTGGAGTCCAAAGGGTAATAATTTAGTTTGGGTGATTGTTGATTGATTGACCAAGGCAGCTCATTTCATACCGTTTTGAGTTAGTCAGTCGACGGAAGCGTTGGCAGAGCGGTACATGCAGGAGATTGTGAGATTGCATGGAGTACCTGTGAGCATCGTTTCCGATTGTGATACCCGATTCTTATCGCATTTCTGGAGGAATTTACAGGAAAGTTTGGGGACGCGATTGAAGTTTAGCACCTCTTATCATCCTCAGACAGATGGCCAGTCAGAGAGAACGGTCCAAACTCTTAAAGATATGTTGAGAGGTTGCATTTAGACTTTAAGGGTTAATGGGAGGATCATCAACACTTGGTGGAGTTTTCGCACAATAACAGCTTTCAGGAGACTATTCAGATGGCTCCATTCGAAGTGTTATATGGTCTCAAGTGTCGCTCACCCGTTTGTTGGGACGATGTTGGAGAACGAAGATTGTTGGGACCGGATTTGATCGTGCAAACCGTGGAGAAAGTTAATACTATCCGGAATCACATGAAGGCAGTACAGGATCGGCAGAAGAGTTGGGCTAATACATCGAGAAGACCTCTAGAGTTCGCTGTTGGTGATTTTGTATGTTTAAAGATATCATCGACTAGATGAGTGATTCGTTTTGGGAGCCGAGGCAAGCTTAGTCCTCGATTCGTGGGGCCCTTCGAAATTATTGAGCGTGTTGGAGAAGTGGCTTATCGATTGGCTTTAACACCATTTTTGGCGAGTATTCATGACGTGTTTCATGTATCTCAATTCCATAAGTATGTTCGAGATGAGACGCACGTGCTGGATCATTCAGAGCTGGCTGTAATGGAGGATTTGACCTAAGAAGAACGACCGATGTCGATTGTTGATAGAAGAGAAAAGGTCTTAAGAATAAGGTTATCCCTCTTGTACTCGTTTCATGGGGGAACCGCTCGCACGGAGAATCGACTTGGGTACTAGAAGACGAGATTTGACAGAAGTTTCCACACCACTTCTCGTAGATTCATACTTGTATGTCTTTTCTTGTTTCGGGAATTTCGAGGACGAAATTCTTTTGTAGTTGGGTATAATGTAACACCCTAGTTCGTTATACCATGCTTAATTTGATTAATTTATATATTGAATGGCTATTCTTGATTTATTGCTGTTTTGAGTGCGAATAGTATAATTGGTATCTGTGTTTGCATCCGACCCGACCCGCATGCTGGAAACCCATCTTGATTCTTGTTTTGGATCCATCCCGGCTAGTTATGAGGATCCGTGCATTTTCATGTGGTATAACAGTATTATATCGGGCATCTACATTTTTTAATAAAACAAGTAAAGTCAAATAAAATATTTTAAAAATATCTCGCATGTCCTGGATCATACCCCTATCCCTGTCGTGGCATCCGTACATCGTGTTCTCGTCCCGTTCAGTGAAACGGACTCGCTTGGATAGCTACGTGCACGCTACGTGTATCCATTCTTGGGGGTATGCATTTTCGTTACCCGGATATCCTATTTTGGTTCTGGTTGACACGCATATTATCCGTATTTTCAAACCATAATTTTATACCCGACCCGGGCGTGTTTTGGACTATTTTTATTTTAGCCAAAATCTCAAAATATACTATATTATATTCTAATATATATTTTAACTGTTATAATATATTTTAAATTAAATTTTAAACTAAAATATATTTTTATAATCCTAAATCTAATCTTAACCACCCAATCAGACCTCTATCTCTCTCCTTCTCCTCCACACACACACACACACACACACACACACACACATCTAACTATTTAAACCAAAACCCACTGTTTCTCTCTCTCTCTTGCCTGCACTCTCCTTTTGTTTCCACCGTGAAGCCATCCTCCGCGAGAACCCACGCTCGCCTCTCGCCACCGCCGACTCCCTCGACCCCTCATCGTCACCACCCCTTCTCCTCTCATCCTCCGCCTCCTCCCATCACCACGATCACCACCGCCATCACCTGACGCCCGCGCCCACGACCCATCGCCTGAAGGAAACCATACATCACCGCACTCCCCCTCGCTCGCCCTCATCGCCGTCGACCTCCATCGCTGACCTTACCTCTCTCCTCTTCTCCCCTGCACACCCCAACACCAAGAACCCTGATCCCGATTTCAAGAACCCGAAACCCACTGCCTTGCCGTCGAACCCTATCGCCGGAAAACCCGTCGACGTCATCATCCTCTCTATCCTTACCTCTGTCTGCAAGTGATTGATACGAAAAAGTGTGTATGTAGTAATTAACCACAATCAATAACGGTGTCGCGTGTAGCTAGACCGAGATGAGTACGGGTCGTCCTCTGGGAAACGTTGAATCTTTTACTCTTACTTTAGACGTGTTGAAAAAGAGAGCAGGGATAAAGAATTTTGTGAAAAGATTTCTAGATCTACGTTAAGCAAGAATGCAAAATATATAGATCTAGATTATTTTAGGGATGTAGTTAATATAATAAGAGGGCTTGTAGGGTTCGTTAGGATTTAATAGTTATGGATGATTAATTAAAAGTTACCATTTTTATCCTTTAATAGATTTAAAACTAGAATGACGGTGATGTGTGTAGATTAGGGTTTCTGGAGGGAAAAGGAATCCCACTCTTAACCCTTATCTCGACACGGAACTCCGTTCATATCTAGCCTTTATCAAAACAATCGTTAATCTAATTTCTAATCGCGGTCGGGACTAACAAAGAATTGTTAGCGCGCCCGATTAGGATGTTAATGATTCTTTTGATAAAGTTCATAAACTTTATAGGACTTAAAAAGGGTTTAGGGATGTTCATCATCCATTAGCCTACCCTAATCCTACGAACCCTAACAAGCGGAGAATTACTCGCGCATGTTGGGAGAAAAAGAGATGCAGAGAAAATGCATAATTAAACTACAAAGAAATAGAATATGAAAAAGAGCTACCTTTATTAATCAACAATATTCATTATACTTTGATCCCTTAGAAAATGATTACAAATACTAGTTTGCTTCTCGATCTCTTCCAAGGAGGTAGACGAACAGTTGATGATCAGCCTGGATGCGTGAGCCGTCTTGGACTTCGTGATCTCGTCGGCTTGATAAATTTTCCAAGAGGCTCCCGGTCCTTATTTAGAGTCCAAAGGCCAGAAATGTAGTCTCCTAAATTGGAAACCTTTAGTTATGATTCCACCAGAGAAATCCCACCCTTTAATTCCTCACCAACGCGGCGGATCCGCGGCATCAAGGGACTCATGCTGCGGATCTGCGTCCTGATGATCATATCCATTGATCAATTTTTAGGGGCTGGCTCGTAGTGACATTTGGCGCTCCTTGGAACCTTCAGAATTTGGAAATCTTTTCTTTTCTTCTGCCAGAATTGATTTCTTAATTTTGATTTCTTAATTAGGCAGGTTAGCTTTAACAACTTGATTTCCTTGATTTAAGACCTGAAAATTCTGCACAACAACTTAAATAATATTTAGTAGACTTAGTTCTACTAGAATTAGGTCAATAATATTATATACATTTTTGTACCAAATTCTAATTATAATATATTAACATATGGAAAATAGTATTTTTACAAATAAACCCTCATATGTATGATATATTATAATAAAGACCTTTTTAAATATGGAAATGGTAGGAAAAATGTAATAACAAATGTGCAGTTTTATCAACTGAACAAATACCCCCGAACTTATCTTTGATCGTCCCGAGCAAACTAGTTTATTCAAGAGAAGGAGAAAAAGAAAGGAGAAAACTAAGCACACTTTCGTAGACAAACACGATTGCACTGAGCACGTGCAACAAGCCGTTAAACCTCTAGGTGTCCCTAGTAGGAGGAGTGTTGTCTCCTGAGGCTTTTCAGCGGATTACACCCACAAAATCCTTTAATAAAAGAGAGATGGTGAAATTTACATATAAAGATAAGAACCATAAAAAAAATACTTTGAAAATTTAGAGTTTCCAACTACACTAGCTTTTCAGTTGTCATGAGCCATATCTTAATAGTCATGAAAAAATGTTAGAAATCACATCATCCCTCAATAAAACATCGTCTTTATTCTTCATTCCTACCTTTCATCCAAACATCGATCATATAACCCTACGTGTGTATAATAGACATCCCTACACCCGGAGAATTCAATTCAAGCTATCATACTCTTGTCTATCTGCCTCAGTACTTTTTAATTTTATGAATATTTAGATTTGCTCACACATTTTTATGCGACCGTTAATACTTCTTGAGGTACTAATCGACCGATTACTCATGTGCTTGCTGATTAGGTGATAATATTTTCCTCGTCTTGCACCACCTAAGGCTTAGCAGTGACTCCCAGACCAGTTGGCCTTAAGGCACTAGGTGAAGAGGCACCCTCGCTATATTTTTTTATTGCTGCCTTGGTGATAACAAAACCAGTGTTCATTTTTCTTTTCACCATTTTTATATTTTCTTCATTTTTTTCATTTTCTTCATACTTTGGCTTTTAGACAAGAGCATTTCAAGGTATCCTCTACTATCCCGAGTTTCAAGACGTGTGTGAGTGTATATAGTAGGGTATCAACATTCAAATTTTTGGCTTCCAGAATAGAAACTATTTTTCAGACTTATTTTTATCCTCAGATTAGTGACTTCCTTCATCTTACTAACCCTTGGGACAACAGCTCATAACTACTTATTACTAGTTCGTTTTAAGAAAACTTCTAATTTTCTTGGTTTTCTTAAACTATTCCTATCTTTTGGATGTAATTTTTCATTTTCTATTCTTTTATTATCAAAAAATTTTGTGCTTAAATATAGTATAATGCAAAGTATGCGTAAATAAGCACAAACCTCCCCCAAACTTGTTTTCAACAGTGTCCTCACTGTTGCTATCTGCTGGATCACAAAAACCTGTAAGCTTGGGAGGACATTATTAATGGGGGCAAGAATATATGAAAGTGAAAATCCTCCCCCAAACTTATTTTTGGCTCACAAATTTGAGGACAAAAGTTATGTTCAAGAGCTAAAAATATACCCCCGCTCAAACATGAGTTAGACAATACGAAGCATTTTAAGAGAGGGTGAGTCATTTGGTCAAAATAAGACTTTACAAAGACCAAAAGTTAACACCAACCATTCAAAGATTTTATCGGTATAGCGTATAGGTTGGTGGAAGAATGTGTTGTATCGAGTCAAGAAAAAATGGGGAAGGGATAAGAGGTGGTCTGGAAAGGGTTTGAAATTAAAGAAAAGAAAGAATAGGGATGAATGTGAATGATTAGGAAGAAGGAATGGTGACGGTGGAGATTGATCAATCACAAAATCCATATTGTTTAAAACTTCAAGTCCGTCAGCAAAAAGTTCTTCAAAACTTTTATCAATGGTATGATTGAATATTTTGCTGTCAAAGAGTTTTGTGCCAGAATTTATCCTACTTGATTCATCAAAAATTATTGAGGTAGAGGACTCGAAAAACCCATCTACCTCATTTTCAAAAATATCCAAATCAAGTTGAATTTCTGGTATTATTGAACTTGAATTAACAGATTGTGATTCATCAAAACTCGCTGAAACTATAGGAACAGAAGAAGAACCGGAGAAAATAGAAGGTGAAATGGGTAAACAAATTGGTGTGTCGAGTGTTGCTGAACCAGATGTGGAAGATGGAGGCTCTATTTCGGTCTGATCTTCGGGTATACCATTATCATCAATTTCAAGACATATTTGGGGTTCGGGAAGAATTAAAGGCTCAAGATGATGACCACAAAGAAGTGAAAGGATTTGATGAATTGGTGGGACAAAATCATCCAAAATTTCGGGTTCATCACTTAATATATCCCCAACGTCAATCACCTCATTCAAGTGAAGGTTAAAATTCTCAAACACCTCATCAAAAGTATGGTTTTCAATCAGTTTTGGTTCAAGAGTGGAGGTGTAGAGATCACAAGGGTTGGGTATGGTTTCACTTGAAATGGACCCTTCACAGTCGGATAAATCAAACACTAAAAAGTCACACAACTTATCAGTCATTCTATTTGGTGTACTTGATGAATCTATGAAATTGGAGTTGTGGATTTCAGTTTGGAATGGGGAGGTTTGATTAGTAAGGGTGTACAGTTCTGTCTTACTACCCAAATCCTTCCTAATTTGGTTCGACAGTTCCAGAAATTTTTCTAATGTCTGCTCCAGACTAGTCTTGGGTTGATAAGGGGTTTCCGTATAAAATTGAAATTCCTGTGGATAATTAAAACTCCCAAATGACTGATTAGAAGAACTATCTAGAGTAGGTGGAAAAGTCGGATTGGACTGATAGGAATAGAATGATTGCGAAACTTGGGTAGGAGTAGGATCAATATTATGATAAGAAGAATATTGATATGAGTTGGTTGGTTGGCTATTTTCAATAGAAATCTTATATGCCACAAACCGCATATCAAACTCTTCGCTGGACAGTGGTGGTAATGGTTGATATTGGTCCGGGTTTAAACTTTGGCCTCTAGCCCTAGCTATGTGCTCAGCAATGGACAATCGTCTAGGGGCTTCCTCACTCTGGGTATGAACTGAAACAGGTGTAGGATTAGGATACGGTTGATAAGACCTAGACTGAGGTGGCCAACTGTTTCTTCCTGCTTGTTCTATATGATCTCTTAAGGACATGGAAGATCCGGACGGTATACCGAAGGGATTACAAAAATAAGAGATATCTGGTTGTGGACAGCAAAGCTCGGCAAGAGATCGTCTGTTTGGGTCACCCATTATAAGAAGAGAAGAAGGGGGAAGGGGTAAAAAAAAGGGAGAAAATAATTGGTTTGTTTTGAAAAATGACGGATTTAGACAAATCACACAAAAATGCACAAACAACCCTAGAACTAAGGTCACCTATGTCCAGTCTCTAGACCGCTCCTAGACTTCCAAAGGACAAGCCGCAGGATCAATCATCTACCGCCTCCGTACTACCCTTGTAGCCAGGTAAGTGTCAGGTAAGTGGGAAGGAACCACAGTAGTGGGCCTAATTAAAAACCACTAGCCTTTGTCACACTTGCCTAGACACTACAAAAGTAATGCGGATAAACGATAGATTACCCACGACCTTCCTCTGTCCTTATTGAGCGCGACAGTCCTTAGAGTCTGGTCTAGATATTTTTTAAATTAATGAAGGGTTGATGCAGATGCTAGGTTTGTGATTTGTAGGGCTTAGGAAGGGTGATGAAATCCCCACCTAATCTGGATTTGGTCTTTACCGCTTAAAAATGCGTATTAAAATATGCAAAAACAAACCGCAAAACAGAACTTGCAAAAAGATTTTTGAGCGGCGATATTTTGCAAAGAATCCTGCAGAAAAGATATTTTATTGGATTTCAGAGGAGAGAGAAAGATATAGAAAATATACCAGAGAAGTTTGCAGAAAAAGTGTTTGTAGAATAACCGCAATCAATAACGGTGTCGCGTGTAGCTAGACCAAGATGAGTACGGGTCGTCCTCAGCGAAACGTTGAATCTTTTACTCTTACTTTAGATGTGTTGAAAAAGAGAGGAGAGATAAAGAATATTGTAGAATGGTTTCTAGATCTACGTTAAGCAAGAATGCAAAATATATAGATCTAGATTATTTTTAGGGATGTAGCATATATAATAAGAGGGCTTGTAGGGTTCGTTAGGATTTAGTAGTTATGGACGATTAACTAAAAGTTACCCTTTTTATCCTTTAATAGATTTAAAACTAGAACGACGGCGATGCGTGTAGATTAGGGTTTCTGGAGGGAAAAGGAATCCCACTCTTAACCCTTATCTCGACACGGAACTCCGTTCATATCTAGCCTTTACCAAAACAATCATTAATCTATTCTCTAATCGCGGCCGGAACTAACAAAAAATTGTTAGCGCGCCCGATTAGGATGTTAATGATTCTTTTGATAAAGTTCATAAACTTTATAGGACTTAAAAAGGGTTTAGGGATGTTCATCATCCATTAGCCCACCCTAATCCTACGAACCCTAACAAGCGGAGAATTACTCGCGCATGTTGGGAGAAAGAGAGATGGAAAGAAATTGCATAATTAAACTACGAAGAAATACAATAAGAAAAAGAAAGTTACCTTTATTAATCAACAATATTCATTACACTTGAATCCTTAGAAAATGATTACAAGTACTAGTTTGGCTTCTCGATCTCTTCTAAGGAGGTAGACGAACAGTTGATGATCAGCCTGAATGCATGAGCCGTCTTGGACTTCGTGATCTCGTCGGCTTGATGATTTTTCCAAGAGGCTCTCGGTTCTTATTTATAGTCCCAGAGCCAGAACCCTAGCTTCATAATTTGGAAACTAGTTATTACGATTCTAACCAAAAAAATCCAGAATCCCAACTCCCTTAAAGTGCGGCGGAACCGCGGCCGTTGGATGGGTTTGACCGCGGATCCGCGGTCTTATGGTGGGATCTTGGCCTTAAATTTCTTGTGGCTTCTTCTGGTGACACGTGATGATCTTTTGAATCTCTGGAAACTGAAAATCTTTTCTACGTCACTGCCAGAATTGATTTCTTTAGTTTACTTTCTTAATTAGGTAGGTTTGTTTTACCAACTTTGATTTCCTTGATTTCAGCCCTGCAAATTCTGCACAATATCTCAACAAATAATATTTAGTAGAGTTTGTTATATTGAGATATTAACTTAACCATTAAGAATTGGTCAAAGGTATTTAATAAGGTAAGCATTTTAATTGGGCCAAATGTTACATGGATAATATATGCTTACTTTTTCCTACCAAATGTTAATTATAATATATAAACATATGAAAATAGTATTTTTACAGATAAACCCATATATGTATCATATATTATAATAAACAGCTTTCATTATATAGAAATAGTAGGAAAAATGTCATATTAAATGTGCAGTTTTATCAACTGAACAAATACCTCCAAACTTATCTTTGATCGTCCCGAGCAAACTAGTTTATTCAAGAGAAAGAGAAAAAAAATGGAGAAAACTAAGCACACTTTCGTAGGCAACACGATTGCACTGAGCGCGTGCAACAAGCCGTTAAACCTCTAGGTGTCCCTAGTAGGAGGAGTGTTGTCTCCTGAGGGTTTTCAGCGGATTACACCCACAAAATCCTATAATAAAAGAGAGATGGTGAAATTTACAAATAAAGATAAGAACCATAAAAGAAAGACTTTGAAAATAAGGGTTTCCAACTATACTAGCTTTTCAGTTGTCATGAGCCCTATCTTAATAGTCATGAAAAAATGTTAGAAATCACATCATCTCTCAATAAAACATCGTCTTTATTCTTCATTCTTACCTTTCGTCCAAACATCGATCATATAACCCTACGTGTGTGTAATGGACATCCCTACACTCGGAGAATTCAATTCAAGCTATCATACTCTTGTCCATCTACCTCAGTACTTTTTAACTTGATGAATATTTAGATTTGCTCACACATTTTCATGCGACCGTTAATACTTCTTGAGGTACTAACCGACCGATTACTCATGTGCTTGCTGATTAGGTGATAATAATTTCATCGTCTTGCACCACCTAAGGCTTAGCAGTGACTCCCAGACCAGTTGTACTTAGGGCACTAGGTGAAGAGGCACCCTCACTATATTTTTTATTTCTGCCTTGGCGATAACAAAACCAGTGTTCATTTTTCTTTTCACCATTTTTATATTTTCTTCATTTTTTTTCATTTCCTTCATACTTTGGCTTTTAGACAAGAGCATTTCAAGGTATCCTCTACTATCCCGAGTTTCAAGACGTGTGTAAGTGCATATAGTAGGGTATGAACATTCAAATGTTTGGCTTCCAGAATAGAAACTATTTTTCAGACTTATTTTTATCCTCAGATTTGTGACTTGCTTCATCTTACTAACCCTTGGGACAACAGCTCATAACTACTTATTACTAGTTCGTTTAAGAAAACTTCTAATTGTCTTGGTTTTCTTAAACTATTCCTATCTTTTGGATGTAATTTTTCACTTTCTACTCTTTTGTTATAAAAGAAATTTTTTTAAAAAAATTGTTGAAAATGTTGTGCTTATGCAAAGTATGATGCAAATTAATGTGTAAATAAGCACAAACCTCCCCCAAACTTGTTTACAGCAGTGTCCTCACTGATGTCATCCGTTAAGCTCAAAAACCTGTAGACTTGGGAGGAAATTATTAATGGGGTCAAGAATATATGAAAGTGAAAATCCTCTCCCAAACTTATTTTTGGCTCACAATTTTGTAAAAATCATTTTCTTTCAAGAGCCAAAATATCCCCTCCCTCAAACTTGAGTTAAACTGTGTTAATCTCTTAAAATCACACGAGCGGGTCAAGGTTATTGGTCAATGCCAAGCTTTGCAAAGACCGAAGGTCAACACCAACCATTCAAAAAATTTATCGATGAAGCACCAAGGTTGGTGGAAGAACATGTCACCTTTCGACGTGAAGAAGTGGGGAGGTGATAAGAGGTGTAATGGAAAAGGATTGCGTCTCAATTTGGAGAGACGACACAGTGATAGTGATGATGGATTACTTGCATTATCATGATTGTCCAGAAGAAGCGGTGGAGGTTCAATTTCTTTGTCTTGGAGTTGATTCATCTCAACACCCGTGTCTTGAAAAATGCGAGTTCATCAGCGAAAATTTCCTTAAAGCTTTCGTCGATACCCCGAAGAATAATGTCATCAGAAAAAATGGGGTGATCGTCAGACTCTATAAAAAGTTCCAAATCAGCGTTAGATGTTGACCCGGACAACTCGGTGGAAGAGTCCTTGTCAAGCAACGGCATATAAAAAGAGTCAGAATTATGAGGTTGATCAAATTCGTTGCTGTCGACATCCATTAATTCGACAGAACATACATGAGCATAGGGTTAGGAGGGTTCACTTCCCAACTTGTAAATATTAAGCTCAATTGACTTCTTTCCAAAGGATAGGGTCATAGAGCCGTTTCTACAATTGATTACAGCGTTGGAAGTGGCCAAAAAGGGTCGACCGAGTATCACCGGGATTTGATTGCGTGGGTTTGCCACAGGTTGTGTATTAATAACGATAAAGTCCACAGGAAATATAAATTCCCCGATTTTGACTAACACATCCTCTAGTTCACCCCTAGGTTGGGTGATAGATCGATCAGCCATCTGAAGAGTGCAATGCGCAGGTTTTAACTCTCCGATCCCAAATTGCTCATAAACAGAATACGGAAGCAAGTTAACACTAGCACCTAAATCGAGTAGAGCACGATTGATATTTTTACCCCCAATGGAAATAGAAATTGTAGGACTTCCGGGGTCCTTTCATTTCTTGGGTAGTTGTTGTGTAAAAGCAGTGCTCACATTACTCGCAAGGAAAACTTTTTTAGGTACTTGAACTTTTCTCTTCCTAGTGCACAAGTCTTTTAGGATTTTCGCATATGACGGAACTTGTTGAATAGCATCTAGGAGAGGAATGTTTATGTTAACTTGCTTAAAAATTTCCACAATCTTCTCCATTTATGGACTTGGTCTATTGCCCCTTAACCTGTTTGGATAAGGTGCTTTATCAATAAGGGTTTGGTCCAACATTGGAGAGGATTGTAGGGATGGGGTGGATCCCAGAATTGGAGTGGGGATCGTTTTAGGTAGATTCGAGGAAATGGGCGAAGGGTTCGAGCCTTGGGGAAAACGGAGAATAGGCTCGGAAGTAGGTAGGAGACTAGACGAATTAGGAGAAGAAGAAAAACAAGAAGAAGCTGGGGTATCATTGGTGTCACTAACATCAAATTGCTCACCCACTCGGTTATTCAGCACTTTCCCCGATCTCAACGTAGTAATGGCATTCACATTATGATTTTGTGAATGGCCAGGATTCGGTAAGGGTTGAGATGGGAGTTTTCCTTTCTCTCTCGCACTCATTGCGGCGTTTAACTGTGCGAGTTGGTTTTCTATTGATTTAACACTCTCACCATGGGAGGTGGAGTCGTTCTTTATGGTATCAATAGAAGACTTCATCTCAACCGACAATTGCATGGAATGTTTCATGAACATATCCAAAGTTTGTGCAAGTGAAGAGTTGTCAGTACCGGCCACTTGTTGTGTAGAAGTGTTGGCCGGATTTTGGAAATTTTGTGACTGAAAGGGGAGCTGATTCTGTGGTTGTGGTTGCTGTGGAGGAGGTCTTTGATAATTGCTTTGTTGGTTTTGATTCCAAGCAAAGTTAGGATGATTCCTCCATCCTTGATTGTACGTGGAAGAATAAGGGTCGTTTCTAGGTCGTTGCTGAAAAGCAGCATTAGTTTGAAACGATGCATTCATAGGACATTTTTCCGTTAAGTGTGAAGGATCCGAACAGCAACCACAGACGGTCTTAGGAAGCGTGACCTGATTTAGGGAGAATGATGAGAATTTGTTCTCAATAGCGTCGAGTTTCTTCTGTATCGCTGCCATTTCGGCTTTTACTGCGATAGAAACATCGAGCTGGTGAATACCTTCCTTAGTTGAAGGTGGTCTTACGCTTTCCCACTGCAAAGTGTTTTCTGCGAGATCTTCCAGATATTTCCATACTTCACCGTCATCTTTAGACATGAAATTGCATTGACACATTATTTCAAGCATCTGCTTTGTCGCTGGATTAATGCCCTCATATATAATTCGACATAAATCCCATCTTTGTATTCCATGATGAGGACATTGGACAAGCAGATCCTTGAAACGTTCAAAGCACTTCCAAAATGGTTCATTGGGAAGCTGGGTGAACTGGTTGATCTCACTCCTAATATGGGCAGTCTTATGGTTTGGGTAAAACTTCTTAAGAAATGCTATGACGAATTCATCCCAATTAGTGATAGAGTGTGCGGCAGTATTATAAAGCCATTTTTCTGCCAAGTCGCACAGTATGAATGGGAGAAGACGCATGCGCATAGTATCGACAGTCAACTGTGAAGTACCCATCATTGCGCATACGTTTTCGAATTTGGTGATGAAAACGTACGCGTCTTCCGACTCAAGCCCGTGAAATTTGGGCAGCAGATTGATGTAATGGGGTTTAATTTCGAAATTATCCCCGTTAGCTGGTGGAAGAGATAGACAAGTGGGAAGAGGACCACGGATAGGATAGCATCTCTCTTGGAGAGAGATGCGTGGTGGATTCTGCACACCTGCGGGCGGTGGCAGCGTGGTGTTATATTCTGATGGAGTGCCGTCCATCTCGGTCGTTGTGTGTGGTGGGGGAAAAGAAGATGAAGAAGTACCGACTTCGGCGTCGATAGCAGGAACGCGGACAAGACGGGCACTAGGATCCCGTGTCTAGCCGAGCATGCACTAAGCGGGTTTAGTGCAAGTGGCAGTGTGTGTGTGATTTAAAATTGGTTTGTTTTGAAAACAGTGGGAATCAAGACAAATCACTCTAAAATGCACAAGCAACCCTAGAACTAAGGTCACCTAGGTCCAGTTTTTAGACCGCTCCTAGACTTCCAAAGGACAAGCCGTAGGATCAATCCTCTATCGCCTCTTTACTACTCTTGTAGCCAGGTAAGTGCCAGGTAAGTGGGAGGTTTTCCACTACGTAAGTAGTGGTCCTAATTAAGTAACCACTTGCCTTAGACACACTTGCCTAGACACCACAAAAGTAATGCGGATAAGCGATAGATTACCCACGACCTTTCTCTGTCCTTATTGAGCGCGACAGTCCTTAGAATCTGGTCTAGATATTTTTTAAATTAATGTAGGGCTGATGCAGATGCTCGGTTTGTGATTTGTGGGGCTTAGGAAGGGTGATAAAATCCCCACCTAATCTGGATTTGGTCTTTACCCCTTAAAGTCCGTATTAAAATATGCAAAACAAACCAATCACAAAACTTTGCAAAAATATTTTTGAGCGGCGTTATTTTGCAAAGAATCCTGCAGAAAAGAGATTTTATTGGATTTCAGAGGAGAGAGAAAGAGGTTAGAATCTTACCAGAGAAGTGTGGAACCCTAGATCTTCTAACCCACCGCGCTTCCGCCGCGAATATGGTGTATCTGCCGTGGATCCGCCGCAAGGAAGATGGATCAGGTAATGAAATTTTTCTCTTTGGCCTTCTGTACTTCTATGGATCTCGATGAATGTCTCTGTCTTTCTGTCTCCTCAAGTCTGTGACTCTAGATCTCCTTGCAAAATTCACACACAAATCGTTAAATATACAATTTGCAGTTTTGTTTTAATTATGATATAGATCGGATAAGAATTCAACACAAATAGTAAAAATAAAAAATTACGCACGTATCCCCGGCAACGGCTCCATTTGATTGATACGAAAAAGTGTGCATGTAGTAATTAACCGCAATCAATAACGGTGTCGCGTGTAGCTAGACCGAGATGAGTACGGGTCGTCCTTTGGGAAACGTTGAATCTTTTACTCTTACTTTAGACGTGTTGAAAAAGAGGGGAGGGATAAAGAATTTTGTGAAAAGATTTCTAGATCTACGTTAAGCAAGAATGCAAAATATATAGATCTAGATTATTTTAGGGATGTAGTTAATATAATAAAAGGGTTTGTAGGGTTCGTTAGGATTTAGTAGTTATGGATGATTAATTAAAAGTTACCCTTTTTATCCTTTAATAGATTTAAAACTAGAACGACGGTGATGCGTGTAGATTAGGGTTTCTGGAGGGAAAAGGAATCCCACTCTTAACCCTTATCTCGACACAGAACTCCGTTCATATCTAGCCTTTATCAAAACAATCATTAATCTAATTTCTAATCGCGGTCGGGACTAACAAAGAATTGTTAGCGCACCCGATTAGGATGTTAATGATTCTTTTGATAAAGTTCATAAACTTTATAGGACTTAAAAAGGGTTTAGGAATGTTCATCATCTATTAGCCTACCCTAATCCTACGAACCCTAACAAGCGGAGAATTACTCGCGTATGTTGGGAGAAAAAGAGATGGACAGAAAATGCATAATTAAGCTACAAAGAAATAGAATAGGAAGAAGAGCTACCTTTATTAATCAACAATATTCATTACACTTTGATCCCTTAGAAAATGATTACAGATACTAGTTTGCTTCTCGATCTCTTCCAAGGAGGTAGACGAACAGTTGATGATCAGCCTGGATGCGTGAGCCGTCTTGGACTTCGTGATCTCGTCGGCTTGATAAATTTTTCAAGAGGCTCTCGGTCCCTATTTATAGTCCAAAGGCCAGAAATGTGGTCTCCTAAATTGGAAACCTTTAGTTATGATTCCACCAGAGAAATCCCACCCTTTAATTCCTCACCAACGCGGCGGATCCGCGGCATCAAGGGGCTCATGCCGTGGATCCGCGGCCTGATGATCATATCCATTGATCAATTTTTAGGGGCTGGCTCGTAGTGACATTTGGCGCTTCTTGGAACCTTCAGAATTTGGAAATTTTTTCTTTTCTTCTGCCAGAATTGATTTCTTAATTTTGATTTCTTAATTAGGCAGGTTAGCTTTAACAACTTGATTTCCTTGATTTAAGACCTAAAAATTCTGCACAACAACTTAAATAATATTTAGTAGACTTAGTTCTACTAGAATTAGGTCAATAATATTATATACATTTTTCTACCAAATTCTAATTATAATATATTAACATATGGAAAATAGTATTTTTACAAATAAACCCTCATATGTATGATATATTATAATAAAGACCTTTTTAAATATGGAAATGGTAGGAAAAATGTAATAACAAATGTGCAGTTTTATCAACTGAACAGCAAGCACCACACCAGAGAACCCCAGAAGCAGCCCTTCTTCTCTTTCTTTCTTCTTCTTCTTCTTCTTCTTTCTTCTCTTTCTCTTTCTTGAATTCTTGATTCCGGTGATCGCCGGAGCCGTGCCCGTCGTCGACGATCCAGACGACTCTGTGGACGTTCCTAGCGAGCGTGGTCACCTTCTTACTTTGCCAGGTCACGTCCCGTACGCGCGTGTGTACATTGCGACGTTTACCCGACGTCGGACGCAGCATACGCATTCCATCGTGAGATCCGATCGGGAAAGTTTATCTTGCTACTTGCTATGATACATATTTTGCATCCATATTAATAATAATATTACATGTTCATCGCATTGTGCATCCTATGTTACAGTTTTACAATATCCGTTCGCATCCGTACAATTTATTACATATCTAGTCGCATGCAATTTTATCTCGCTACAGGCTATGCAACATATTTTACATCTATAGGTATAGAACTATTACATGTTTATGGCATTTCACATCCATGTTACAGTTTTACCGTTTTTCCGATATCCGTTCGTTTCCATGTTATTTATTATATATCTAGTTGCGTGGCATGTCATATTATATCATGTTACCGGTATATTAGCACCCCATGCTTGATAATGTGCATCATGCGTAGTTATGGAGTTGTAAATGTAATCCCTTATAGATATTTGTGCATCCGTGTTTTATCGTGCATCCGTACTTGCTACAGTTTTATTACGAGCATCCGTTTAATACTTGTGCACTACCTGTCATGACCTGATACACCACTATTTGACCTGTTACCTGATCCTGTTTCTAATACCGACAATCCTGACATGTTGTCCCGATGGACATATCATGTTTTCTATTTAGACAAACATGTACCTACTTGATACTGTGTTGGCATTAGCTTCAGTTTATCAATACCCGACTCGAACACATAACCTTAGGGTATGGGGAAATTAAAGGTGTAACCGAGTGTAACTTTAAAGGATATTACTTGATCCGTGGTCCCGGGGGGTAATGGGACAGAATCATTCATGATTCTTCTTGATCCATGGTCCCGGGGGGTAACGGGACAGAGTCATTCGTGACTCTTACAACTTGGTCTGTGGTCCCGGGAGAAAACGGGACAGAACCATTCTTGGTTCATATATCTTGATCCGTGGTCACGGGGGGTAACGAGACATATTCTTTGAGTTATATGAGGAATACATCAATTGATTTCGAATAACTTTGGAATAGATAACCCGGTAGAACAGTTTAGATTACTCACTGCACTTTACGTACACTTTTACACCGCACTGTTTCATATCCATTTATTTGTTATACTCATGTTACTGTTTATATTCATGCCTGCATATCTCGTGTATCCTGTTCATTTATTATTGTTGATATTATGACGCACTGACGTCTGGATTTTGCATGGCCCAAATCATCTGTCTCTTTCACAAGCTGATCAGGAGTATTTTCGCCGTCAGGCCGAGCAGTGTGGATCTTGTTAGTTTAGTTTAGTTTTATTTCCATACTTTCATTTCCTGATGTGAGCCCGTATTTGGGACTTACTTTCCAAATGTTATTGCCTATTGGATTTATTGCTTCCGCACATTTATATTTCTTGACTTGTTTATTTTGGCAGATGGACATGTATTAGTTAATTTTATATTTTTCCAGTTCTTGATATCTTATAGACAACCCTAATGTGATTGTGGAGGGATGTTTCCTAACCACAGGTAGCATGGTTGGCTCTATCACGTGCCGATCGTAGCGCACTCTGGGAAACGGGGTGTGACAAGTATCTAATAAATATATATCATATATATATCAACATCACAGGCAGATAATAGTCATCACAACAGATAAAATCATCACAAGCAAGCGAACAACAATATGGAATAGCGGATAATCTAGGAGCCATGCGTTTCATTTGAGTCATAAATGAAACGCGACGTTCCCCAGTTGTATGGATAGCCAGTGCAATGAAGATCCTACACCCCTACATGTGCGGCAAGTTACCCGCAAATCCCCGAAGTGAGGCAACCCCAGTAAACAAAGTGAATGGATCACCCAGCACTTCATGAAATCCGGTAACTTGAGCACCCTTCCATGGGTCAAGTTATACCCCCTACGAGTGCGGCGAATAGCCCGCCAATTCTAGAGTAAGGCCCTCCCGGTCTCAACGCCATGAGATGCGGTCCCGTTGCCCTTTAGAACCCGTCTATTCGAGCACTCCTCCGCGGGGTAATCCTAATACAGAAAATAAAATATATATACAACGGCGACATCGACCTCAATCCGGTCGTGCCCCAACAAAAAAATATACAAACTGGCAGTGACGGCAGTCCATATGTGGGACGCTCGCCCCACTATAATGAATATACAAATGAATCTGAACTATACATCTAACATTGCACGCAAAGCTATCCATCATGACAATCCGCACAAACCACAACCATATATATATATATATATATATAACCGCAGAAGCAAGCAACGCCAGAATGTGTGCAACCCCGTCTAAATGAACATATCGCAATTAGACGACGTTCAGCAGCATATATACAACATCACAAATACCGACGATGCAAAAGTTTCGAGTTTTTAAAACTCCAGAGTTGTCCCTAAACTAAGATGACACAAAGTGAAATTTGGGACAAATCAAATAATACCAAAAATACAAATTTACAAAACCCAGCACACACCATGAAAACGAGCCCCATACATGAACAGTAAACGGGTGAGGCCGGCCATATTGGGAATCTTGCCGGGCCAAACTTGATGGAATCGTCTCATTGTCATTGTGTGTCTCTATCTTGTCTAGATGAAGCTTTTGCACTTGTTTAAAAAAATTTCATAGACCAAAAATATTTCGACAAAAACTGGGTTCTCAAAATCAATGTTTTCATTTTTGAAACTTGAGCATCATAAAACACTGGTTTATGGTGTTTGGGTGGTTTTGATACCATGTTAGGATCCGGCGCCCACACCGCGGAGGCCGCGGGCGATGCAGAAATGAAAAAAAAACTTTTTGCGAGCACCGGACGCTCACACCCAAGGATTCGAACCAAACACCCTAAACTAGTAAGCTAAAACATGAAAAGTTGAGGAAATACAAGCTTCGTCGCGTGTCCACCCAATTGTAGAAGACCCCTCCAAGCTCGTAGCCATCGAAAACGCGCTTTAGCATCGACCACCCTTGACGAAGACGATCCACCGAAGGAACACGGAGGAGGCTCTAACCGACGGTCCAAAGTTACTAGGTTTGGATAGCCGGTGATGTAGGAATACTTCACTATATTTTTCTCTCTAGAATCTTGCTTGAAAATGAAAGCAATAAGAAGAAGGAGAAGGAGAAGATGAAGCATGAGCCATGGTAGAGAAGATGAAGAAAAAAATCTCATCAAGTCAACTAGTAGAAGGGGATGGCTACAAAATATCAACCTTGATGCAATAGTGCATCCAAATGAAAAATCATTTAAAAAATATATAGTCATGCCTCTCTACATTGTTTGAAACCATGCTTCACTTTCTCCACTTGCCACCTCATTTCCTATTTAATTTTCCAAAAAGAAAAATCAAATATGAGGTGTCCTTCTTCTAGAAGCATTCCCGTATAAATACGGAATACTTCACCTGGTATATGTATCTCTATATATACGCGTATCCATATAAAAAATACGGATAGCACGAAAGAGAGAAAATGAATAGTGAACAATAATACTAAAATATATGTATCAAAGTACATATATAAATTATTAAATCAAAACCTGATTTAATAATCCGGCTTAATCCTAAGCCGGCTAGTCTTATTAACCGTCCAATTAAATTCTGTGTATCGTGTACACATATTTAATCGGACCTTCTGCACGTACCACCGTACGGCTCCTTCATCTGTCGCCTAAACCCGGAAAACCCTCTGTGTGGGACTCTAAAAACTCGACAATACGCTGGCAGTGGGTTTAACTACAAGCACGTCAGCGGCACTAGCTGTACATAACGGCTATCCAGATACTTGTCGAAATGGGGGTCGACAATCAAGTGTGTCCTTACCCTACTGAGCCTGAATGTGACAATCTTCATCAAAGAGTATCGCATATCGGATCTAGGGGGTGGATAACGTCAAACCCCTACTAACCTGATAAGTCGTGTCTGAGTCTAGCTCATCACCAACTGAGATACTACTGATCAACTATCAGTAAATCTCCCCAACCATGGCCACAGATTTCTGGTGATAGCCAACTGAACACAGCGCGACATCGACTCCTAATACCAGGAGAGATGAATCCCTGACAGTCGACCACTGCCTCCATGTGGCTCGGGAATGTACCCAACTAAAACCTGTTTGCACGACTCCTTTGAGCCGTGGTAGGGTAGTAATCAAAGTACAGTGGGAACTCACACGAGACAAATAATGACTTCGGGTCAAAGGACTAATCTGTACTCATTCCACCTGAGAACTTCCATCTGACGATAGGTATAATACCATCTAGAAGTTCTCGGTGAGTCCGTCCAGTGTACTCACCTCCAGTGAGCACCTGTATAATATCTTAGGTGACACAGCACCAATGGCTTGTGGGACCGGCCACCACCCCTCGTCGGGGTCTCGAAGTGTATACACTGGTCTACTCCGGAATATCGATGCCCAGTCTCAATACTCGCATGACTAGGGACATTTAAGGATGTGCTTATAGACCATCCAGCTCTCACGTATATGATCTCCATCATAATACTGGTAGTCAAGTAAGAATACTATGGGCTCTATCAACATGTAATAGTGATCTGCAATACCACATAATGCATGTACATGATGATAAAGACAAACCAGATAGCATACTATCATTTTGAGTAGTACTGTCCTACCCGTATAGGTCCTCCCTCAATCATCACAATCGCGTGCCTACGATTACAATTATTGACTTGAGAGCACTATATCCAACACTTCAAAGAGGATATTTCTTTTATGATTAGCCGAATAGGAAGAAGCGAGCTTGCTCAAGACATCGGCCTGGGTGTTCAAGCTTCTGGGAATCTACTTCACTTGAACTTCGTCTAAATTTTTCCAAAGCCTTTTTACCTCAGCCAGGTATTTTATCATAAGTGGCTCTCGGGCCTCGAAACGCATGGTTACTTGGCCGACGACTAGTGCGGAGTCGCTGCGTACCCTGATGGTCTTCAGCCCTACCCCGGAGGCGATTTGTAGCCCTGCCAACAAGGCCTCGTATTTCGCGGTGTTTTTTGACGCCCTAAAACCGAGCTTTAGAGAGTATTCCATTTCCGTCTCCTCCGGGCCGTGGATGATCCGGCCAACCCCGCTCTCTTCCTCTGTGGAGGATCTATCCACATAGAGTACCCAGTCTGGGATAGGGCCGGGCACCTCCTCGACCGAGGTTCGTGGTTCAGAGCCCTGCACTGTCGTTCCTTCTTTAGTGGGGATGGTGCATTCGACAACAAAATCAGCTAAGATCTGTGCTTTGATGGCATTTCTGGGGCGATATTTAATGTCGAATTGAGACAACTCCCGCCTCCATTTCTCCAGACGACCTGATAATTCGGGGGAGGCAAGGATAGACCATAAGGACCGCTCAGTAAGGACGAGGATCGTTCGCGCCTGAAAATAGTGTCGAAGTTTCCCGGAGGCGAAGACAAGCACCGGGATTATTTTCTCTATGGCCGGGTATCTTGTTTCCGCATCCTTAAAAACATGGATCACATAGTAGACCGGTCTCTGTATACCTTCAAATTCTCTAATGAGCACTGAGCCTACAGCTTGGTCATAGACAGCTAGATATAGTAATAGCTCGTCACCCTCGACCGGTCGGGTGAGTAGCGGTGGTGTCGCTAGGTGAGTCTTGAGTTGTTCGAAAGCGTTTTGGCACTCCTCAGACCATTCGAACTTAGGAATTTTCCTTAGGGCCCTGAATAAAGGGAGGCACTTTTCTCCGGATCTGGACATAAAGCGACTCAGGGCAGCCACCTTCCCCGTGAGTCGCATGATATCAACATTGCTCTTTGGTGTTTCCATGTTGAGGATGGCGCAGATTTTTTCTTGGTTCACTTCGATTCCTCGGTGGCTAACCATGAACCCAAAGAAATTCCCACTGGTAACTCCAAACGTGCATTTAGCTGGATTTAGCTTCATCTTGTACTTGCGCAGGACGTCGAATTTCTCGCCGAAGTCTTTATTGTGCCCGGCTGTCGAGGCGGATTTTACGAGCATGTCGTTGACGTAGACATCCATATTTCTCCCAATCTGTAGTTTGAACAACTTGTTGACCAGCCGTTGATACGTGGCCCCGGCATTCTTGAGTCTGAAGGGCATCACTTTGTAGCAGTAGACTCCTCGGTCGGTGGTGAAGGCGGTAAGTTCTTCGTCGGCCGGGTCCATCCGGATCTGATTGTAACCGGAGAAAGCGTCCATAAAGCTCAGTAATCCATGGCCGGCCGAGCTGTCCACCATCTGGTCTATCCAAGGAAGTGGATAGTTGTCTTTAGGGCAAGCCTTATTCAAGTCCGTGAAATCGACGCGCATGCGCCATTTCCCGTTTTCTTTCTTAACCATGACCACGTTCGCCAGCCACTTCGAGTAGTCCAGGTTTCTGATGAAGTTGGCGGCGAGCAATCGATCCACCTCGTCTTCTATCATATTTTGTTTAATCGGCGTAAAACTTCTCTTCTTTTGTCGGATAGGTCGGGCCTTCGGATCGACCCCGAACTTGTGGGAGATCACTTCAGGGTTGATCTTGGGCATGTCCACTGGCGTCCAAGCGAATACGTCCGAGTTATCTCAGAGAAACCAGATCAGGCATTCGCAGGTGTCCCCAGTCAAGAGAGAGCCGATCTGGACTGTCGACTCCTTCTACGAGGGGAACTTCTGTCAACGCTTCCACCGGGGCATCTCGAACTTCCTTTTGGTCGTCACGTGTATCTAAAGACCCCTGGAAATCATGTGTGTCTTCAAAATCGCCGCCGTGCTCTCCGGTGAGGAATGCCGAGGCGAGGCAAATCTGGCGGTTTGCTAGTCCCCATAGGCTTGGCCTATCCCCCCATTATCCAAAGGGAATTTGAGCGCAAGGTGAAAAGTCGAGATCTGATCCCGGAGGGCGTTTAAAGTAGGGCGTCCCAGGAGAATGTTGTAGGACGACGGGACCTTAGCAACGAGGAATTTTACCGGTATGGTTCGCGTTTTTCCTGCTTCCCCGATGTTGAAGAGGAGGGTGACCGATCCCTCGGTCAGAACAGAATGGTTGGTGAACTCAGAGAGGACGTGGGAGGTCGGCTGAAGATCTGATGAACATAACTCCATACGCTGAAAACAGTCGTAGAACAGAATATCCGCCGAGCTCCCTGAGTCGACCAATATTCTCTGGACCCCGTAACGGTGAACTCGGGTCGTTATCACAAGAGGATCATTGTGTGGAAGTGCTATGCCGTGGAGGTCATCATCAGTGAAGATGATCGGGTCATCCTTCCTGCGCTTCTTATGGGGTGGATTACTTATGCCCTCGACTGGCAGGAGGTGGTGATTCCACCTACTTCCCAGATCTGGATCCACCGAAATGACCAAGATTTGCCCGATTGTTAATTCCCCGGGAGGGGTTTGGTCTTTTTGCTCTTGTTTCGTCTGTCGCTTATCCCACAAGTATTTCGCCAGGTGACCAAGGCGGATTAGTTCCTCGATATAGTCACAGAGTTGTTTGCAGCTTTCAGTTGCGTGACCTTGCAACCTGTGATAGGCGTAGTACGAGCCGCGGAGACACTTGCCCGTCCTTTGGGTAGCTAGCCGGAGCTTAAAGAATCTCTCGCCCTTAGTTTCCTCCAACAGCTCGGTCTGGGAAATGTTCAAAGGGGTGTACTCCTGGAACCTCGGGAATAAGACTTCGGACGATCAACTTTATTTTTCTCTTCCCTTTCCCTCCTCTTTCGGTCTGCTTGGTCGCCTCCGGGTAGGTTGGAGTTCACCTCGGACTCGAGTTGGATTTCTCGCTCGATCCATGCTTTCACTTCGGCTATGGTCTTAGGTTGCGCTAATGCAAAAGAGTGGAACCACTCTTTGTGTCTAAGACCCGACATCAGCGTAGTGATAACTATTTCATCGCGGTGCTCAGGAACTTCGAGGAGGGCATTGTAGAAGCAAGTGACAAACCCTTTGAAGGATTCCTTGTCTCCGCTCTTGACAGTGAACAAGTAGTCAACCGTCTTCTTCTGTCGTCGGTTGCCGACGAAATGACCGAGGAATTGGGTAGCCAGCTCATCAAAGGTCAAGATGGAGCATGGCGCAAGCCCTCCGAACCAGTCCCGGCCAGCTCGGATTAAGGTGGTGGGAAAAGCTCAGAATTGAGCCGCGTCCGACTTGTCTTGGAAGCTCATGCCCACCGTAAACGCGTCCAAGTGGTCCTTCGGGTCGGAATTTCCGTCGAAAAGGGCCACTTTAGACGGCTTGTTCCTGGATGAGACGCGCTCGGCCATTAGTTGTTCTATAAAGGGCCTTGTGTGCGAATCGGCGAAGTACTTTGCCCCTCCACCGGACATATGGCCATCTCGTCGTATGCCTTCAATTTTCTTTTCGAGGGCTTCGATCCGTTGGTGATACCCCGAGGATTCAGCACAGTCAGAGCGGCGGCTATCCCTGCTCCGAGCCTATGCGATGGTGCGGCCTCGGTTTCGCTCTACCATATTTCTTAAATCCTCAGGCGAGGCCTTTCTTGAGTAGTCCCGATGTTCTCCGTTTGCACGGCCTCGGCAGGAGTTAGGACGCCGGTCGTGCTTGGAAACAGGCGAACTGACCGACACCTCTTTAGGGGGTGAGAGCACACGGCAGGAGTTGGGGTGACGGCCTGGTCTCTTCTGAGATCGGGGTGTGGAGCTGTCCGGCGCCCAGTGCGTCATGGAATCATTCGCCGCATGCCGGTCATGGTTGCCGGATTCGGCACGCTGGTGTTCAGTAACGCTGAGGTGAGCGTGAATGAGATCGAGGGCCTAAGCGTGCCCATCTGTCCTCCTGCGGGCGTTGTAATCTTGGGAAAGGGGAACTGCGGTTTGGCGGGTAGGACCCGCCGCTTGAACGCGGACAAGCGCATCCATCATCGCTGTGAGTCTGTCGATCCGAGCGGATAAGACGTTGATGACGTTAGGAGGGGATTAGAACCGCTCCCACCTCCGTTATGGTGGGTGGGGAGGTTCACAATAGGATCGTAGCGGTTGTCGCTCACTATCGGATCGAGGGCGGAAGATCAACTTTACGGATGGACAAACTTCTAGCCTGGTTTTCCACAGACGGCGCCAACTGATGGAGATGGCAATCTCCCTCAGATATTGTCCTCCGTCAATCTGACTGCGAGTGGTTTTGGACGGTAAAGATTGGGTATGGAAATGGTTGTGTGGATCTCAATGGGTTGTTGGATGTTGTTGACTCCGAGCTATCTGCAAAGAAAGTCCCGGGATGGGAAACCACCGTAGGACTCTCCGACGATCAAGTTAGTACCGTGGAAAAAGAGCAGGGTAGCGGCGTATTAGAATGAGTTCGAGTTACCTCCATCGTCTAAAAAAGAGGGGTTTATATAGTGGTCGCATGGAGCGAGCCGGTGTGAGATCCTTACCCCTCGTTACGCTCGCGTTGATGGCGGGATCCGCTCATTAATGGGGGAACACGCCCGCGTGGGACGCAGAATGTAGGGTGGCGGATATCTCGCTTTGGCAAGATACATGGAGCTGTTGCGGGGGCGCTTGGGCTCCGTGCTCTCGGTTGATCGGGGAAGCTGAGGAAGCTCAGCCTGACGGATGGCTCGGAGACGAGCCGGGAGGCCGAGGAAGTTCAGCCCTTGCAACAGCTCGGAGATGAGTGAAGGGGATGTAAGTTCGGCTGCTGGATGGCTCGAGAGCGAGAGGTGGGGCCGTAAGCTCGGAGACGAGGTCTCGAGGAAAGTCCCCGGGACGCCATGCTCATTCCACCTCCACAGCCTTCAGAAACCTAGTGGGTTTATATGGACGACACGTCATCTGCTACGTGTCGTAATCTGAGAAATTCCCGTTCATGAGTCTTATCGCCAGGCACTTACAATATTTGATTTTGAAGCTTCCATTGATTATTCATTCCACAAATAGAATAATCTAACAAAAAGGCAAACTTGACTAAATTCGAATCATGAGGTCAAGATCACTGGAGCAATTAGTAGGCGGTAATAAAACTTTCATCCAAACCTTAACATGCTATCATCATCTTATGATGTAATTAAATGGAGAAAAGTTTAGGATACTTTATCTCTATATATAATTCTCTATATATAATGCAAATACTCTTGATTAGAAATTCATCATTCTTTTTTTTTCTGAAAAAAAAGAAAAAAGAAGAAAAATCTTTATCTTTCAAGCCCTCCACATCATCTATCTCACCTCTTAAGCCCTCCACATCATCATATATCTCTCTCCTCCCATAAAACAATTAATTGTTTATCTAGAGTCCTCCACTTCATCAATCCTCTTTTTTTTTAAAAGTAAATAAATAAAACTTCAAAACCTTCCACATCTCTCCCCCATCTCCTCAATTCTCATTTTTTTACACGTGCAACGCACGTGCATAAATTCTAATATATTTAATATGAATATGTCAATTCTAGAAATTCGACCATCTTTACTTTAAAAGCTTGTCAATGGAATAAGTTGAGAATATAATTGCAATGTGAATGGAACATTAATAAAAAGAAAACCGACAGTTGGAGTGTACCGATCAAAACTAGCTTTCTATCTTAGTTTCCTTTTGTTTTTTTCATGATTCTTGCATCAAGAATTTTTACTGACCAGCGTCGCAATTGTTTTATTTAAAACATTCCTTTAGGTGTTTTTTTTACTTCTTACGGACAGTATCATGAATAAAATGGACACTCATACAATCAATTACAAATAAATTAAATAGAAAAGACAACTAGCAAACATTACTCCTAAATCTATATTATTTTAGAGGATAATGGAGGAAAGGGGCCACAGGAGGCGTCGAAAAAATACAACCTCCACCATTTTTTCTGACGATCGGCATTTATCATCATCATCGTTATCATCTAAGATGTACATACACCAAATTTCATGTGATTCCACCAATTTTTCACCGTTGAATTAGCAATGTAAAAAGTTCTATTGTCGGTAAACCATTAATTTTGCATCAACTAAATCAACGGTGAAAAAATGGTATAATCACATGAAAGTTGATGAATGCATATCTTAGATGATAACGATGATGATGATGGATGCCGATCGTCAGAAAAAATGGTGGAGGTTGTATTTTTTAGACGCCATAGAAGGAAATCCTCCTCCAATGATCCTTTTTCCCTCCATTATTCTCATTATTTTATTCATAGAGTCATAAATGTCCTGCCACATATGTTGAACCTGTTTGAGATTTTAAAATAATATTTGTATGCGGAGAGCATTAAATCTTACCACATTGAGCACCGTTGGTTTCGAATTATATGCTTTCTTACTGGGCATCCGCTTGGCCATTCATTCAAATTGCCTTCCTGCTATCAAAGAGGGAGACGCTGCCAATATAATCAAATAGCCGGAAGGATCCTTCATCAGTGGCCCATGGAAACATCCACATCTTGTAAGCGAGATTAAAGCTATTTTGGAAAGCAATCCATCCATCCAAGTGATTTATAAGCCCAGAGAATATAATAATACGGCTCATGTTCTGGCAAAGTCTGTCTTAAACGATGGACAAGCCAGTTGTCAGTCATATTCTTTTATATCGGATTGTATCATTTCGTTTATACTTACAGATTTGAAGTCGGTTAATAAAGATTGACAAACCACGACTTTTATAACAAAGTAAATATAAAAGGAGAGAGTAATTAGGAATTAGGATTATCCACTCTGTTTTTTTCCATGCTCTGATGAATCCTGGCCATTATATTTTCTTCATGACTCCGCACTTCGTTGGGTCCCATTGTTGTACAGACCACTGGATTTTGAAAGCAGGGAATCCAAATCCATAATCAATTGGTTTGATAGAATAAATGGAAGTGTATGTTTAAGTGCGCAATTTTTAATGAATTTTCACAATTTACTAAAATGTATACGCGTTCAAACTTCAAGTACAAAAAACCATATTAAATAAAACTTCATCAAAATATATATGAGTAAAATGGATCTGTTTCCTGGTACGGTTTGTTGTTATCTGTGTTTTCCCTCTTTTTACTCAAGTGGACCACCTCCTTTGCATTTAAGCCTAAAGGGGAAAGAAGAAAAAAAGAGCAGCATTTTTCATCTAATCCTAAAGGGGAAAAGGAAAAAAAAATGCAGTATTCTTTCTCTTTCTCTGAAGAGGGAAAAATCATAGAAGCGAGATTCTCTACTCTGCTCTCTCCATCATTTAATTAAATATACGATCATAGATACATGTCATTATTCAAACTTTTCTGAAAATTAATGCTAGTCGGCAAAGTTTTAGTAGTGTTCTAGATTAGTCGTCTTTATTAATCAACTTGATTAGCATGAGCACTTAATTTGCTTTCTTACTCACTCGATGTGCTCATTTGACACACAAACCTACAATAATTGTGGTGTTCAGTAATTATGCGCTTAATTATAGTTACATGACACTAATGTCTTGCACGTGCGAATTTGAATTTTTCAATTTGAATTCAGAAAAACGGAGAAATTAAAATTTATATATTATGAGTTGTAATTTGCTTTTTAAAATGATCCATAATGATTCATAATGATTGTGGTAGTTATTTAAGATCATCAGAAAATTGTATAGTTTTAATTGATTCAGTTAACTATCATATTTATTAAATTGTCATAGAAAATTTCGCATTTAATTTTTTGTACCGCTGCCATGACGTTATTTAAGGATACTTTAGCCATCAATTTGAAATCAATTTGGGGATCCTAAGTTTTGTAGTTATAATAGTAAAGATATAATAATAAATTAAGAATTTACTAAAATTATTTTCATGCCCATTTTCCCCATGTTATCGATCAGCATATACATCGGTAAGGCCAAAACATAAGAACCTATGTTGATTGCCTGGATATCACAAGAAAACAATGGAAAAATGGCAGAAAAAAAATTGTGAGAGCTATAATTTCGGTCATCTTCAGAATTAACTATGTATGTTACTCGTAACATATTATTGCCTTTTATAATATGAATACTATTTAATTGAGTCATCGATATGATCAGATAGACTTAACCTTCTGATAATGCACACAAATGGGAATCTCTCAGATCACGACACGTAGCGGATGACGTGTCGTCCATATAAGCCCGCTAGATTTCTGAGGGCCACGGAGCTGGACTAAATATGATGCATTGGGGACGTTTCTCGAAACGCCGTCTCCGAGATTGCATCCGACCATTCGGAGACCTCCCATGAGTACCTTCCATATTCGCCTACCAACCAGCCAACAGCTTCCTTTCGAACAATCCAACAACTGAGTTTCCACAGCCTCCTTGCTTGTGTCCGAGCTGTTGCAAGGTCTGAGCTTTCTCGGCCTCCCGGCTCGTCTCCGAGCCATCCAACAGGCTGAGCTTCCTCGGCTTCTCCGATCAATCGAGAGCGCGGAGCCCAAGCGCCCCCGCAAGGGCTCCATGTATTTCGCCAAAGCGAGATATCTTCCACCCCACGTTCCGCATTCTACATGGACGCGTTCCTCCATTAATGAGCGGATCCCGCTATCAACGCGGGCGTAACGAGAGAGCGTAACTGACGGCGAGGATATTGTGCCGGCTCGCTCCACGCGACCACTATATAAACCCCTCTTTCAGACGACTCAGATAAGTCGAATTCATTCCAATAGACCGCTACTATGCTCTTATTTCACGTACTAATTTGATCGTCGGAGGGTCCTACGGTGGTCGCCCACCCCAGGACTTCCTTTGCAGATAGCTCGGCGTCGACACCAACCCATTGAGATCCACACACTCAACCCTTAACCCAAATCTCAGCCGTTCAAAACCGCTCGCACCAGATCGACGGAGGACAACATCTGAGGGAGATCATCCCCTCCATCAGTTAGCGCCATCTGTGAGAACTCGGAAGCTTCTCCACCCATAAAGTTGATCGTCCGTCCTCGATCCGATGGCGAACGACAACCGCGACGATCCCAATATAAGCCGCCCCACCCTCCATAACGGAGGTGGGAGCGGTTCTATTCTCCCTCCTAACATCATTGGCGTCTTATCTGCTCGGATCGACAGACTCACAGCTATGGTGGATGCGCTCGTCCGTGTTCAAGCGGCGGACCCTACCCATCAAAGCCGCAGTTCCCCATCTCCGGGATAACGACATCCGCAGAAGGACAGATGGGCATGCTCAAGCCTTTGATCTCGCTCGAGCTCATCTCAGCGTCACTGAACGCCGGCGTGCCGAATCCAGCAACCATGACCCACTTGCGGTGAATGATTCCATGACCCGCTGGGTGCCGGATAGCTCCACACCCCGATCTCAGAGAAGACCAGGACGTCGCTCCGTCACCCGTCACATGCTCACTCCCCAAGAGGAGGTGTCAGTCAGTTCGCCTGCTTCCAGGTGCGACCGGCACCCCCACCCCCCGTCGAGGCCGTGCGAACGGCGAATGTCGGGACTACTCAAGAAGGGCCTGGTCCGAGGATTTAAGAAATGTGATAGAGCGGAATCGAAGCCGCACCATCACACAGACCTGGAGCGGGGATAGCCGCTGCTCCGACTGTGCGAAATCCTCGGGAGACCACCACCGGATCGAAGCCCTCGAAAAGGAAATTGAAGGCATACGACGAAATGGCCATATGTCCGGCGAAGGGGCTAAGTACTCCGCCGATTCGCTTACAAAGCCCTTTACAGAAAGGCTGCTGGCCGAGCGCGTCTTATCAAAGAACAAGCCTTCTAAAGTGGCCCTCTTCGACGGGAAGTCCGACCCGAATGACCACTTGGACGCATTTACGGCGGGCATGAGCTTCCAAGATAGCTCGGACGCGGCTCAATACCGAGCTTTTCCCACTACCCTAATCTGGGCTGGCCGGGATTGGTTCCGAGGGCTTGAGCCGCGTTCCATATCGACCTTCGACGAGCTGGCTACCCAATTTCTCGGTCATTTTGTCGAAAACCTACGACTAAAGAAGACGTTCGATTACATGTTCACCATCAAGAGCGGAGACAAGGAATCCTTTAAAGGGTATGTCATCGCTTTTATAATGCCCTCCTGGAGGTTCCCGAGCACCACGACGAAACAGTTATCACCGCGCTGAGGTCGGGTCTTAGGCATAAAGAGTGACTCCTTTCTTTTGCATTGGCGCAACTGTAACATTTTGAAAATCGTTTAGGTGAAATTTCGGAGGATCGGTAAAATAATGAGTGTTTTCCGTAAAAACCCCGATATAATTATTTTTCCATATAAACTTAAATATACCTATTCTAGCTATGTAATTGCTAGTATTTGGTGTTTATTGAGTCACTTATAAAATTTCTAGTTGACTGAAAAAATTTCCGAAATTAATTATTTTAATATTATTTTAAGCCGTCACTAATACATTTAATTAGTGATAATAACAAATTGAAATGGGTTAATACAAGTTTTGTGTATTATGACACATTAAACTAACATGTAAAATATTATTTTTGAAATGAGAAGAAATTGTCAAAACGGTTTTAGAAAATATGATAGAAAAAGGCTTAAATAGTGAAATTAATATAAATGGAAATTGGGGTATAGTATTTATCTTTTTTTTTCCTCACCCACACTCACCCACACCCTCTCACCTCCCCCCCCCCCTTCCTTGGCCGAGCCCTTTGGCTGCCACTTCCCATTTTTTTCCCCACTTAAAAAGGGTTTGAAAGAAAAAGAAAATGAAAGGAAAAATAGAAACATTAATTAATGAAGCATGAGTACTTGAGGTATGGGAGTTGACCACAATTTCCTTACGCATTTTCCCCCCCACTCCATTCCTCATCATCCGATAGCAGCCCATGGCAGCAGTCCCCCAAATTCCCCACTTCCTTTTCATCTTTAAATTCATCAAAATCCATGAAAAATCCAAATTAAACCTCACAAACTCCAAATCGAAAACTTACCCATTATTCTTTGGCTACTATAGTATGGATCTTGGTGAAAAGAAGCTAATTTGGAGGGCTAAATTTGCTTGTGGGATTTACAAATTATTGGGTATAAATTCTAACCATATGGTTAATCGGTTAGTAATTACTTCAATTCAAGCTAATTAGGTGTTTAAATTGTGGGTTTGATTGAAAGTTAGAAATCTAAAGAGAAGGTTTATTTTAAAATTAGGGTTTTGGTTATTAGATTATATTTGTGATGTTTTGTTTAATATCTTGAGTTTTGCAAAACCTAACCTACTAGCTAGTTTGCTAATTGTTAGTTTAAATTGTTAAAAGTGTTTAATTTTGCAAACTAGATTTTAGAATTATATCAAATATGTAAGATTAAAATATGGTTAGGGTTTTTATCACATTATTAACATTATAATGTGTAGTTTAACACTTTAGGTCATGCAAAACCTAGTCCAGTTGTTGAATTGTGTATTGTTGCTTTAAAATTGTTAAAATTGGATGAAATTGCAAACTAAAATTTTTGGATTTCTATAATTGGTGTGATAAAATTATAGCAATGGTTTGTATGACTTAGTTATGATATTTAATGAATATTTTGGTCACTAGTTTTGTTAAAACATTAAGTTTTGAACTAAAACGGTTATTTGGGGCTTTCTAGGCTTTTTGGAAATAAATCGATTTGATTAATTTTAGGGTTTGATGATTTGCACCCTATTTCTTATAATCTTTTGTGAGTTGTGAAACCACGAATGGCATGTTTGGGTTTTCTCGTTCAATCGGCGTTTATACGCCGATGTCGAGGGTTACTTGGTTCTTTTGCATGAGCGAACAATAGGTTTTGACCTATGTGAGAAACGTGTGTCGTTTTGGTTTTCCGACTTGATTTTAATACGCATCTGCGATTGTGTATATATGTAGGTACGCCCACGTGGATTTAAGACGATGAAGAAGATGATGGCGACATCGACATTGACAAGCAAGGGCAGATGAGTAGATATATATATCTACGGGAGAAGTCGGGTGGATGGCGTATAGCACCCCCGCAAATTCATAAGATTATGATGTGACGTGGTATAGAGATACATATATAGGTTATTGCGAGATATGAACCTTAGAAAGAAAAGTATTAGGAGATCATGGGTTAGTGTTAGCGAGAATCGAAGAAAAAATTTAGTTGGTTTCTTAGTCGTGAACCCTAGAGTAAGGTTGTACAAACACATATACACACACGGGATATGGTTTTGGGTATGTACGTCATATATATATGTGTGTGTGTGTGTGTGTGTGTGTGTGTGTGGTTGTATCGGTGCTTATATATACACACACACATACACGTATACACGGATATTGAGGATAGTGTATGGTACTTGGAGATGAATCGATGTGAATCGATATGATTGGGCATGATGCCGTGAGATCAGTGATGTGTTTTGGTTTGTACTATGAGATACGACATGAGATTATAGCGGATCTTTAGGCGATGTGTTTCAGACCCACGCATATATATTTGTTGATGGTATAAGTTTGTACTAGACTTAGATCTGTACCCCAGTTCATGACATAGGATGATAAGGATTCCAGATGAGTAATGAGATAAATATGATATTTGACCCGTATCCAGATTTGGGATGTCGTACGATAGATTTACCGTACGAAATATAGTTATGAGGATAGATCCGCACTCTTGACTCGAGAATGTCATATTATTTATTGTATCGTATGTAATACTATTGAGGCGAGATCACCGACTACTAGATATATATACATAGATCGACTCAAATTTAGGTGGATTCCCTTACCCTTTTGACTAGGCTCGAGTCATACTCATTTTCAAAAGTGGAGAATTGTGAGTAATTTAAATACCAAACTGTATGACTCGTATATTGGGTAGGTATATTTTTTCAGGGTTGCTGTTACTACATCACTTTCTGTATATTCATGATATTTCATCGTATTGTATGCTTATACATATGTTATCTGTAATTATTATGAAACCCTGCTGTCAGGACACCAGCACCATTACCGATGATGCGTATGTTCCACGTACACCTGCTTGCCGGCTCACACACATCATCATCGGTAATTGCCATGTCACGTACACTTTAGAGAATAATATTCATTGACATAGCTTGCTAGTTGATAGTTGCAATATGTTATAGCTTACATATGCTAGTTTAACTATTACATTTATTGCATGATATCTGATACATTCATATATTCATTGGTCAAACAGTATTATGGAGATTTATGCCATATTCACTGTTTATTGATATCATGATTTTTATGATTTCGGATCCTTCTTGAGATTTCTGGATTTGGAAACCGCATGTGAAAGTTTTATAAACTGATGATTTGTTTTAAAGAGATAGATGCGGTTTTCCTTGATATGATGAGTATTGTCCATCATGATGTTTGCTCGGTTCTGAGATAGTTTTCGAGGTCCGATTCGAGGAGTTGGATGAACCGTCTGCGGGTACATGGTGGACCCGGTATGGTACCCCGGAGCAAGAAGCTCGAGTTGTAGACGATGAGCCCGGCAGGGGAAGACTGCCTATCGGTGATTGTTTGGCATGGCGGATATCCGGAGGATACCGTTCGTGGTCGTGTGATTGATGATATGGGCCGATCCGGACTGACGGAGCCCGAGGTATTGGGATATTGAGATATTGAGATTTGAGACACTGAGATATTGAGATTTGATGATATAGGCCAGTCCGGATAGCCGGAGCCTGAGATATTGAGATATTGAGATTCATGTTTTGTGTCGATAGTTGACACTGATTTCTCTATTGATTTCATTGATAATATTCGATTTATATACATACAGGAATCTCATTAAATAAAGAAAACAGTTGTCTCACTCATGATGTATTCTGTTTCCATTCGTAATACATTCATACATCATATATCTGATATGTTGCTATCTGAGTTACTGACACGAGCATGTAGTATTGCACTTATATGTAGATGGATCAGGATATTATTTGAGGATATTACTTGATATGACCTAGGATAGTGTCATACATGCAATTTCTGCTCTGTGATATTTTCTACTCACGAGTGGGCAACTCACCCCCGTTGTGCCACAGTTTCTTGCAGGTTTTGCCGTACAGGTATCTTAACGGCTTGCTGGCACACTGCTTTCATTTTGGGTGATTGCTTTGGTAGGTGGGTTCACTTGAATCGTGACCACCATTGTATATTTGTTATTCAGTTATATCTAGTAAAAACTCCATCAACCATACTTGTATATTATTTTCAGACTTAGAAAACCAGTTGTTATTTCGACCTTAGAGTCGCGCGTTGTATTATTATGGTTTTCATGTTGATTTTGAGTTTCTTTTGAGTTTTGATCCTCGCCCTTCGGCGTTGTATATTATATTGCTTGCGTGGTTGTGACCGTCGATTGACGAAGAGCTAGCTCCCGCTTAGGGATGCCTTTTATCATTTCGTATACTATTCATGTTGTACCCCGTTTAGGGCCAGTATTTACAAAGGAAACTTTGCCGAAATTTTCAGAAAAGACTTGATGTTTTAAAAATGCATACATCGACATATGTTGTTAAACTTCTTGCTTTAAAATTGGTTTTTTCTTCACTCTACTTCTTTACTTGGTTTTGATTTCTGGATTTTGGCTTACTTAAATTACGTACGCCTCGAGACGTTTCGTAATTTAACTGCCAGTCATGCTCAGTACTTTCGGGTCGTGACAGCAACCTAAGACCATGGCCGAAGTGAAGACATGGACCGAGAGAGAGATCCAACTCGAGTTAAAGGTGAACTCCAACCTGCCCGGAGGAGACTAAGCGAACCGAAAGAAGAGGGGCACGGAAGAGAAAAAGAAAGTCGATCGCTCGAAGACGTATTCCCCGAGATTCCTAGAGTACACCCTTCTGAACATTTCCCAGACCGAGCTGCTAGAGGAAACTAAGGGTGAGAGGTTCTTTAAGTTCTCACCAGCTACCCAAAGAACGGGCAAGCATCTCCACGGTCCATACAGCGCCTATCACAGGTCGCAGGGTCACCCCACTGAGAGCTGCAAGCAGCTCCGTGACTATATCGAGGAGTTGATCCGCTCCGGCCACCTGGCAAAGTACCTACGGGACAAGAGGCAGGCGGAGCGGGAGCAAAAGGTCTAAACCCCTCCCGGGGAATTAACGATCGGGCAAATCATGGTCGTTACCACGGACCCAGCTCGGGAAATTGGGGTGAACCACCGCCTTCTACCAGTCAAGGAGATAAGCGATCCGCCCAATAATAAGTGCAGGAAGGTTGACCCGATCATCTTCACCGACGAAGACCTTCGCGGTATATCACTTCTTTATAATGACTCCCTTGTGATAGCGACCCGAGTCCACCGTTACTAGGTCCAGAGAATATTGATCAATTCCAGGAGCTCAGTGGACATCATGTTCTACGACTGTTTCCAACGTATCGGATTGGGTTCATCGGACCTTCAACCGACCTCCCATGTCCTCTATGGGTTCACCAACCATTCTGTCCCGGCAGAGAGATCGGTAACCCTCCTCCTCAACATTGGGAAAGAGGGTAAGATGCAGACCATACCGGTGAACTTTCTCATTGCTATGGTCCCGTCGTCATATAACGTTCTCCTGGGATGCCCTACTCTGAACACCCTTCCGGGCTCAAATCTCGACCTATCACCTCAAGCTCAAATTCCCTTTGGATCAAGGGGGATAGGCCGGGTATATGGGGACCAGTGAACCGCCAAGATTTGCCTCGCCTCGACGAACCTCACCAGAGAGCAGGGCAGCGATTTTGAAAACACACATAACTTCCAAGGGTCTTTAGATACACGCGACGACCAAAGGAAAGTTCGTGGTGCCCTGATGGATGCGTTGACGGAAGTCCCCCTTGTAGAGGGAACCGATAGCCAGACAGTCCAGATCGGCTCTCTCTTAGCAGGGGACCACTGCGAAGGCCTGATCTGATTCCTCCGAGATAACTCGGACGTATTCGCTTGGGTGCCAGCGGACATGCCCGGGATCAACCCTGAAGTAATCTCCCACAAGCTCGGGGTCGACTCGAAGGTCAGGCCCATCTGACGGAAGAAGAGAAGTTTTGCGTAAGTTAAACAAAAGGCGATAGAAGACAAGGTGGATCGATTACTCACCGCCAACTTCATCAGAAACCTGGACTAGTCGGATTGGCTAGCAAACGTGGTCATGGTCAAGAAGGCAAACGGGAAATGACGCCTGTGCATCGGTTTCATGGACTTGAACAAGGCTTGCCTCAAAGACAACTACCCACTTCCTCGGATAGACCAGCTAATGGACAGTTCAGCCGGCCACGAACTACTGAGCTTTATGGACGCTTACTCCGGTTACAATCAGATCCGGATGAACCCGACCGACGAAGAACTTACCGCCTTCACCACTGATCGGGAGGTCTACTGCTACAAAATGATGCCCTTTGGACTCAAGAACGCTGGGTCCACGTACCAGCGGCTTGTCAACAAGCTGTTCAAGCCGCAAATTAGGAGAAACATGGAAGTTTACGTCGACGACATGCTCATAAAATCCACCTCGTCAGCTAGGCACACTAAAGACTTCGGCGAGACATTCGACGTCCTGCGCAAGTACAAAATGAAGCTGATCCAACTAAGTCTGCTTTCGGAGTCACCAGTGGGAAGTTCCTCGGGTTCATGGTTATCCACCGAGGAATCGAAGCGAACCCTGAGAAGATCAGTGCCATCCTCAATATGGCAACACCCAAGAGCAATGTTGACATCATGAGACTCATAGGGAGGGTGGCTGCCCTGAGCCACTTTATGTCCAGATCCGGAGAAAAGTGCCTCCCGTTTTTTAGGGCCCCAAGGAAAATTCGTAAGTTCAAATGGTCTGAAGAGTGACAGAGTGCTTTCGAACAACTCAAGGCACACCTGACGATCCCACCGCTACTCACCCGACCAGTCGAGGGTGATGAGCTATTGCTATATCTAGCCATCTCTGACCAAGCTACAGACTCAGTGCTCGTCAGATAATTCGAAAGCATACAGAGACCGGTCAACTATGTGAGCCATGTTTTCAAGGACGTGGAAACGAGATACCCGGCCATAGAGAAAATAGTCCTGGCGCTTGTCGTCGCCTCTAGGAAACATTGACACTATTTCCAAGCACACACAATCCTCGTCCTCACTGAGCGACCTTTAGGGTCTATTCTTGCCTCGCCCGAATCGTTAGGTTGTCTAGAGAAATGGAGGTGAGAATTATCCTAATTCGATATCAAATACTGCCCCCGATAAGCCATCAAAGCACAGGTCTTAGCGGATTTTGCTGTCGAATGCACCATCCTCATTAAAGAAGAAACGGCAGCATGGGGCCCCGAACCACTTCCCTCGGTCAAGGAGTGCCCGAACCCATCCCGTATTAGGTACTCTACATGGACGGATCCTCCACAGAGGAGGGGAGCGGCGCTGGCCTGATCATCCGCGGGCCGGATGAAACGGAAATGGAATACTCTTTAAAGTTCGGGTTCAGAGTGTCGAACGCCGCCGCGGAATACGAGGCTTTATTGGCAGGACTGCGAATCGCCTCTGGGGACCATGAGGGTTCGCAGCAACTCCGTACTAGTCATTGGCCAAGTAACTGGGCGTTTCGAGTCTCAGGAGCCACTCATGATAAAATACGTGGCCGAAGTAAAAAGGTTTCGGAAAATTTTTGATGAACTCCAAGTAGAGAAGATTCCCAGGAACTTGAACACCCAGGCCGACGCCTTGAACAAGCTCGCTTCTTTCTATTCGGCCAACCATAAAAGAAATATTCTCTTCAAAGTCTTGCCACGGCCCAGTATGGAAGACGGAGAGGTAACGCTCCAGATCTACACAACGCAGGAAGAATGCCAAGACTGGAGAAAGCCTCTCGTAGAATTCCTAAAAGATAGTGTACTCCCCGAAGACCGAGGAGAAGCTCACGGGCTTCGGGCCAAAGCACGCCATTACGCCTGGAGTAACGGAAACCTGTACAAGAAGTTATACACTCAACCTCTACTCCGGTGCATCGGCCCCCACGAGGAAAACTGCGTTTTGCAAGAGATACATGAAGGGGTCAGGGGAGTGCATCATGGGACCCGCACCCTAGTCCAGAAGACACTACCCAAGGATACTATTGGCCGAGAATACACCAGGATGCCGAGAAGCTGGTCAGAAGATGCAAGAACTGCCAACTCTTAGGCAGCATACCCCATCTCCCCACCACCGAACTAATGCCACTCAGTTCCCCTTGGCCGTTTGCGCAATGGGGGATGGATATGGTGGGCCAACTCCTTACCGGCACGGGCGGACACAGATACATCCTTGTCACTGTGGACTACTTCACGAAATGGATAGAGGCGATGCCCATCCGGAAACCGGGCGCCGCATCTACGATAAAGTTCCTACAGAATAACAAAATCTATCGATTTGAAATCCCGAGGTGCTTGGTTACCGACCATGGGACCAACTTCGAAAATGATAAAGTCAAAGAGTTTTGCAACGACTACCACATTTTGATGAAGTTTGCCGTGGTCGCACATCCACAATGCCACGGGCAGGCCGAGATAGCGAACCGAGGTGTCATCCACGGTCTCAGAGCCCTTTTGGATGGAAGGCAAGGTATCTGGGACGAGAAATTATTGCGGGTGCAATGGGCGTTGCGGACGTCAAAAAAGACACCCATGGGAGAAACCCCATTTAGCCCCTGCTACGGAACCGAGGCAATGGTCCCCGTGGAAATTGGACTACCCAGTTATAGGGTCGAACACTTTGACGACGAAGCTAACACCTTGGCACTCCGAAGCAACTTAAATATCTTGTTAGAAAAGCAAGATCGAGCGCAAATCGGAACAGCCGCCTATCAGCAGCAGACCGCTCACTACTACAATGTTCGAGTTAAATATTAGGTCTTCAAGACGGGAGATTTGGTCTTACGAAGAAATGAGTTTGTAGACCAACGTAGAATGCACAAGTTCTCCCCAAAGTGGGACGGACCGTTTCTCATAACAGAAGCGTTGCCCAATGGAGCGTACTACGTGCAGGACACTGGGGGCCGTAATTTTCCTCGGCTTTATAACACAGAAAAGCTTAAGTTGTATAAATAAGTATGTACTTTCTTTTAAATAATGTAATTCCTTTTCAGCTTCATCATTAGCTAAAATAAGAGAAGTTCGGTATTAACTAAGTCTTCCAAACTAGGTCCTTTCATGGAAGAGCTTCTCGCGCCCACCGTGGGGATCCAAAGCTCTCATCATGAGGCCACTGAGCAGATTCCTATTCGGTCCATCCACAACGGGTAGCTTCCTGTCCTATAAAGAAGTGGATGCAAAGCCCTCATCGCGAGGTCACCGAGCAGATTCCTGCTCGATCCATCCACAACAGGTAGCTTCCTACCCTACAAAGAAGCGGATCCAAAGCCCTCGTCGTGAGGACACTGAGCAGATTCTGCTCAGTCCATCCACAACGGCTAGCTTTCTGCCATAAAAATAAGTAGATCCAAAGCCCTCATCACGAGGCCACAGAGCAGATTCCTGCTCGGTCCATCCACAACGGGTAGTTTCCTGCCCTATAAAGATGGGGATCCAAAACCCTCGTCGTGAGGCCACCGAGCAGATTCTTGCCCTACGAAGACACGGATCCAATACCCGCACCGAGAAGGAGTCGAGGGATACCGGCCTATTCAAACTTGGCTAACGCTCGATTCATACTCGATTCCAGGGAAAGGGAGGATACCGACCTTCATATACTTGGCTATCGCTCGTTTCATGATCGATGCGTGGTCGCCTCCTCGACTCCGGGGAAAGAGAAGGCTCCGGCCTATATGAAGATTGAATCATGCCCACTTGATAACCTTTGCACTTGCGAGCTAAAATTACTTGCAAGATAAAAAGACTTGCACTTACAAGATAAAAGAAGAGAAGTTTTGCGATAGAAGTTTTGCGAGCAAAAGAAAAAACTTGATCAAATATATGTACTTTATTTACGATCAAAATTATATACAAGGTATTGTGGGCTCCTCAGCCTTGCAAAAATGTCTGGAGGCTTACAAAATTCTAAAAGGGAAAAAGGGGAACAGTTCAAGCTGCCCGCTCGGTCACCACCTCTCCTTACTCTGCACCTCCGTCCGAAACCACAACGGCGACCTCGGGCTCAGCGCTTTCGCTGGCCACCACACCTTCTACGGCCAGCTCGGTGCCACCCCCATGTGGCGCTTCCTCGGCGAGGGGATACCGTGTGTGGATCTCACGGTCGACGAACTCGGGCATGGCCTCTTTGACGACGTCGAGGGCATTGAGCCACCTAATGGCCACGGAGTCGGCGAGATCGATATAAAACTAACCAGACGCTTTGTACTCCTCCATGGCCTTCTCCGCCCTGCTCTCCGCGAGCTTCGCCGCATCACAAGCCGCCCGGGCATCCTTTTTTATGGCGTCCCTCGACCTTTTCATGGCATTGAAAATCACATTCGTCTCCGCCATCCGGGCTTGGATATCCTGGTTAGATTCGGTTAAAAGCCGATGAGACTCCTTCAGCTTGGAAACTGTCAGGCCCTCAACGACCACTCTCGAGTCAAGAATGGTCGCCTTTTCTTCCGCTTGCTGCAACTGATAGAGAAGCTCTTCTTCTCGAGAGGAAGATTCACCCGCCTTTTTTTATTGCCGGGGCAATCTCCTCGAACTCCATAGCAGTGAGGAGAGCACAGTGCTGGCAGACCTGAGGAAAATAGGAAGCGTGTTAAGAAGTTGAAACCGAGAAAATAAAGCTTAAGAAATTTTCAAGAAAAGCTACGGACCTAAACCGCCTCTTGAGCTATCACGACCACTTGGGCCTTCATGGTTCCCTGAGGAATCTTGTCCCAAGCCGTCTTCTCCATGTCCGCCGGAAAGCTATCGGCCACGGATAGTCCCGAGGGCACCTCGATGCAGAAGTCACCCTTCTGCACTTGAATCCCGGTAAGGGGTGGCCGAGAAACCACCCAATTCTGTCTCTTAAGGGGGGATTCGTTGGGGGAGTCACCTCCGCCCTAACCCGAGGCACAGGGTCCCGCACTTGTGTCTGTCCCCTCCTCCTGCGACGTTCTTCCGGGACGAGGGATGTTGCGGGAGTCTTGTTTGCCTAGGAGCCACGCTCGAACCTGGACGGGACGGGCTGTCACCACCGGTCTTTCTTCTCTGGGCCTTTGCAGCCATAGCGGCTATAAATTTTGATCGATACATGGACTCTGCATAAAAAAGGAAAGGGTCAGCAACAAAGAAACGGCAAAAGAATTTTGGCAAAGTCTGAACAGATCGTCGGGAGCCCTAGCTTACCCTAAAAACGCGCAGGACTGAGCCTGGCTCAGCTCAGTACCTCCTCGGAGAGTAGGACATTAGCCCGCTAGATCGGTTCCCACTAGGACACCACCTTCGCCTCGGAGGCGTTCGACTGCCTCACCCTCGGGCAGTCGGTCCTGTGCCACTTGGTGGGCACAGGCCAATCCTCACCCTCCAGAGATCCGATGAAAATGAACTTCTCCTTCCATTCATGGACGGAAGAAGAGACGACCATTATCCCAGACCCGGCCGCCCTACCCTTACGTTTTTTAAACAACAGATACACCCAGCTCGGCTCTTCCTTACTAGTACCGGGGTGATTTTTATAACAAAGAAAAGACTGAAGGAGGCTCAAATCGAAGGGGATTCGATCAAATTTTAACCAGACCAGAAACCTGAGGAGGATCCTCCACGAATTTGGTGCTAGCTGGCTCGGAGTAAGACGGAAACAATAGAGCACCGCACAAACCTCAGATAAGAAGGGCAGACGCATCCCTGCCCGGAACGCTTCCAGATACAGGGCAATCTTCTTGCCCCGCGTCTGGTCTACTCGCTCACCCTCTTTGGCCAGACGGAGTGAATAGCTAGAGAGGATATGGAACCGAGCCCGGATGTCAGAAAGCTCGACCAGACGATTCAAAACGGAGGACGCATCGCGGGTATTCCCGATGCACACCTTTGGAGCCCTTGTCGCCACCCGATGGCGAGTGACAAGGGTGATCCTGGCCCTAGGGGGCATACGCGACATAGAAGATGTAGATGAAGAAGAACCCCATCGGCTATCTGAAACCGAGGAAGAGGAAGATTCACTGGACTCGGCTCTAGAAACTGGAGCTTCATCGCCCGACTCTACCCCTACCGTAGGGTTACTAGGCACTCTCATAAGGGTCTATAAGGTATCAACCATGCTCGATTTAAATGTTAGCCGTGCTGAACAACCCTAACCAAGATCTTTAAACTAGAGATTAGGCGAAACAAAGCAAGTAAACAACTTTACTTCTAAGAGTTTGGGATTACAACCTTTATAGTCCGGTCCTTCACTTCTAAAGCTCCGTGTTGAGGTCCCTTCACTGCGATCATCGAGTACCCAGACTCTAGAGAGACTCCACGAAGAGAAAGATGCAAGCTTACTTCCGATCTTCGATAACAAAGATTATCTACCTTGAAGTTTCTTTAACACAAGCTCTCACTCACTAAATGAAGTGAACACCCTAATCTAATTGGCAAGAATAGATTAGGATGATGAAGTAGGAATTTAGCACTCTTTTGTTTTCTTAATCTCACTCAAAATCATCACTAATGAAAAAGCTAGAAAGTTTTTCCATCCAAAAGAAGAAGGAAGAAGAAGAAGCCTTTCTTTTGTGATGAATAATGAAAAGTGTGTTGTGATTACTAATGCAACCATGGTCAAAGATGAAGAGGATAACCAATGTAGAGAGTTAACTAGAGTTAAAAGGTGTGGGTTGGGTTATGAAATATCTTGCAAAATATCTAAACTAAATATCTTTGCAAGAAACAAAATAAAAGCTTCTAGAAAAGTTTAACCCAAATCAAACCCTAATCTCGTTTAATCTCCACTAATCATGTTGCATTAGTAATTATAACATGTTACAATATTATATATCACATATATAATATATTTTTATAACAAAGAAAATAATACAATTAACATATATCGCATATATATTAATGTATTACCCGAGTGAGAAAAAGAATCTTTTAGTGAGATTATATCAGTTAATGTAATTTAATATATCAAATATATAATTATACATTAAATTATCGAATCAATACTTGATTCGATAATCCGGCTATTTCATAAATAACCGACTAATATAATCTGTATCAGTTCATCGAATCAACACTTGATCCGATGACCCGGCTATATCACATATACCCGGTCGACATCTCATATCGCGAGAATCTAATACGGTATCATATACACGTATTACTCTCGGTCCCGCACATATCATATATGTGCTCCTACTCCGTTTTGCCTGAGCTAAGAAACCTCTGTGTAGGACTCTAAAGAATCGTCAATACGCCGGCAGTAGGTGATGATCATATCAAACACCCATAAGCTGCAAGCGGTCAGCTAAACGTAACAGCCACCCAGGTATTGAGCGATCAGAAGATCAACAAGCAAGCCTGCACATTCTCCTGCGAATCCAATCAGTAACACTCCCGTATAGTCCGGTCTCTTCGTCTGATATGTCGCAAATCTCGCCTAGGAGTGGTAAACGTCAGACCCCAGTAGCTTGATAAGTCATGTCGATATGAGGTCTATAACAGTTCGAGAAACTACTGATAACACTTACCAGTAAATCTCAGCAACCCTGGCCAGGGATTTCCAGTTATAGCCAATCGAACACAGCGCGACATCAACTCCCTATACCGGGAGAGACGAATCCCCTCCTATCGCTCATTGCCTCCATATGATTCGGGACTGTACCCAAAAGCCACCTTTTTGCACGCCCTCTTAGACGTGGAAGATGGAAATCAAAGCACAGCGGGAATCACACAAGACTTTATGACGATCTCGGGTCTACAGACTAACCTGTACCAATGTCACCAGAGAACTGCCATCTGACATGAGGTATAATACCATCTGGGAGTTCTCGGCGAGTCCGTCCAGTATACCCAGTCTCTATTGAGCACCCGTATACCTTCTCTGATGTCAAACACCAATGGATATGGGATCATCCATCGTCCATCATATGGGTCAAGAAGCGCATACGCTAGTCTATTCTGGAGTATCGATGCCCTGTCTCGGTACTCCCACGACTAGGAACATTTAAAGGATGTACTTGGCGACTACACTGTCCCCGCTAGTATGATCTGCATCATAGTCCTGGTAGTCAAGTACTCATCCTAAGGGCTTTATCAACATATAATATCGAGACAATCAGAGTACATGTTAAGATAAAGAGTAACTAGATAGCATACTATCATGTCGAGCAAGAAAGTCCTCCCTATATATGTCCCAGCATTCACTACAATATACAACGCATGTACAGTAATGGCCTCTAGGGCATACATATAACTAACAATCTCCCACTTGCACTAGGGCCATCTGTTGTAGTATCTCATATCCAACAATTAACTGTGGTTGAAGTATCTCATACTCAACCATCCCATAAAAGTCTCCACTGGGAAATAGGCCTTTATGAGTGGATCCGCGCTGTTGTCCTCTGTGTCTACTCTCCTAATCTCGATCTCCCTGGAGATCAACCATCTCCATGATCAGGCGATATTGCCTAAGTATATGTCTGGATCTCTGATGGGACGGGGGTTCCTTGGTAAAAGCCAGAACTCCATTGTCACACAATGGTAGGAACGAAGTTCATCTCATGAACTTAAATATATCCAGACTGCCTCTTTGGTAGCATCCTTGGTAACGATGTATCTTGCCTTTAATCATCTAGTAAGTCACGGTATCTAGCTTGGAACTCTTCCAACATACCGTCCCTCCACTGAGGGTAAAGACAATGCATGCGACTGACATTTAGTCGTTCTTATCACCCTGGAACCTTTCCAGTGATTCTCCCCAGGATCGATTGATACCATATCACTACAACTAGTGAGAATCCTAACATCCATTTACATCTATCTCATAGATCAAAACCCAGGATTTAGGAGGTATCACTTTGATCCTTATGGAGAATCGTTGTGATAAACGGAGATTGACAGAGCGTAGCATAGGAAACTCGTTTCCTATCAAGAGTATGTCATCCACGTACTCTACGAGGATCACCAACATACTCCCTACTACCTTTTTGTATATACAAGGTTCATCTACCATTTTGATGAAGTCAAACTCTTTGACTACCATATCAAAACAGACGTTCCAACTCTGCGATGCCTGCTTTATCACATAAAACATCTTGTTCACGTTTCCGCTGCTCCCACTGTCTACGAAGCCCTCTGGCTGTGTACTTATAGACGCTCTCTTCCAAATCATCATTTAGAAAAGCAGTCATGACATCCCAACCGCCAGATATCGTAGTCATGGTATATAGCCGTGGCAAGTAGGATCTGGATGGACTTAAGCATAGCTTTGAACGTCTCAACTTTTCCATGTACACCAAGTAATCTTCTCAAGATATACTTGCTCCTGATGGGGATTTAACCCTTCAGATAAAGCAACTAAAGTCCATACTTTGTTGGTGTATAAGGATTCCATCTCAGATCGCTAAGCATCCAGCCATTCTTACAGAGTCCCACTCCTGATGGCCAGCTCGAAACTAGTTGGGTCATCATCTCATGATGCAATCCTCGCTCCCACCGTCATAGAGAAAACCGAAGTATCTCTCAGGTGGGTGAGGAACCCTACTAGATCGGCGGAGAGGCTGAGGTTTGTTGGAAACTATTGAATCCTTTGGTTCTACCAAATCATTAGCTGCAGTTTGTATAGCTGGAAATCTTTCCAGTTCTACCTCATGACCAATAATTTCTTCACAAGAAATTCCCTTTCACAAATGTGGCATGCTGAGAAACAAAATATCTTTTGTTTCTCGGTTTGGTAGAAGATATTCCCTTGCGAATGCTTGGGATATCCAACAAACTTCCACAGAACTGACTTTGCCTCGAGCTTGTCCAGATTTCGCTTTTAGATATAGGCCGGACAACCCTAAATCTTAACTTACTTAAGATATGGGCTCTTACCATTCCATATCACATATGAAGTGGTAGGCAACTGATTTGATTGGAACCCTATTCAATAGGTATACAACTTCTCAAGTCCATAACCCCAAAAGAAAATAAGCAACTCAGTAGTACTCATCATAGAGCACACCATATCACATAGGGTGTGATTGCTCCGCCCCGATACACCGACGTGCTATAGTGTATTCGGAGGAGTAATGCTGAGAGAGAATCTCATTCTCGTTTAGAATAGTACAGAAATTCCGTGCTCAAGTATTCTCCTCCTTGATCTCATCAAAGGACATAATACTTATACCCGTTTTTGGTTCTCTACTTCTAACTCATATTCATTGAATTTCTCAAAAGATTCAGACTTGTGTTTCAACAGGAACATATGTCCGAATCTTGAGAGATAAACAGTGAATGTAATGAAGTATAAAGAACCGGTCTTGGCATGTGTAGACAGGGGACCTTACATACATCATCATGTATCAATCCCAAGAGTTCACTAACTCTTTCTCTGTTTCCAATAAACAGAGCTATGGTCATCTTATCTTTGTGACATGACCGACAAGTTTTACAAGATGTAAATTCAAACTAATTTAAATATGCATCTTTATATAACTTTAGCTAGTCGGGTTGCATTGATATGACCTAGTCTACAATACCTCAAGAAGGATTCGTTCATTTCTGAACTCTTCCTCTTGTGTGTGTTCTGTACATTAAGAACCATGGTTTGATTTAGAACGTCTATGCTTTTAGATAACGTGCCTGATCCGATCAACTCTTGATATAGGAAATGTTCAAAACATTATCCAACAATACAAAATTATATCATTCTTTACTAATAAAGAGACTGATATGATGTTGTATATCAGGTTCGGTATCTAATAACATTCGTTCAGAATCACTGTATTCTGATAATACAGGGTGATAACTACCAACAGACTTGGCCGCAACACTTGCACCGTTTCTATCTCATGAAACTTATCACCCGTTCTCAGTTCTCTATCTATCTGTAGCCCATGTAACAAATTACATATGTGGGATCCTGATCCGGTATCAAATACCCAGGACGTAAAGGATATTGAGAAACAGTTCTGTGTAATGAACACACCCGAAGATGATGCATCAACATGCACTTTCTTCGTTTGGGCGGTACGGGAATTCTAGTAATCCCCTATTTCCTGTTCTGTCTTATAACAATTATAAGTTGGAGCGGAACCAACGTTCCTTAGCGCAGTATAACAAGCGGGTTCGGTCAATACATCCGTATTATTATTTTGATTAAGGCGTGACATATTCGCAACCAGGAGAGAGAGAGAGAAGAAAATACTTAGCGTGCGCTTTTACAAGATTAGATTGGTTATCAATTTATCTAATCAGGATATCTCCCACTGTTTTAGTCAAATCTTCCTTCAAACCCTAAAAGGAAAGATTAGCCGGGATTAATTACACTCTATAAGTTCGCCAATTTTTCAGCCAGTCCAGTGCCGGTACTTTGAGGGAGGTTCCCCGTGCTTTCGCACGGACCTAATTAAAGTAAATCTCGTTTTCCTAGAGGCATAACCCCATTGACACCTTTCTAGATACCTACTTGATCGGCTAATCGTAATGTGTAAAACTCTTCCAGGAGTAACTCTTACTCGCAGCGGGTATCGGGATCCAACTATCTCATAGAAGGTATGCAATCTCATTGCAAATTTCAACACTTGAAATTCCCAATAATATTTTACCCCTAATCTCCTATGACCTTGACAAAGGCCAACAAACCATAGGATGCTAGTCAAGTTCAACCCGTCATTTTCTGATTGAATTAAACCCACCCGCATGACCCTTGACAAAGGCCAACAAAGTCGCACGACTACCCTAACTCAATCACATCATATGTTTATACAGATAAGCAGTAATCAGCTACCGCACACTACGCCATGGCAAAGGCCAACAAACGCAGCACGAATACTAAATACTAGTTATCTGAAATGACGGAGGGCTACGACAGGTTTTTAAGAAAACCCTTTGCGTAATGAACTTGATATCGTTGTAGAATCGAGTGATTTTAAATGGAATGTTTTTGAGGCCTTTTTCTAGTTTTTCTAAAGAGAGAACTCCCAGTAAAGGGATTTCGGCTCTTTCCTCATCGAATAAGGTGCATGATATTTCATAAATATCACTATGTAAAGCAAGAACTATAGAAATAATCAAAAGACAAACTGAGTTTGTAGAATCTGCTGGTTTCGCTAAAGAGGCCACTCCTGGTGAAGGGATCTCGGCTCTTTCCTTATCGAATAAGGTGCTGGATGTTCTACAAGGAATACCGCTATGCAAAGCAAGAACTAGAGCTACCAGTTTTTGAGACAAGTTTCTACAACATCTTAAGGTTTCTTTTAGTTTCATTAATCTCATTAATGAAATCCCATTTTATTATTCTTCACAAGCATCACATTTGAAACGAAATCTGCAATATAACATATATATATATATATATATAATATAAACATTCGTCTCAGGCAGTAATATGATCTCATCAAAGAACATTGCAGCAGAAGAATATATATGAAATATTGGATATAGTAGGAGGTCCGTGTTTTAATACGAGCCTGTATAAAACACGGATTCCACGGTCGCGATGAACAGCCAAACACACATCCCTAGACCCCTACGAGAGCGGCAACCAACACTGCCAATTCTAGGGTTAGGAGACCCGGTCTCGACTCCTCGAGATGGTCTCCTACTGGACCCTAGAACCCGGTTACTTGTGCTCCCCACCTTGGGTCTACCTAATGCGGAAAAGTAAATAATATACAATGGTGACATCATCCTCAGCCCGGAAGTGCCCAATAAAAGAATATTACATACAAATGAATTTTACATGAATGAAAAAGAAAAACTCTCATCTCACATAAAATCCCCGGCTATTCAAAACACGACGATCCAATATAACATATCACAGCAACACATAATATCTCATATCATCAACGTAAGCAAGTATGCGTATCCCGATTGTCGTTGATGTATAGCAACGAAGACGGCGATACACCACATACTACGCTTACGGTCGCAGAAAAGAAAGTGTAAGACTACAACAGTTGGAATCCGCAACCTTTATAGACATCGCATGCCTAACCAAATGAATTCCTTAGACATCGCATGCCTAACAATTATAAACCCCGCATTTTAGTCTCAATATCGAAAACTCTTTTCAATATCTAGTCGGGCAATTCAACAAGATTTCCGACAACCTGATCGAATGCTCGTCGCAAACTTTAGTAGACGGCCGTACCCCCGGATGCCGTCGACGAAGTGCACTAAGGCGGAACACCGCTACCGCGAGCATCCGAACGGATGCTTTTGGCGACGGGGTTCTCCTACAGTCACTTGGTCGGGGCTATGGGGCGTGGCTATCTATTAAGTTTGCCCGGCGAGTATCCGTGTATGCTACGTGATTGCGACGAACTTTTGATCGCATCAAAATCCCGTGGCAACCGATCATCTGAGACTAAACTGCTAGATTTATAACATTCAAATTAGTTATCTCATAACTTCTTGTGGATTCCAAATATTGTATCACATTCCAGATAAATAGACAGTGTTAAACTTTCCGATCGAATAAAAAAACACCCAAGATTTCTCTAATAGCTCAACACTTGAGCGGAGTTTCAAAAAGTATTCATCACATGACACACTACCAATGGTCCAGCCATAGAAGGGTCAAGCCAACGCCTCACATGTGGCAATGCCGTACTGCCCCAAACCCTAAGCTTCAGAGGCGGTTCAGACGGTCACATAATCGAGTTAAGGTTTGTGTTCTTCTAGAGGGTCCACCGCGTTACTTGCACGATTTTCCGAAAGTTTCAAACTCAAGAAAAAATCCAACTTTTGAAAATTTTCCGACAGGGGAAAAAATGAGTTATTGATATCCGTTCAAACTTTTTAACACGTTCTAAAATTACCCGGAGAAAATTAAACGAAGTTAAACTTTCCGATTGAATCAACGAGTTTCCAATACAACCCACAAAACTCAACACTTGAGTATAATTAAAAATTCTTAGAAGCATCAGGAAGTGCCTACGGATGTTACTGTGCAAACGGTAAACCCTAATTCTCCAATACGGCCGTGGAACCGCCGCTCAAGGCATGGTATTGCCATGGTTCCGCGGCGCTTTAGTGGGATTAGTGTCTCATTTTGCATAGTAATTCCTAAAATACCCTGCTTAATTTTCTGAGCATTTTTAATACTAAAAAATCAACATTTTGAAAAAATTTCCAGAAACTAGGGTTTTACGGGTATTCGGAGTTCGATCGGACTTTAAACTTCGCCAGGACTTGGCCTAAATCTCTAGCTTGGCTCTGATACCACTGTAGGGTTACTAGGCACTCTCACAAGAGTCCATAAGGTATCAACCATGCCCGATTTAAAATTTAGCCGTGCTGAACAACCCTAACCAAGATCTTTAAAGTAGAGATTAGGCGAAACAAAGCAAGTAAACAACTTTACTTCTAAGAGTTTGGGATTACAACCTTTGTAGTCCGGACCTCACTTCTAAAGCTCCGTGTTGAGGACACTTCACTGCGATCATCGAGTACCCGGACTCTAGAGAGGCTCCACGAAGAGAAAGATACAAGCTTGCTTCCGATCTTCGATAACAAAGATGATCTACCTTGAAGTTTCTTTAACACAAGCTCTCACTCACTAAATGAAGTGAACACCCTAATCTAATTGGCAAGAATAGATTAGGATGATGAAGTAGGAATTTAGCACTCTTTTGTTTTCTTAATCTCACTCAAAATCATCACTAATGAAAAAGCTAGAAAGCTTTTCCATCCAAAAGAAGAAGGAAGAAGAAGAAGCCTTTCTTTTGTGATGAATAATGAAAAGTGTGTTGTGATTACTAATGCAACCATGGTCAAAGATGAAGAGGCTAACGAATGTAGAGAGTTAACTAGGGTTAAAGGGTGTGGGTTGGGTTATGAAATATCTTGCAAAATATCTAAGCTGAATATCTTTGCAAGAAACGAAATAAAAGCTTCTTGAAGGTTCTAGAAAAGTTTAACCCAAATCAAACGTTAACCTCGTTTAATCTCCACTAATCATATTGCATCAGTAATTATAACATGTTAGAATATTATATATCACATATATAGTATATTTTTGTAAAAAAAGAAAATAATACAATTAACATATATCGCATATATATCAATGTATTACCCGAGTGAGAAAAAGAATCTTTTAGTGAGAATATATCAGTTAATGTAATTTAATATATCAAATATATAATTATACATTAAATTATCGAATCAACACTTGATCCGATAATCCGGCTATTTCAAAAATAACCGACTAATATAATCTGTATCAGTTCATCGAATCAACACTTGATCCGACAACCCGGCTATATCATATATACCCGGCCGATATCTCATATCGCGAGAATCTAATACGTTATCACATACACGTATTGTTCTCGGTCCCGCACATATCATATATGTGCCCCTACTCCGTTTTGCCTGAGCCAAGAAACCTCTATATAGGATTCTAAAGAATCGTCCATACGCCGGCAGTAGGTGATGATCATATCAAATACCCACAAGCTGCAAGTGGTCAGCTAAACGTAACAGCCATCTAGGTATTGAGTGATCAGAAGATCAACAAGCAAGCCTGCACATTCTCCTGCGAATCCAATCAGTAACACTCCCATACAGTCCGGTCTCTTCGTCTGATATGTCGCATATCTCGCCTAGGGTTGGTAAACGTCAGACCCCAGTAGCTTGATAAGTCGTGTCGATATGAGGTCTATAACAGTTCGAGAAACTACTGATAACACTTACCAGTAAATCTCAGCAACTCTGGCCAGGGATTTCCAGTTATAGCCAATCGAACACAGCGCAACATTAACTCCCTATACCGGGAGAGACGAATCCCCTCCTATCGCTCATTGCCTCCATGTGATTCGGGACTGTACCCAAAAGCCACCTTTTTGCACGCCCTCTTGGACGTGGTATGATGGAAATCAAAGTACAGTGGGAATCACACAAGACTCTATGATGATCTCGGGTCTACAGACTAACCTGTACCAATGTCACCAGAAAACTGCCATCTGACTTGAGTTATAATACCATCTGGGAGTTCTCGGCGAGTCCGTCCAGTGTACCCAGTCTCTACTGAGCACCCGTATACCTTCTCTGATGTCAAACATGAATGGATATGGGATCATCCATCGCCCATCATATGGGTCAAGAAGCGCATACGCTAGTCTACTCTGGAGTATCGATGCCCTGTCTCGGTACTCCCATGACTAGGAACATTTGAAGGATGTACTTGGCGACTACACTGTCCCCACTAGTATGATCTGCATCATAGTCCTGGTAGTCAAGTACTCATCCTAAGGGCTTTATCAACATGTAACAATGAGACAATCAGAGTACATGTTAAGATAAAGAGTAACCAGATAGCATACTATCATGTCGAGCAAGAAAGTCCTCCCTATATATGTCCCAGCATCCACTACAATATACAACGCATGTACAGTAATGGCCTCTAGGGCATACATATAACTAACACCTACTACATCCATAGATAACTCGGAAGAAGACATCTAACCTAATTCTAGGAGAGGGTTTGCCGAGGAAAATTCTTTAGGAGATCCGACCTAAGTAGGAGTGCGCCGAGAAATCTTCAAACAATGAGAGACAACTAAGGCAAAAGTGTCGGCCTTGGGATGGCCCCCTCCTATTTATACACTCCAAAGAGAACAACCTACAGCCCAGATCGATTCCCGCCAAAACGAAGCGTCACGCCTAGTGGCCATCGATGCTCCACGTGGCGATCGGCCATTGGAAACGTCTCTTCGTGGTAGGAGGCAGGGACAGCCTGTCACGTCCCGCCAACCAACATCGGATACGTGGCCCGTAGCTCAACTGACGATCAAGTGAAACGGTGCCCCCTCTTTATAGCACAATCATTTCACCGATCCGCTGACATCATCAGGGATACGCGTGAAAATTTAGGCGCACGGTGAGACACCACGTAGACTCGAAGATCGAAAAGACGTAACTGCCAAACGCCCTATCGTCCCCAGACAATCCTCCACGAAAAATTCTTGGCACCAAGCTGAGCAGAGAAAACCAAGCAGACCACTCTTGATACGACTCTTAAATAGGTCGAAACAAGAGTGGGTGGTTAATGATGATGCTCACAAGTGGGAATCCCTCAGATTACGACATGTGGTAGATGATGTGTCATCCACGTAAGCCCACTAGATTTCCGAGGGATACGGAGCTGGAATAAGTATAATGCATTAGGGACGTTTTTCGAAACGTCATCTCCGAGGTTGCATCCGACCTTTCGGAGACCTCCCTGGAGTACCTTCCATATTCGCCTAGCAACCAGCCAACAGCTCACCTTCGAACAATCCAACAACCGAGCTTCCACAGCCTCCTTGCTCATCTTCGAGCTGTTGCAAAGTCTGAGCTTCCTCGGCTTCCCGACTCGTCTCCGAGCCATCCGACAGGCTGAGCTTCCTCAGCTTCCCCGATCAACCAAAAGCGCGGAGCCCAAGCACCCCCGCAACGGCTCCGTGTATCTCGCCAAAGCGAGATATTTGCCGCCTCACGTTCCCCGTCCCACACGGGCACGTTCCCCCATTAATGAGCGGATCTCACCATCAACGCGGGTGTAACAAGGGGGCGTAACTGACGGCGAGGATCTCGCGCTGACTCGCTCCACACAATCACTATATAAACCCCTCTTTCATATGGCTCAGGTAAGTCGAATTCATTCCAGTACATCGCTACTTTGCTCTTATTCCATGGTACTAACTTGATCGTCGGAGGGTCCTACGATGGTCACCCACCCCGTGACTTCCTTTACAGATAGCTCAGCGTCGACACCAACCCATTAAGATCCACACACTCAACCTTCAACCCAAATCTCAACCGCTCAAAACCTCTCGCACCAGATCGACGGAAGACAACATCTGAGAGAGATCATCCCCTCCATCACCTTCCTTTCTTTTTCCTTTACATTTGTTCAAATGCTTGTTTCACAGTTTAACACTTTCTATCATTCCAAACAAACAACCCAAGTTCAATTGTTATCATATGAGTGTCAACTCACCTCTTTTCATATTTCTACTATTACAGGTAGAACACAAGGAAGTTGAATTTGATTTAAATTTGAGATTTATTAGAGATTGGTTATGATTAGATCTAATATCTTTAGTTTTGATTTAAATCTAATCTCTAGATTAAATTTATATTTAACGGGGAGTGCTACATTGCAAACCGGTCCGAGTTTTTAAAAAATAGGAACTCCCGAACTACGATATATTTTAACGATTCGATCCATTCAAGTTAATCATCCTATCCTCAAACATATGTGTAAGAAAAATTAAAGGATTTTTAGACCTTTAACCTATGTATCGATTGATTCAAAAATAAACGACTTTTGATAAATTGACAAAAACTTCATCTGATGCATAGACAAGAGGTTTTCAAATCCTTTGATTTTTCATACATAATATTTAAGGGTAGGGTGATCAACTTGAACGGATCGGATCGTTAAAATATATCGTAGATCGGGGGTTCCCATTTTTAAATAACGCGGACCAGTTTGCAATGGATCACTCCCCAATATTTATCTCTCCTTTAAATATGGACTTTAAGCATTTATTTACCTTACAGTATGGGTATGAGGCTTTCTCAGGGATATTTTGAATCCATAATTCTCTAATCACCTTGGTTTTGTTATAGTGGGAGAGGCAGGTAAGTACGGTTGCGAATGGAGAGGGATTCTACAATAGCTATATCTTTGTAAAGAAGGATGAGAAATCAGAATAATCACTTATAATTCTTTCTCATAGTGGAAGTTTTTGTCGCGGTTGCAGCATTAAATTCTAGTTGTGCCGGATTTGGATAAATCTTGTATGTTGTTTTTGGTGTATTCTTTTCGTGTAATTTGGTATGAGTCAGATACTCTTTTTTATCATACCCTAAAATAAATGTTTTAGAATTCCGCTGCGCATAAATACGTAATACTTACAACAAATGATTTAATGCGACATTTTTTTTTCATTTCACAAAAATGTTTAACAAGTGCTTCATCTTTTTCTTAAATCTTGAGATACCAACTCAACAACTCTCGGTCCTCTTCTTAGATGATAGGGAAAAGTCTCAGTTTCTTCCACCTTTCGAAAATAAAAGAAAATTTCTTTTTCTACCGGTTCGGGGCTAGTAGAATCTATGTACACAGCCAGGTCTTTCATTAAATATAAAGTAGAGCATGATATCCACTGGATTTTAATAAGGCCGATAGCCTTTGCGGAGTTTTGCACATGGAAAGAAAAAAGTATAGAAAATGGAAATAAATCAACATTTATCTGAAATATGCAGAAGGTTCGTCTTTTGAGTAAAACAAAAACATAACTGGATAATGCTAAAATAATAATTCACGTGCTCTTGGTGCCTCCCGGCTACCCTGCAATAAAGCCATTATGGAGTCAAGCAATTCATCTAGACGAACGGAGACAATTTTCACCGCCGGGGAAAACATCTCAACATAGTCTACACCACTCCTTTGGGTGAACCTCTTCGTCACCAAGCGTGCATTGTAACGCTCAATTGTCCCATCCACCTTTCGCTTAACCTTAAAAACCTACTTGTTCTCGATGGTCTTGCGTCTGACAGGAAGACCCACCAAGTCCCAGACTTGAGTCTTCCTCATGGTTTCAAGCTCCTCCTCCATCACGGACTTCCATTCTTCCCCTGCAGGTTCTAAAATAGCGTTCTCATAGGACTCGGGTTTCGCAGCATCATGTGGCGCAACCATGAATGTTTACCCTTGATCTTGAAACGTCGACGAGATACTTGTCCACGGGACGATCTAGGAGATGGCTGAGATTCCGCAAATAGCTTAATGCAAATCCTAAACAGGGGTACCGTTTTGATGGAGGTCCTTTCCGGGTCTCCGTCAGATGTTGTCTTCCGTCGATCTCCCGATGGATCTTGGAGGTGATCTCCTATTGCGTGTGGGTCTCAATGGGTTTTGAGGAGATTGGTGGTTTTGAGGAGTTTGCGCCGAGTACCTGCAAGGAAATCCCGGGGTGGTTTGGTACCACCGAGGACCCTCCGAAGATCAAGTTAGCACAAGATCTGAGCAGAGTAACGGCTAAGTGGGGTGAAAAAAGCTTACTTGACCCCTCTGTGATGGGGGTTTATATAGTGGCGGCAGCACGCAGTAGCAGGCGTGAGAATCTTGCAGGCAGTTACGTTCCCAACGTCACACTCGCGTAATAAGCAGATCACCCGTTAATGGGGATCGTGATGGCGTGGAACGTGGGATGTTGCCGGTGGAGAATCCGCGCATGGCGAGATTTGCGGAGTGGCGGTTACGCTTGTGAGTGGTGGAGTTGGTCGGTCGGAAGGACCGAGGAAGATGACCTCGGCGGGAGAGCTCGGGAACGAGTGGGAGGGCCGAGACATCTTGGTACTGTGGTAGCTCGGGGCGAGCTGAGAGGCTAAGGAGGCCAATTTGCAGGGGGCTCTGAGGAGAGCCAGCTTATGCTTGTAGGTCGGGTACAGGAGCAGTTTGGTCGGCCCCTGTAGGTCCTTTCTTGCATGCTCTGGGTCACGTCATCTGCCATGTGTCATGATTTGGGAGATCGCCGATATCGAGCATCATCATTAGCCCCCCACTCTCGTTCTGATCTATTTTGTGGGTTGGGTCAAGAGTGGACTGCTCGGTTCTCTCTGTGCGGCTTGGCGCTGGTAATTCCTTATGGTGGATTGTCCGGGGATGACACGACGTTCTTGTTGTCGCGCATCGAGTATGAGTTCATCTGGCGGGTCTTGGATCCGTGTCTTTATAGGGTAGGAAGTTACCCGCTGGGGATGCGCCGAGCAGGAAGGGACTCGGCGGCCTCACGAAGAGGGCTTCAGATCTTCAGCGTCTGATGGACAGGAGGACGCCCGCTGGGGATGCGCCGAACAGGAAGGAACTTGGCGGCCTCACGATGAGGGCTTGAGATCCTCAGCATCTGATGGGCAGGAGGACGCCCGATGGGGATGCGCCGAGCAGGAAGGAACTCGGCAGCCTTACAATGAGGGCGGCGGCCTCACAATGAGGGCTTAAGATCCTCAGCGTCTGATGGGCAGGAGGACGCCCGCTGAGGATGCGCCGAGCAGGAAGGAACTCGGCGGCCTCACGATGAGGGATTGAGATCCTCAGCGTCTAATGGGCAGGAGGACGCCCGCTAGGATGCGCCGAGCAGGAGGGAACTCGGCGGCCTCACGGTGAGGGCTTGAGATCCTCAGCGTCTGATGGGCAGGAGGACGCCCGCTGAGGATGCGCCAAGCAGGAAGGAACTCGGCGGCCTCACGATGAGGGCTTGAGATCCTCAGCGTCTGATGGGCAGGAGGATGCCCGCTGGGATGCGCTGAGCAGGAGGGAACTCAGCGGCCTCGCGGTGAGGGCTTTAGATTCTCAGCTTCTGATAGGCAGGAGGACGCCCGCTGGGATGCGCCGAGCAGGAGGGAACTTGGCGGCCTCGCGGTGAGGGCTTAAGATCCTCAGCGTCTGATGGATAGGAGGACGCCCGCCGGGGATGCGCCGAGCAGGAAGGAACTCGGTGGCCTCACGATGAGGGCTTGAGATCCTTAGCGTCTGATGGGAAGGAGGTTGCCTGGTAGGATGCGCCGAGTAGGAGGGAACTCGACGGCCTTGCGGTTAGGGCTTCAGATCCTCGGCGTCTGATGGGCAGGAGGACGCCCGCTGGGGATGCACCGAGCAGGAAGGAACTCGGCGGCCTCGTGGTGAGGGGTTCACATCCTCAGCGTCTGATGGGCAGAAGGATGCCTGCTGGGGATGCGCCGAGCAGGAAGGAACTCGGTGGCCTCACGATGAGGGCTTCAGATCCTCAGTGTCTGATGGGCAGGAGGACGCCCGCTGGGGATGCGCCGAGCAGGGTAGCTGCTCGGCGGCCTCCTGGCGAGGGCTTTGATCCCTGTCGGTTGTGGTAGGAAGCTACCAACCGGGGATAGCCGAGCAAGGGTCGGGCTTGACTGCCTCTGGGAGGACTTTGATCCTTAGCGTTGGAGGGGTTGTAAGAAGCCTATTAAGGATAACCGGGCAGTGAAGCTGCGCGGTTGCCTCTTGGCGAGGGTTTTGATCTCTGGCGTCATGGGTAGGCAACTACCAGCCTGGGATTACCGAGCTGGGTAGCCGCTCAGATGCCTCTTGCGAGGGCTTTGATCCCTGGCGTCATGGGTAGGGAGCTACCAGCCGGAGATGACCGAGCAAGGGTCGGGCTCGGTTACCTCTTGCGAGGGCTTTTGATTCTTCAGGACGGGGACCGAGCAGGGTTACTGCCCAGTGCCTCTTGGCGAGGACTTTGATCCCTGTCGGTTGTGGTAGGAAGCTACCAGCCGGGGATAGCCGAGCAAGGGTCGGGCTCGACCGCCTCAAAGAAGGACTTTGGTCCTTAGCGCGGGAGGGGCTGTAAGAAGCCTAACAAGGACCCTTGGCCGAGCAGGGTGACTGCCCAGTGCCTCTTGGTGAGGGCTTTTGTCCTGAAGGATAGCCGAGCGAGGGTCGGGCTCGACTGCCTCTGGGAGGGCTTTTGATCCCTGTCGGTTGTGGTAGGAAGCTACTGGCCGGGGATAGCCGAGCGAGGGTTGGGCTCGACTGCCTCTAGAAGGACTTTTGATCCCTGGCGTTGCGAGTAGGAAAGCTACCGGCCAGGGATAGCCGAGTAGGGTAGCTGTTGAGTGTTCGTATCATAATTTTGTATTATTAAATTCCCCATTCTTATTCATTTTTGCAAATAAATAGGTGCATTTGATCCATGTCTGTTGAATAGTTGCAGGTTACAAGTTCTCGGAACAAAATAGTGAAAATGATGAAAAGACGCTACAAAAGTGAGACTACGACCAATAAATAGAAGAATCTTTATCATGCCTACAGTTTGAAGAACAAACGAAGATCAATGAATAATTTCACAAAGTACAAAGGCAGCGCAAGATTCAAGACTTCGACATGAAGCGAATGGTAAAAGTCCACAACATTCTGCACTGTAGAAAACTGGAAGAAACTAGAAGACATTCTGAAGAACCAAGTGAAGAAAACAGAAGAAAAATGCAACAAGAAGCAAAGCTGAGAAAACGAGCCCAAGAGCCCACCATTTGGCCGCGGAACCGTGGCCAAACATGCCTTCTTGTCGCGGTTCCGCGTCCATATAGTGCACGTGTCGGCGCAGCTTGTCAGTGGTGATGGTGCATTGACCGGGTCTTCTTAGGGTAGATTTGTAAATTTATGAATGGATCAGAATGTAACCTAGGGTTTCCTGTATCTATAAATAGGAGAGCAAAAGGCCAATAATTCTTGTGCCTCTTTTTGGATGCTTCTTTTTATTGAAAAAATTCAGAATCTATTGTAATGCTTTGAAGAGTGCATCGAATAAAGTAAGTTGATTTTTTTTCGTTGCCCTAGTTCTTAAATTGCTTTCTGCCCTACTATAGATTTTATTATCTGCCCTAGTTAATTAGTTTCGCACATTTATTAATCTGCCGTAGTTTAGATAGTTAGTTTTTTAAAAACAAATCATAAAAAAAATATCTTTTATCAATCTCCTAATGAGTGAGTAGTTCCTCACTTGTTAGGGTTAGGAATAGGAAAGGTTTGAGAGATGAAAATCTCTCACCCCTTCCTTGCCCATCACATATTATTCATAGGACTCCATGCATGCATACACACACCGCTCACTACGGCACCCTATCCCACGAGGTAGCGGTGATACCGTAGTTTAAAAGACCGGTTGTGCATGTTTTCCATGGAGTTTAGGGTAAGAATTAAGAAAGGACGGACAAGTACTTGGAGGAAGAAATATCGTTTCTTCCCGATCGTCCTAATCCCCTTTATTAATTATTACCATAACACCTAAATAGATCTAAATTAGGGCATTGAAAGAGGTGGGAAATCTTAAATTTTCAAACTTAACCTAAACCTAACCCTAACCCTAGCAAGATTTTAATCCTAGTTTAAATCAACTTTAGTTTTTAGTGATAATCAATCCAACACCGTTTGGAATTAACTCGTTAGAACAAATTGAGAATACATAAAATCCCTGTGTACCGACCCGTACTCCCCGGCTAACTACCAAGCGACGCCGTTCTTGATTGTGGAAATTAATTCTTTGATCACAAAACATTGTACAAATCAAATGGTGCCGTTGCCGGGGAGACGGTAGTCTCTTTCTTTGTGTAATTTCGGGTTAAAATAAAAAAATAAAAAATTTAAAAATTATAAAAATTGAAAAATTTTAAAACAAATAAAATAAAATAAAAAATTCATCTTGTTCTTCTTGAGAGGTATTGTGTGAATTGTGCAGGAAAAAAAGACGGACAGATTCAGATCTGGAAAATCCCAGTGAACAAATTAAGAAACAAAAAATCTGAACAAACAGGGGAGAATTCAAACAACAAACAGAAAATTTTTGGAGATCCAAACTAACAGAACCACCACGGAACCGCGGTCAACCGCTGACGTCATCACCTCAAATCCCTCTGTGAGTATTTTTTATCTCCTCTGTAATCTCCTGAGCTCAACTGAAAATTTTCCTGCAGGGTTCTTTGCACAAAAAATAAAAAAATAAAAGAAAATAAAAAATAAAATTCTTCTACCTTTCCAATAAATTATTTTTGTGCATGATTCTTTGCGCTGCAAAATAAAAAAAATTTTGAAAGTGTTTTAGATTTTTGTGTGCTTACTGCTTTGCATTTTTAAAACGGACTTTTATGGGGCTACAACACCAATCAAGATTGGGTGGGGATTTCATTACCTTTCCTAAGACCCCAGAAATCACAAAAAGCATTTTGCATCAACCCTCGAGTTAATTAAAAAATATTAGACTCAGCCAATAAGGACTGTCATGCACATTAGGACAAAGGAAAAGTTGTAGGCATCGATCGTTTATCTAAACCTGACTTTGTGGTGTCTAGACTAGACAAGTAGGAAAGGTAATTTTAAAAGGCCCGTCTCACGGTGATTCATGAGCGGATCCCTCCTTTCTTTACTTGTGCTTACCTGGCCACAATTGACGGTGAAGAGACGATTTGAGAATCTCACAACTTGCCCTTTGGAACAGTTAGGAGCAGTCTAGTTGACTTAGGAGACCCTAGCTCTAGGCTTGATTGTGCATATATAAATTGTGATTTTGCCATAGTTCCGTAGAAATTTTTGCAAAACTATTTCTAAAAAAACACATTTTCAAAAATTTCAAAACTGCAAATACAATTTTTTAAAATAAATAAATAATTTTTTTTTTATTAAATAAAAAAAATCATCACATTCTTTTTCTTCTCCTTTCTCACATCATGGGTACCCCACCTCCCAAAAATCTTGCCGAATTTTGGTACCCTGAACCAAACTTTGCTTCCTACGCGCATTGTTTTGGTCGAATTACGGACGACCCCTCCATGCCCAAAATTTCTTTGAAAGATCGAGTAGAAACGTCTAGGAGAAACAGTTCGACTCCGCAATCCACTTTGTATCAACCATTTCAAGCTTCACCAACTTCTTACGTTGATACTACTTTTTCGAGTTCTTTTGTAACTCCAAAACCCATGTCTATTGCTGAACATATTGAACAATCTCGTAACCGATCTTTCATTCCTTTCAACACTTCCAGTTCTTGGGATCAAAAAGTCCATTCACCTTTTTATCCAAATGTTGATCCTACTCCTGTCCAACCATTCAATTCCTACCAGTCCTACCCGACTTTCGCACCTTCCCTAGACATTGCTTCTACACAACCATTTGGGAGTTTCACGTATCCAAACAACTTTGAATATTTTACTGAAATCCCTTCACAAGCCATGTGTAGTCTGGAACAGTCGTTGGAAGCTTATATTGTAGCGAAAAACCAACAGATGAGGAATTTGGATGCGTCTATTGCTGCCCTTATGCAACCTAGTGACCCGGTAGCTAGTTTCCAACTAGCTTCAAAAATTCCAATATATGATGAGGCGGTTGGACAGATTGAGAATTTGAGTGGAGAGAGTAAGCTGTGCACCCTTCCAAATCAAACCTACCCATCACCAATTGAATCCCACAACTCCGGTTTTGAATATCTATCAAGTGTCCCAAATGATTCACCAGTTGAAAATAAAACGTTTAATGAGTTGTGTGACTTTATAGTGCTTGATTTGCCAGATTGTGAAGAGTCCCTTTCGAGTGAAACCATCACCAATTCTTTCGACCTCTACACCTCCAATCTTGAACCTGAATTGATAAATATCCATGCTTTTGATGAGGTGTCCAAAAAAATTGATTTTCACTTGATTGAGGATATTGACGCAGGGAATATTTTGGATGATGAACCCGCAGATTTGACAGAATTTTTCTCTCCAATTCATCATCCCGAGTCATTAAATGTTTCTCCCGAACTTCATATGCTTCTTGATTTTGATGATAATTGCATGGATGAGATAACTTTTGAGGAGAATTATGAGGATAGTATTGAGGATGAACTAGTTTTGTTTGATGAGTCGGATTTTCCAATTCATCCTCTTGAACCTTTAACTGTTATACTTCCAAAATCACCCCCTTCATCCTTTCCATCGTTCCGACCACGCAAGAGATCACGCAGGAGGACTGTGAGCTTGAAAATTTTTCTGTTCGATCACAGCAGTTTTGACGCCACTAGTGCGTTCCGCCTTGAATCTGACACAGTTCTCACAACCGATAACAATTATGAGCGTTTCACTTTTTCGGACGATTTTGAAGACTCACCACCCGAGTTCGAGTCCTTTGAATTTTCAGATGAGTTAGTTGAACCATTAGACTCGGTTGCTTACAGTCATTTCGAACCATTGATGGAATCCTTCGAGTTCGACACAGTTTCACCAATTTCACCTTCAATTGTTTCACCTCTGAAACTCGAACTCAAGCTGTTGCCGTCTCACCTTATATACGCTTACGTAGGTGAGAATGAGACCCTTCCTAAATCACTCCCCTTCGTCCTTTCCATCGTTTCGACCGCGCAAGAATCCGTCACGCTTCTATTTTCAATGGATGGTTTACCAAGTTCAACATACCCATATTTTCTCGCGAATCTTGAGGGATTTGACCCCATTATCGACGGGTTGATAAATTAGCACAATCGCTTTTAACATATCGGTCATCACAATTTGTGCTAATATATTCACTCAATTTACACCCTCAAGTTCGTACTACACTTCTTTCTCTTTTCCGCCATTCTTCTCTTCCACCGAGACCGTATACTGCTTCTATTCCTACACGGTCTCGTGTGTTTCTCATTTCTCTTCTCTACACTCTATTCTTTCACCACCCACACCATTATAACGATAAAATTTTTGAATGGTTGGTGCTAACATTTGGCCTGTGTAAGGCCTTGTATAGCTTGATACTGTGTTTTTCTCCTCCCTAACTCTGAACTTTAATGCTTCAATAGTGGAAACACTGTTTCACTTAAGTTTGGGGGGACCTTTTTGTATATATATGTTTTGTTTTGTTTTTCTGTTAACAATAAAAAAATTATAAAAAAAATAATAAACAGGGGAGTTCCGACAATTTTGACCCTCTAGGTGTAGCCTGACAGTGAGGACACTGTCAAGTTTAAGTTTAGGGGTGTGCTCGGTAAGTTTTCTTCCTTCACATTCATATGTATATTTTTGCATTTGCATACTTATTTTAAAACCCATAAAAATTGAAAAATTTTAAAAATTATAAAAATTGAAAAGCTCAATTTTTGCCATAATTGACTTGAGTTTGACAAGATGGTTAACTAGCTAAGAAAAACTAGATCCTAGACTTAGTAAATTAAAAACTCTAAAAATAACCTTTCTTAAAATTCAACGGTAGAAAATATATGTCCATGTAGTTTACTTAGAAATAGGCAAATTTTGAGTTCAGTTCTTGGGCTAAGTCAAAATAAAGGAAGAGTATTGATATTTTTATTAAAATATAAGTCTGAAAAATAATTCCTATGTTTAAGTCTAAATTCTGAAAATATATACCCTACAAATTGCACAAACACGAACCTTGAAACTTGGAATAGTAGAAGAGACATTGAAATACTCTTGTCTAAAGTCCTTAGTATGAAGGAAAATAAAATAAAAATCCAAGTGTGAATAAAGAGATAAAAAAATGAACACTGGTTTTTGTAATTACTTAAGGCTGCATAAATAGAAAAAAAATATTTAGCGAGGGTGCTTTATCACCTAGTGCCTTAGACCAACTGGTTTGGGAGTCACTGCTAAAGCCTTAGGTGTTACATGACTAGGAATTATGCCTTAATGTGTAAACACATTTTGTAATCGGTCGTTAGTACCTCAAGAAGTATTAACGGTCGCATGAAGGATGTGTGAGCAATTTCATTTAAAAAATTCACCAACTAAAAGTAGTTTGGACGATGGACAAGAGTATAGGAGCTTGAATTGAATTTCCAAGTGTAGGGGTGATGCATACACACATGTGGGGATATGTGATTGGGGTTTAGATGAGAGATAGGAATGAAATATAGGACTTATATCTTTAGTAGAGATGATAAAAATTTCTAAGTTGAGATGGAATCTTAGAAGGAAAATTCAAAAGATGCTAAAAACTAAGTAAATTTACAGAACATATACAATCTTAAGTTAAATGATAAGGAAGCGTGAAAATTACGGGTTGATAATTTCTGAGTTAAAGATAATAGAATTCCCTGTCAGAAAACCGAATTGGAGAATAAAAGTCAATAGGCCGAATTGATAGGATTTTGTGGGTAGTATCCGCTGAAAACCTTCAGGAGACAACACTCCTCCTACTAGGGACACCTAGAGCTTTAACGGCTTGTTGCACGAGCTCAGTGCAATCGCGTTTCCCTGCGAAAGTTAAGTTAGGTTTTTTCGAGAATAAATTGGTTTTGCTCGAGGACAAGCAAAAGATAAGTTTGGGGGTATTTGTTCATATCATAATTTTGCATTATTATATTCCCCATTCTTATTCATTTTTGCAAATAAATAGGTGCTTTTGATCCATGTCTGTTGAATAGTTGCATCTTACAGGTTTTTGGAACAAAACAGTGAAAATGATGAAAAGACGCTACAAAAGTGAGATTACGACCAACAAATAGAAGAATCTTTATCATGCCTACAGTTTGAAAAACAAACGAAGATCAATGAACAATTTCACAAAGTACAAAAGCAGCGCAAGATTCAAGACTTCGACACGAAGCGAACGGTAAAAGTCCACAACATTCTGCACTGTGGAAATCAGAAAGAAACTAGAAGACATTCTGAAGAACCAAGTGAAGAAAACAAGAAAAAAATGCAACATGAAGTAAACCTGAGAAAACGAGCCCAAGAGCCCACCATTTGGTCGCGGAACCGTGGCCAAACATGCCTTCTTGCCGCGGTTCCGCGGCCATATAGTGCACGTGTCGGCGCAGCTTATCGGTGGTGACGGTACGTTGACCGGGTCTTCTTAGGGTAGATTTGTAAATTTATGAATGGATCGGAATGTAACCTAGGATTTCCTATATCTATAAATAGGAGAGCAAAAGGCCAATAATTCTTGTGCCTCTTTTTGGGTGCTTCTTTTTGGGTGCCTCTTTAGAGATGTCTCTTTTTATTTAAAAAATTCAGAATCTATTGTAATGCTTTGAAGAGTGCATCGAATAAAGTAAGTAGATTTTTTTTCATTGCCTTAGTTCTTAAATTCCTTTCTGCCCTAGTATAGATTTTATTATCTGCCCTAGTTAATTAGTTTCGCACTTTTATTAATGTGCCGTAGTTTAGATAGTTAGTCTTTTAAAAACAAATCATAAAAAAATGTCTTTTATCAATCCCCTAATGAGTGAGTAGTTCCTCACTTGTTAGAGTTAGGAATAGGAAAGGTTTGAGAGATGAAAATCTCTCACCCCTTTCTTGCCCATCACATATTATTCATAGGACTCCATGCATACATACACACACCGCTCACTACGGCACCCTATCCCATGAGGTAACGGTGATACCATAGTTTAAAAGACCGGTTGTGCATGTTTTCCATGGAGCTTAGGGTAAGAATTAAGAAAGGACGGACAAGGACCTAGAAGAAGAAACACCGTTTCTTCCTGATCGTCCTAATCCCCTTTATTAATTATTACCATAACACCTAAATAGATCTAAATTAGGCATTGAAAGAGGTGGGAAATCTTAAATTTCCAAATTTAACCTAAACCTAAATCTAGCAAGATTTTAATCCTAGTTTAAATCAACTTTAGTTTTTAGTGATAATCAATCCAACACCATTTGGAATTAACTCGTTAGAACAAATTGAGAATACATAAAATCCCTGTGGACCGACCCGTACTCACCAGCTAGCTACCAAGCGATGCCGTTCTTGATTGCGGTAATTAATTCTTTGGTCACAAAACATCGTACAAATCACTGAGCTGCCTCTAAGGAGGACTTTAGTCCTTAGCGCGGGATGGGCTGTAAGAAGCCTACCAAGGACCCTTGGCCGAGAAGGGTTACTGCCCAGTGCCTCTTGGCAAGGGCTTTTGTTCTGAAGGATAGCCGAGCAAGGGTCGGGCTCGACTGCCACTGGAGGGCTTTTGATCCCTATCGGTTGTGGTAGGAAGCTACCAGCCGGGGATAACCGAGCGAAGGTTGGGCTCGACTGCCTCTGGGAGGAATTTTTGATCCCTGGCATTGCGAGTAGGGAAGCTACCGGCCAGGGATAGCCGAGCAGGGTAGCTGCTGAGCTGCCTCTAAGGAGGACTTTGGTCCTTAGCGTTGGAGAGGCCGTAGAAGGCCTGCTAAGGATAACCGGGCAGTGAAGCTGCGCGGTTGCCTCTTGGCGGGGGCTTTGATCCCTGGCGTTGCGACTAGGGAAGCTACCGGCCAGGGATAGCCGAGCAGGGAAGCTGCTCGGCTGCCTCTAAGGAGGACTTTGATCCTTAGCGTTGGAGGGGCCGTAGGAGGCCTGCTAAGGATAGTCGGGCAGTGAAGCTGCGCGGTTGCCTCTTGGCAAGGGTTTTGATCCCCGGCGTTGCGTGTAGGGAAGCTACCGGCCAGGGATAGCCGAGTATGGTAGATGCTCGGTTGCCTCTAAGGAGGAGTTTGATCCTTAGCGTTGGAGGGGCCGTAGGAGGCCTGCTAAGGAAACCCGGGCAGTGATGCTGCGCGGTTGCCTTTTTGGTGAGGGCTTCGGATCACAAAGACAGAACTCTATTTGCAATGTTCTGACGTTCCCTCATTGGTATAGCTTGAGCTTTTCGGCGTTGTAAGGCATCGGGAATTTACGTCCGTCCGCGTCTTGTAGGCGATAAGCTCCGCCGGGGAGTATCTCAGAGACGAGGAAAGGACCGACCCACTTTGGGGAGAACTTGTGTAGCATGCCTTGATCGATGAACTCGTTCCGCCGTAGGACCAGATCTCTGGTCTTGAAGGAGCGACGCTTGACCCGAGCGTCGTAGTATCGGGCCGTTTGTTGTTGATAAGCGACAGCCCCGATCTGAGCCCGGTCTCTCTTCTCCAACAAGATGTCTAAGTTGGTCCGTAGCGTCGAGATGTTCGCATCGTCGTCGAAGTGCTTGGCCTGATAACTGAGTAGCCCGATCTCTGCTGGGACCATTGCCTCAGTTCCTTCCGGCGAGGTCCCTAAGGCCCCGTGGTGAGGTTGTCTTCGAGCTTGTTCCCTGATAAAAAATCAGGAAATACCTCAATGAGGTATCACGTGCTCACACGTGACCAAGGGTCACGTGTTGACACGTGATAGTTTCCTATGATCTCCACTTTATAGAATTAAATTCTAAATCAAACGAAAATATAACAAAACAGCTAGGGAAAGACCCCAATAGGGCATCACGTGCTCACACGTGACCAAGGGTCACGTGCTGACACGTGATGATCCTTTAGCTCTGTTAAAAGGCAGGATCAAATTCTGAATAAAAGAGAGTCACGAGCCAACACGTGACAGGCCCCTCAGCTCTTTAATTAATAGAATTAAATTCTATTTCAATGGTCAAACGTTGGGATCACGTGCCAACACGTGATGGGCTTTAAAATCCTTATAATTTAATAGAATTAAATTCTAATTAAGAGAAATCAAAGACCCTAACTGGGAAAGTATTTCTTTAAATCTTTCCAAACAAAAAAGGATTATGCTCTGTAAAGTGGAGCACCGTTGGATTAAAAATCACCAATTTATGGGAAAATTTTATACTAGGAAAGATTTCCCTAAAATTCACCAAGAATAACAAACAGAATATCTTTTGGATTGAAAATCCAATGGTGCATAAAATTCACTGAGATCATGTTTGTTACAAAAACAAACAAAATCTTTGAATGAAAGATTTACTAAACAAATTGATTCTTCTCTTTCTCCTATAAATAGGAGCCAAGAAGAGGAAAGGGATATAGAATTTTGGGATCTTGGAATTTTCTAAAGAAAAAGCAACAGCAGAGAGAAAAGAAAGGAGAATTTAATTCTCAAGAAAAGAAACCCTAGGTGAGAAAGGGGAAAGGGATCAAAGCTCCATAAAATGAAAAGAGAATTTAATTCTCAATCTAAGAGTTTAACTCTTCTGCGAAAGAACTTAGTTCTTCCTCTGGTTGAAGCTCTGCAGAAGCACATCTTCCCACAAGTTGAGAATTTAATTCTCGTCGGAGAGATTCTGCCATGCAGATCCAAAACTTAGAGAGAGAATTAAGTTTAGAGAATTTAATTCTCCCAAAAATAAAACTAGGGTTTAACCCTATATGAGAATTTAATTCTCTCAAATTCACAGGAATTTAATTCCTCCAAAATAAAATTAGGGTTTAACCCTATATGAGAATTTAATTCTCTCAAATTCATAGGAATTTAATTCCTCCAAGACCCCTCAATGAGAGGGTATCTGACGAAGTCTGCTACATCAGCCGCATCCGTTTAAACCTTCGATATATGGTACCATATATCAACTTGGCATCTTCGGAGAGGTAGACGGATAGCACCAATTAGCATCTTCCCCCAAATTCAGGCAAGACGAACCTACGCGGTCGCGTCTCTGTGTTTCGGAGGAGAACAGATTCTGGCATGCCCGGTGGGACCTTTTCCTCTTTCCACTCCACACTTTGTGTGTCGAGTTCGCGAACGAATCGCGGTTTGCTATAGTTGCATGTGGATTCGAGACTTAGATTTGGTGTCTTGCTCCATGCAGAAAACAAAAGATCAATGGCTTCAAACTGCACTAACTGCAACTGCAACTTTCACTCCGTCCCGTCCGGAGGAGTGACTTACGGGCCCCAAGCGGCCTCCATCTTCGCTATGCCGGTGTAACAGGTGACTCAGGCCACCACTGGACTATTCTTCGGGACCATGCTCCTGCCAACGAGCTTCAGCGCTCCTGTACCATCACAAGAAGCTCCCAAGAAGTCAGTCTTTGATCGGCATGCAACTACAGTGGCCCCTCTCAACGGGTCGCCCAAGTCCACTGCCTCGGTTTTCAACAGACTGGGCCGAAGCTCAGACAGGCCTGTGAAGAAGCCCGCAATTCCTGAAGAGGTCATCCCAAAGCGGATAGGTATTCCTACTCCTGAAGTCACTAAGGAGGCTTCTCCGGCTAAGGGGTCGGTCTTCACAAGACTGGCCGTTTCAGCTCCCACTCTGCGTGAAATAACTAAGGCCATTTCCCCTGCACGAAAATCGGCCTTCTCAAGATTGGCCGTTCCTTCTCAGCGAGCATCTGTCTCTGACAGACTGACGCCAATAACAGACTCTCATCAAAACAGGGGGCATAGAAAAGCTGATCCAACAGCGGAGGTAATCCCAGCCGCACGACACGCTCGACGTCGCCACTGGCGCCGAGTAAGGAAGGCTAGGGGCAACTCTCCTTCTGGACTGACTCCGCCAGCTCTAATGGTGGAAGTCGACGCTGATGTTCCAACTGGGAACAGCTTTGAACCACTGAGAAGGGTCCACAAGAACTTCCGGACTGCTCTGTTGAAAAGATCTCCTCCACCTATGGAGAATGCCACAAAGGCGAAGCTAGAGCAGCCCCCTCAATGGCTGTCCTCTAAAATTTACAAGGTCTGGCGTCAGGTCCAAGACTCCGTGATTGATCAAGACTACCCCTGCCGACAGAAAAAGATGAAGGTTCGGCAAGAGAAGGACCATTCTGTCGTACCACAGAAGGTGTCGTCTACCTGGATGCCCACTATAAAGGCCCCCTCAACTTCACCAGCCTACAAAAAGAGAAGGCCGGAGAAAATCCCCGTGTCTACAACAAATGTCAAGGGCACTGAGCCTAAACGCCCTAAGTATGGGGGCATGGTGGTGCATACCGTCTATATGGCATCCGGAAAAGAGGATGGCCATATCTCTACGGGTCATCGATCGCTTACACGATCCGTGACAAAATCTCAGGAGCAGCAACAGAAGCTTCAGGAAATGCTAACGCAAATGGCCGCACTCACTAGGCCAAAAGAAAGCCCGGAGGCATCATCAGAGCAGCGTCATGAACAGGAAACCGATGCTAACTTCCTCTGCAGAGTTCTCGAAAAGAAGGACAAAGAGGCCGCGGAACAAGCGGCCAATATAAAAAAAATATCCCTTTTATTCCAAGACATGGTCGGGTTGATGTTACAGCCGGATCCTCCAGCTGAAGAACCTCCGATTATCCTCGAAGAAGACCGAGAAGAGACGTCAAACCCTCTTCCGTCTTGTTCAGCAGTCAAGGAGGAGACCATCTCAAAAGCCGCCCTAGATGATTACATCGCTAAGCAGATACGAGTTCATCAGGAGAATGAAGCGACTTGGAAAATTGTTAAAACTGGACGACCTTATCCGGGTTGGTATGACCAAATAAAGTACCCACCGGGATACACGATCCCCAAATTCCACGTATATAAGGGGACAGGAAATCCGCATCAGCATGTCGCTCAATTCAGAACCTTGTACGGCAACACCGGAGGTGACGATAAGCTACTGCTTCGCCAATTCGTTGGCAGCTTGTCGGAGACAGCATTCGAGTGGTATTTCGAACTCCCAAATGACTCTGTCAAGACATTCGTAGAGATGGAGTTGCTATTCACCCAGCGTTTCGCGAGTGCTAGTGAACGCACCCCAATCACGGCATTGATCAATGTCAGGGTGAAGCCTGGAGAAATATGGGTTCAGTACGCGATACGGTGGCGAAATTTGTGGTCGAAATGTGAGCAGCGCATCGAAGAAGCGCCTGCGGTAGGGATGTTCGTGGGTACTCTTGACCCTCAAGCAACTATTTCCCAATTCATGATGTTCTTCAAGCCGACCATTTTCCAGGCCTTGATTGACAAGTTGGCCCAAATGGACCAGATGAGTCATAGACCATCTCCTTCAAAGACGGATCCTCGGAATGAAAAGGGGAAGGAAAAGCAACTTTCGTTGCCACTACTCAACAACAGCCGAGCAACTTAAAGCCGGTTGTTCGCCAAAACAACGTGCGTCCATGCCCATCCCTCGAGGAAAGACTAGGACATCCTTACTGTAAGTTTACGGTAGCGTCCCGGCCGTCTTTCAGACGCCAAATGCGGAACAAAAATTTTTATAACTGGCGCTATCGCATACTATAACCCGGATCTGCCATTAATGCTAAACTAACAAACTACAAAGTGGGTAGAAAGGTTATACCGAACGATCCGAGTCCTTCGTTCTTTAACCATCATCCCACGCTCCGTTGCCGCTGCTCCGATCTCCTGGCTCCTCGTCGAGGTGGCACCACATCTACGGATCTTTAAACGGGCTCCCGCCTCTGACCCGAGGCAACTCGGTCATCAAGTTTGCTAAAAGAGATGACCAAGATTGATGTAGAGAATGAGTAGAACACTTTGTCTTACTTCGTCCAAAGCCATGGACGAACGGTTAATGAAATTGCCTTTTAGAATCGGGTGATGGAAAAATGAGCTATATGAAATTACATGAAGTAAAACTATCATAATCTTTTTCCCAAAATCAATCCTTGCTAACTAAATGAATGGCCGACCACTTTAACAAGAGAGGGGGGTGAATGTAGGAGGAAAAATGGTGACCATAAGATGAATCCTTATCATAACACATAAAGAAAACAATGACTCACTTAAATACATTTAATGCAAAATGGTGATTCATTAACCTAGTCACCATTCCAATTAATGCTATGAAAGATTCATGAACCTAGTCACCACAACTAGAATCTTCTAGAATCACAACTCACCTCATGACTCACCGAAGTGAAGAAAAGATAAATCCGCATTTAACCGAATGTTTAATACGGGTGATAGAAAACTGAAAACTGGCAACTTCCAAAAGCGACCCTGAAACGAATTTCAGGATAACCCCGTAGCAGTATAAACATACCCGCATTTGTATTACGACCGAATATAAATGCAACAAAGACAAAGATATTATATCTACACAGTATAATACATGGATCCGGCTTAAACCAAAGCCCACCAATATTATCTGCCCGAAATCTGACATGTGCGTAAACGCATGTGCTTTTTCGGAACCCTGCCATAAAACCATACGGCCTCTACAACGTTTCACCCGAACTTGGGAAACTATCTGTGGGGGACTCTAATGACTCGTCAGTACCCTGGTAGTGGGTTTAACCACAAGCCGTCAGCGGCACTAGCAGTGCGTAACGGCTGCCCATGTACTAACCTTAAGGGTAGCCTATGAGCGAACTCATCCTGAAACCCTACTGAGCCTAGCAGTGACAATATACATACAGTCCGGTCCGTTTGTCTATGAGTATCGCATATCGGGCCTAGGGGGCTGGTAACGTCAGACCCCCAATAGCGGTATAAGTCGTGTCGGAGACAAGCCCTGAACACCCTGAGAAACTACCGGAGTACCTACCAGTAATTCTCACCTGCCTTAGCCAAGGACTTGGTGTAATGGCTTTCCTAGACACAGCGCGATCTCCACCCCCAATACCAGGAGAGACGAATCCCCTGCCGATCCGCTCACTAGCCTCCATGTGGCTCGGGACTGTACCCAAAAAATACCTTTTTGCACGACTCCTTTGAGCCGTGGTAGGATAGAAATCAAAGAACAGTGGGAACTCACATGAGACAAATGACGAACTCAGGTCGATGAACTAACCTGTACACATGTCACCAGGGAACTGCTATCTGACGCTAGGTATAATACCAACTAGCAGGTTCCCGACGAGTCCTGTCCGGTGTACTCATAACCCAATAAGCATCTGTATACATCTTAGGTGATCCAACTGACACCAGTGGGTTGTGAGACCGGCCACCGCCCCTCGTCGAGGTCTCGACTGTATACACTAGTCTACTCCGGAGTATCGATGCCCTGTCTCGAAACTCCCACGACTAGGGACCACTTTTAAGAAAGTGCTTATAGACTACCCAACTCTTACGTATATGATCGCCCTCATACTGTTGGTAGTCAAACAAGATCCTAAGGGCTCTACCAACGTGTAACAGTGATTAGTCACCTGAACCTGTACACGACTGATAAAGGCAAACCAGATAGCATACTATCATTTCGAGTAAGACTGTCCTACCGGTATAGGTCATCCTCAATCATTACAATCACGTACCTGCGATCCAATAATTGACTTAGAGGGCACTATATCCAACACTTACTCATTTCCCCAGGATAAAACGAGGAGACTATTCGAGCTAGCAGTGCGCAACAGGCTCATAAATTTGCCGGATCCAAAACGTCCGTTGCAACCAGGTGATGTCAACAATTCTAATTACTGCTCTTACCACCAAGCAGTAAGCCATCCAATCAAAAATTGCTTCGTCTTCAAAGGCTGGATTGAAGACCAATACCAACAAGGCAAGTTCGCATTATCCGAAAACTGGAAGGTGAACCCGCCACAACCTCATGCCCCTAAAAAGGTGGACATGCCGGGGGTATCATGCTCATTCATAGAAAAATCCCCATGGACCGAAAAGTCCGTAAACTAGAAATTCGCCTCAAATACGGCAACTACGGACCGAAACGTCCTTAAACTAACAATGGACCACTATGTCCTCTGGGGACGGACCGAAATGTCCTTAAACTAACAATGGACCACTATATCCTAAAACTAGCCGTTGACTGAGACGTTGATAAACTACTGTGAATTGCAGCGTCCCAAGGCTGACACAAAAAAAAGGAAAAAAAGAATAAAAGAATAAAAAAAAGAAAAAGAAAACGGTATGTCCATAAGCAAAATGGGCACGGATGAAAACCCGAAAGGGCTCCGTGAGTAAAAACAGCAGGGCTACCGGCGAGCTTTTGTGAAAACCCGAAAAGGCGCAACCTCGTTACAAGACACTTGCAAGGTCCTCTCGACCTTGTAAGGAGAAACCACCTGCGTGATATCCTTACGACTCACAAGGGAGCAACACACTTAGGGATCCCCTCGATTCCTAAGGAGAAATTACACTTGCGAGATCCTCACGACTCGTAAAGAGAACCTTCTTATGAGACCCTCACGGCTCGTAAGATTCGAAAGTTTTAAGCTACAGGGATCTGAACCTGTTCTTAAGCGTCCACCACAACCTCCAATACTGCCCTACAAGCGGCTCAGTATTGACTCTTGTATACAATCCACGGGCGCGAATAAACGTTTCCCTAACAAAGCCTCATGCGTGACTAGGGATATGTTTGCACAGTGAACATCCCTTGTAAGTCCTCTCGACTTATAAGGAGAAAACCCTCTTATAAGATCCTTACGACTTACCAGAAGCCATACAATTGGGAATCCTCACGATTCCTAAGGAGAAAATGCACCTACGAGATCCTCATGACTTGTAGGGAAAAATACCTTTATGGGACCCTTACGGCTCATGAAGTTAAAAGCCTTAGTCGACAGGATCCTAACCCTGTTCGCTAAGCCACCTTTGTTCGACATCAGCAGAGGCAAATGATGATTCACTCCTGGCAATGTCCCAGTTGTAGCGGTGCTGATGCCGAAATCAGTGTCTAATTCCAAGCTTTCTGCAAAAAAGGCAAGCCACACATGCATACGAAACAGCCGAAATGATGGGGCAACTTGCAAATAAAAAAGCAGCAAGTAAAAATATATGCATGCAAAATAGCCGAAATGATCGGGAAACTCGCAATAAAAAGCAGCGAATAAAAATAAAACAAATAGCCGAAATGATTAGGCACCGCAAAAAACAAATAGCCGAAATGATGGGGCAATCGCGACCTTCGCGATATAAAAGCTGAAATGATAGAGCATCACGGAAAGAAATAAAAAATATATATATATAATGAAATTTTTGCCCTACAGGTGATATCACATCAATCCCTGTATACAATCCAGAGGCGCAAACAAAGAAGGAATCACACCTTCCCCCCTAGGCTCCATTAGAAGAAGAAGCCAAATCTCAATGGTTCTCAGACAGCCTGGAGATCGTCTCAGCATTCGTCTCGTTAAAGCAGACACAACGTCAACAATGGCGTTCCTTCGTAGTCCAGCAGGATGCAGATGCAACGTCAATGAAAGACCTCATGATCGAAATAAAGCGGAGTGATGGAAAAATACCAACTCCACCTCAGCATCCGTCTTGTTATAGTAGACGCAATGTCACCCCAAGGTCAAAACAACGGAGCCATGGCAAAGTCCTTAGTTCCAAATCTCGACGGTTCACTAACAACCTAGAGACCACCTCGACGCCCGTCTCGATACAGTAGACATGATGTCACCCCAGCGTTCTTCCTCCAACAAGATGTAGATGCGACACCAGAAACGGAGCCATGGCAAAATCCATGTTCCAAATCTCGACGGTTCACATGCAACCTAGAGACAACCTCGACGTTCGTCTCGATACAGCAGACGCCATACCAGCAAACGAAGCGAAGGCCAAATTCCTAGCTTCAGGGTCTTGACGGTAACTCATATAAAACCTAAAAGACTGCCGGAGATCATCCCACATGGAGTGGTCACCACCTCGACGTTCATCTCGATACAGCAGACAAAATGTCACTACAGCGTCTTTCCTCCAACAGGATTCGGACACGCCAAAGCAAACGAAGCGAAGGCTAAATTCCTAGCTTCAGGGTCTTGATGGTAACTCATATAAAACCTGAAAGACTACCGGGGATCATCCCACATAGAATGGTCACCATCTCGACGTTTGTCTCGATACAGCAGACAAGATGTCACCACAGCACTCTTCCTCCGGCAGGACTCAGACGCGACAATCAAACAATAGAGCCATGGCAAAATCCCTAGTTCCAAACCTCAACGGTTCATCAACAACCTAGAGACAACCGCGACATTCGTCTTGATACAGCAGACGCAATGCCAGCAAATGAAGCAAAAGCCAAATTCCTAGCTTCAGGGTCTTGACGGCAACTCATATAAAACCTGAAAGACTATCGGAGATCATCCCATACCAGCGCGGAGTGGTTATGACTCATCGGGACTCCCCAAACCGAGCCTAACCTCAAGTAAAAAACGGCATGGCAAAATTCCTAACGCTTGCTCTTTCGACGATCAAACTGGCTAGGAAGATTGCTTGAAGACGTCTTGTCCAGCCCCCGAAGGGATCAAAGACACGACAATCGCAAGGCTACTCGAACAGCAAGATTTCCTGTCAAGGGATACATCAGCTAACACGACGGTACGACGGGCAAAACCCTAGTACCACAGACCCTAACGGACCTCTGTCGTAAAGAGCAAAGGTTAACTGTAACGTTAGGACATTCTTGCGAGAACTCCTCGATTCGTCTCAACCTCAGGAAGATCAGCGTCCTTGATGAGAGCATCTCGATTCGCGTCGACCCGCAGAGAAATCAATGTCTCTGCAGGAATGTACGACGTCAGCAAAATGGAGCCATTGCAAAGTCCATGTTCCAAATCTCGACGGTTCTCATACATCTTGGAGATCATCTCAACATTCGTCTCATTACAACAGACACAACATCAAGCAAAGCGGAACAGCGGCAACTCCCAGTTCCATGACTCGGCGGTGCACAGATGATCGAGAGTCAAACCCCGGCACCGTGATATGCAGATAAAGTCAACCCTTCCTGTTACGTGGAACGCGGCTTATGTCAATCCTGACCCCATGGGAAACGTCCAGAGCGGAGCCTGGTCCTCGCAGAACACGGCAATGACCCCGTGGGAAGCATCCAGAGCAAATTCCTGGTTACGTGGAACGCGGCTTATGTCAATCCTGACCCTGTGGGAAACGTCCAGAGCGGAGCCTGGTCCTCGCAGAACACAGCTATGACCCCGTGGGAAGCATCCAGAGCAAATTCCTGGTTACGTGGAACGCGGCTTATGTCAATCCTGACCCCGTGGGAAACGTCCAGAGCGGATCCTGGTCCTCGCAGAACACGGCTATGACCCCGTGTGAAGCATCCAGAGCAAATTCCTGGTTACATGGAACGCGGCTTATGTCAATCCTGACCCCGTAGGAAACGTCCAGATCGGATCCTGGTCCTCGCAGAGCACGGCAATGACCCCGTGTGAAGCATCCAAAGCGGACCCTGGTCCTCGCAGAACACAGCTATGATCCCGTGGGAAGCATCCAGAGCAACTCCTGACTCCATGAAATACGGATGATGATAACCTCACCCATCACTTGCGTGTCCTCACGACTTGTAAGGGAGCAAATTCTCTTGTGAGATCCTTACGACTTTCAAGAGAAAACACACTTAGGAATCCTCACGATTCTTAAGTAGAAATTACACCTGCGGGATCCTCTCGACCCGTAGGGAGAAAATTCTTTATGAGACCTTCACGGCTCATGAAGTTGAAAAGTCTTAGGAGGCAGATCTTAACCCTGAATTCTAAGCTATCGTTGTCCTGCAAAGAAATCGAGATAAACTATCCACAGAATACATTTACTAAAAAGGGACACACCATCGTGAAGAAAAATATGTCTTTTATTCATGAATCAAAATGAATATAAAGTACAATTCACGAAAGAACAAAAAGAATATACTCTCATTCAGGAGTATGTTCAAAGGGAGAATGAAAAAATATATATACAATTCTTCAGGTCGGCGGGCGATTCAGCAGGTTTGCCAGTTCACCCCTTTTTCGCTGGGCTTCGGCTTCATGATTTAGTATCGTCAAAAGACGGGCCTCCGCTTGAGCTTGTTGGGCCTGGTAGGAGGCAAGCTGGCCTTCAAACTCTTTTTCAGTGACTATATGGGCTTCGACCATCTCACGAGTAAACACGGCGGCCTTATTAATAGCTACCACCTCCTTGATAGCCTCTTGAAGCACTCGCCAAAGTTCATACGCTTTAGTGGTCTTGGATATAAGGCTGGCTTGAAGCTCCCCCAGTGCTTTGGAAGTCAGCTCCCTCTCCGAAAACTTGCGGCTGAGCCTTTTCTCACATGATATCATGTTCGCAGCACACCGCTCAATTAGACCCCGCAAGCTCGCCTTTGCGGCCACAACCTCCGAAGGAAGACGTATACATTCAAGCACATGCAAGCAATCCTCCACCTGCCGACAAAACTCAACCCAGCCTTGCACCAACGTTTCACTATGGTAGGTGGCAAGAAAGGGAAGAGAGCCATTGGCTTTAGCGGCAAACGCTTCATCCGTGATCAGACTGCCAGCACGGAGATCCTCAATTAGGGCTGACAAGGAGTGGAGGCTTAGCTTTGCCATCCGTTCTGAGGCGCGCAGAGCATAGGGGCCGGGTGGCATGGCGATGCGAGATACCAGAGTGGTGAGAACTGGCAGAGCTGTTCAGATTTATAAACAGTCAGCGAGACTTGTAAGCAAAGAACAAATGGAACGACGTTGAGACTTTACTTACCCACGGTCATGCAAGAGGGGTCTGAAGGCTTCCCAGGCCCATCAAGAATTTCAATCTCGTCATCAGCTTCCAGAACTGTAGAAGACATCAATGTCATTATATGAAATAATAATAACACAGTGAGGAGAAGGCAAAAGACATTGACCTCTCCCAGAAGAGAGGACGATGCGTTGAGGAGATATCGCTTGCGGAGCGGCCATCTCCAACAGGCGCTGGAAGGACTTCCTGGGAGATAGATCGGCAATAGACGCCGCCAATCCACGCAACTCTAAAAAGACAGAAGGGTTCAAATAATGGAGAGATTATTAATATAAAATATAGAAGGCTACCTTCGATGCTTCTCCCATTCTGGGCTGGAGAGATAGCAGCTTCGGCGGCGGCCTCCTTACCCCCAGGCACGTCATCGGGGACGTGGCTGGTATAACGACTTCCGAGCAAGGAGCAGTGGCCGCCACTACAGGCTCCAGCGGAGGGACGGTAGCCTCGACCACCTGCCCCCTAATCTCCGTGCCACCCCCAGAAAGATCCATCGGATCGGCGACCAACAAAGGTGCCTCTCCCGGAGAAGCAAGCGCTTGGGGAGAGGGAGTCACCAAGAGAGGTTCCATTGCATGAGCAACGGTAGCATCGACCCCCTCCACACTGATTAGTGTTTCATTAGGGACATTAGCAGAGTCTATAGCCAAAGCGCGACTTGAATTCAGATCCTCTGCCATCGCCGAAGTCCCTGCAAGGCTTGTATAAAGATAAGGATATGTGTGTGTGTGCGCGCGCGCGCGCACGAGCAATACAAAAGATTACAAAGATACATGAACATACTGATGCACAAGAGAGCCTCTAATATGGCTTGTTCAAGCTGACGCTCCTTCCTGAGGAGATGTGCTCGCCGAGGTCTAAGGGTAGACTCGTGGACACCGGTCCACAACGAAAGTGCGTCCTCGGCGTTGGCCAAAACAGCCTGCTTAAGGGCCTTCTCACCCCACTCTTCCAAAGGGCCTATAAATCGTCACCGTATCGATGGAGGGTCTTCATAAAAGATGACGGCAGGGTAAGGCCTCTTTGGGATCCTTACGTTCTCGGATTCATCTTGCGAACGTCTTATAGCCTCGGCCAATTGTGCGGCTTCCTCGGTAGATGAACTCGGGGTAGACCACCATCCGATTCTTGCACGGCTAGTGGTTCATCTTGAAGAATAAGCTCAGACTCTATTAAAGAGTCGAGCAGATTGGTGACCGTCTTCCTCCGCCTCTTGGGCCCAGAACTAACCGCCGAAGACGATTGTTTCCTTCCCCGTGGAGCTTTGGTACGGCGTTGACCCACTTCGCTTTCGATGTCCTCGCTCGGCGGTGCTACCGATAACAACCTGGCCATTGTTGATGCCACGGCCGATGACACTACTACTGGTGCCCTATTAGCCCTTGATTGAACCCTAGTACGCAGTGGCATACCAGCTGTGGGAGTTAAGTCCACTTCCGCCGCCTCTGGAATAAGCACGACGCTGGTATCCCTCAAGGGAGGGCGAACAGTTGCACACGATTGCGACGGAACTCCCGTGGCATGAATTGGAGTGGGAGCCCCATATCCAAGAAGCACCCTCCTCTCCTCAGCGATAATTGGACTAACTCGATGGAGGTACCAGCCCATGAATGACCCCACACATCGAGGAATATGATCAGCTTCAGGAATCATGAAGCGGGAGCCAGTATTCAGCCGCATGAAGTGATGAGCGGCGTCACGAATAGCTTCTGGCGACGGGCTAGGCGCCACAGTAAATGCCTCGAAAGGGACGCCTTGGTCATATCCAAGCTGTCGAGCAAAGCGGTGTGGGTTGTATCGCATAAAAAGGGCCGCACCGTTCTGACGAAATACCAGGTAATCTGGTCTGATTGAATACAGGTGCAGGGCTTCCCTGGGCCTTAGAGAAGGTGCCCCCTCTTTCGACAAGTCGTGGAGCTATTGGACCGGTCCTGAGGGAGCAGAGAGAATTCGGTCATTAAATACCATCCCGCTTGTATTGGCATAGGGATTGATCAGCACGCGAATAGCCCCAGACTGAGTCGGATCAGGAGCAGAAGCGTCCACCAGCCGCATGAGTCGCGGAAAAGTGTAGGCGTCATAAAATTTTGGTTTTTGGTGCGCAGCAAAGGCCCCCAGCACGTGCATCTCAATCCAGGACGTGAAGTAATGAAGAGAGAAATTTACCACATCTACACCTGGGGTTGAAGTATTAGCCGCGGCGCCTAACCCATGATATAGATGCACTAGCCCTGAAATGCCCACAGCTAGTCGCGTTCCCTCAGCAATGCGATGAGCAGGGTAGATAACCGAGACTCCCATGAAATGGTGATCCATGGGAATGATGAACCAGCTAAGCCAAACATTGATAAAGCCCACAAAGAAAGTCTCTTCATCTATACTAGGAGCTGCAATCGACTCGAAAGATAATGACGACATGATGGGAATGTAATACTGCGGCAGGTTCTCTTCTTTATTCGGTCGCTTGTTTAAACCAAACCCAAATGGGTCGTTAATGTTCGCAAACTTCGGAGCCATCTTTGATAGGACATCCTCGCGAAGGAAGCAAGCAATAAAACTTTTAAAAGTGACGCCCTGCTCCTCTGACACCGTGAACAGTTTGTCAAAAATACTTAGGGTCTTGATCAAACTTGGGCGCTTGTGGCGGACGACGTTCTTGGTCGACAGGCCGTCAAGCATGGTAGGCTCGGTTTCGAAGACATACTCATTGGGAGGCAGTAATTCTTCATAAAGTGTCCCCCAGACCGGTAGCCCTGAGATCTCGCGAAATTCTTCGAGAGAAATTAAAACTTCGCGGTCCCCTAGAAGGAAGGTGTTGGTGGGAAGATTCCATTGGTTCAGGAAAGCCTTAACCCACCAGACATGGGAGATTGGTAGTGGAAAAAGGGATGCATATATCGCCTGATAAAGTCCGACCCTCTGCAGCCGCGCGCGATGGGCGGACAAGATGTAACGGGCCTAGAGAAGGTAGCCCGTGGGGTGTCGAGGGGTAAGCCCTATCTTATAAATCTGTCCCCATGGCTGGGCTTTGCCCTGGCAGGTGCGGCGCCCTAAAATATCTATAGCCGGCACCGGATGGTTCGGAATACCAGTTGTTGATGGCTAAAGCCGTCCCATAGGGGTCCAATTTAGCATCTCCACAGCAAAGGCGGTCCGTGGAGGATCCATCGGCAGGAATGGATAGGTAGGCTATGTCGGTATCTTGCAAAGGAAACTGCGGCGACCATGGATGATGTGACCGTACCAAGTCCCCTACAGAAATAAATTGGTGCAATTCGGGTCATGAGCCCTGATCATCGCCATCACTTCCTCATCAGACGGTGATTGAGGAAAGGCAGCCTCCGAGTGAGTGAAAGGGAAGTACGGAACGGAAGTCATTATGCCTGAAATAAAAGAAGGGGAAACTGTTAAGCGAAGCCAACACGTGTGTGTGTGTGTGTGTGTGTGTGTGTGTTTATAAAGGCATATATGAAAAGACAGTGGAAGAAAGCAACAGAGGACTCATTTTATGGGACCATTGGTTACAAAACACATGTGTCCCACAAAATCAAGATGACGGCTCACTAATGATGAGGCAAATCAATTAATATGAGAACAAAAGGAAGATTCTCAATAAATGAACAGTGGATTTCAAGTGACCCAACACATCCCCCAAAAAAGAAATCTATCTTGGACTCTCTGCAAAAATCAAGCAGAACAAGAGAATTAAATTCCCAGAAAAACCCTACTTGCAAATCTTTTCTTTTGTTGCGAAGAAACAACTCAGGACAAGAAAACCCTAAGAAGTTCTCTGAGAAGAACTAAGTTATTCAGAGGAATTAAAATCCTTTTGAACAGGTGAATTAAATTCCCAAAAATATTTTTTCAGAGCCAAAGCTCTTTGAAATGGAATTAAATTCCAGAGAAAAGTCAAGTATCGCCATCGATCCCTGAAGATCAGAGAAACCCTAAAAGGTCTATGGTTTAAAGATTGAATGGTTTTCTTTTTAAAGTACTTTAAAAAAATGGGTTCTTGTTAAAGGGATAAACCCTTGGTATGGATTTAAAATCCAAGAAACATTTCTGTAAAAGTTCTTCAGTCGTTCAAGATCATTACCTGAGAAAAGGGAATCTTTTAACAGAGTTAAACTCTGGAAATTTTCAAAACAGAGAACTAAGCTCTGAGAAAAGAGAATTAAATTCTCAAAGGGAAAAGGTAAGAAAGGAAGAAGATGAGCAAAGTGGAGGCGCTTCTGAAGGGACGCTGGCATTTATAGGATGTGATGGGAACGTTTCATCTCCCCTATTTCCCAGACAGTTCCAACGGTCACAAAGGTGACAGCTTTGCACTCACGTGCAGACACGTGAGTACAACACTGTGGGGGAATTTTTTCCGTGATAAAAAAATCAGGAAATACCTCAATGGGGTATCACGTACTCACACGTGACCAAGGGTCACATGTTGACACGTGATAGTTTCCTATGATCTCCACTTTATAGAATTAAATTCTAAATCAAACGAAAATATAACAAAACAACTAAGGAAAGACCTCAATGGGGCATCACGTGCTCACACGTGACCAAGGGTCACGTGCTGACACGTGATGGTCACGTGCTGACACGTGATGATCCTTTAGCTCTGTTAAAAGGTAGGATCAAATTCTGAATAAAAGAGAGTCACGTGCCAACACGTGACAGGTCCCTCGGCTCTTTAATTAATAGAATTAAATTCTATTTCAATGGTCAAACGTTGGGATCACGTGCCAACACTTGATGGGCTTTAAAAGCCTTATAAGTTAATAAAATTAAATTCTAATTAAGAGAAATCAAAGACCCTAACTGGGAAAGTATTTCTTTAAATATTTCAAAACAAAAAATGATTATGCTCTGTAAAGTGGAGCACCGTTGGATTAAAAATCCAATGGTGATTAAAAATCACCAATTTATAGAAAAAATTTATACAAGGAAAGATTTCCCTAAAATTCACCAAGAATAACAAACAGAATATCTTTTGGATTAAAAATCAAATGGTAAATAAAATTCACCGAGATCATGTTAGTTACAAAAACAAACAAAATCTTTGAATGAAAGATTTACTAAACAAATTGATTCTTCTCTTTCTCCTATAAATAGGAGCCAAGAAGAGGAAGGGAATATAGAATTTTGGGATCTTGAAATTTTCTAAAGAAAAAGCAACAGCAGAGAGAAAAGAAAGGAGAATTTAATTCTCAAGAAAAGAAACCCTAGATGAGAAAAGGGAAAGGGATCAAAACTCCATAAAACGAAAAGAGAATTTAATTCAAAATCTTAGAGTTCAACTCTTCTGCGAAAGAACTTAGTTTTTCCTCTGGTTGAAGATCTGCAGAAGCAAATCTCCCCACAAGTTGAGAATTTAATTCTCTTCGGAGAGATTCTGCCATGTAGATCCAAAACTTAGAGGGAAAATTGAGTTTAGAGAATTTAATTCTCCCAAAAATAAAACTAGGGTTTAACCCTATATGAGAATTTAATTCTCTCAAATTCACAGAAATTTAATTCCTCCAAAATAAAACTAGGGTTTAACCCTAAATGAGAATCTAATTCTCTCAAATTCATAGGAATTTAATTCTCCAAGACAGAACTAGGGTTTAACCCTATATAAGAATTTAATTCTTCCACATAATTAGGAATTTAATTTCTTTAAAGACATAATTAGGGTTTAACCCTACAGAGAACTTAATTCTTAAAATAAAGCTCTCCATGCACGTAAAGAGCTTAATCATGTGGTAACACGTGACCCCCATTCTCAATGAGCAGAAAAGAAAAAACAGAACTTGGTCACGTGGTGACATGTGACCCCCTATCCTCAATGATCAGAAAAGAGAGAACAAAACTAGGTCACGTGACCCCTAAAATAGATCCCTAAAAATGAGAGAGAAAAACTTGGAGGCAATGCCTCACGTGCTCCCACGTGACCCTCAAAATAAAGGGAACAAGGCCAAAGGCAGAACCATTTTTAGGCGCCCTCACGTGACCCCACGTGACCCCTAATAAACACTTTAACAAGTAATACATGGACGCCCATCACGTGCTCACACGTGGTGGCCTAAAGACCAAAAGTGTTTAACACTTACCTGAATATTCTGAGAACAAAATAAAGGAGGTCTGGCCCCACCTTTGGGTGCCCTCACGTGCTCCCACGTGACCCCTTCCTTTCTAGTGTTTAACACTATTTTGAGCATTTTGTCTCCAGTGTTTAACACTGTTTCAAATACATCACGTGAGGACACGTGACCGCCAGATGTTCTCTAGTGTTTAACATTATTTTTCAAATCAGCTTAGCCCAAATTGGCTAAATTTTCCAGAGGCAAATCTCCCTTTCAAATGAGCCTTAAAATCCAGAACCATAATGTTTAAGTGCTCAGCCAAAGACAAATGTTCTCAGAACCCTCAAACTCTTATTTAGCATTGCTAAATAATGAGGGGCTGAACCCAGACAAATGCTCAACAGGCCAACAAAGGGCCAACATTTCAAACTTAATTGGACTTAGCCCAAATTGGCCATAAGTTCTCAATTCAGATTTAACTGAGCCAATATGCTCATAACCTAATTAATTGATCTTAGTTCCAAATTGGACTACAGATCTCCCAATCAACTTTGGTTCAAGGGTACATCTCTGAACTCCTCTGATATTTGTCGTTGTAATCGTTCAACGTCTTCAGAGAGGTGACGAGTCCCGATAACCAATCATTTCATGGACTGTGGGGTCCTTAAATTCATGGACTATGATGTCCTTAATCTCGGACTGTGGGGTCCTTTTAAACCCATGGACTATGATGTCCTTAATCTTGGACCGAGATGTCCTTAAACTAACAACGGACCACCATGTCCTTAAACTGGTAATGGACAACCATGTCTTTGAACTGGTAATCGACCGCAATATCCCTAAACTAAACA